>CM065687.1:14998837-15003837 GCA_017654935.2 Phymorhynchus buccinoides | reverse complement strand
ATGTTTTGGGGGTGTTGTTGTTTTGTGTATGGATACAGTTCATTTCTATTTTGACATAATGTTTAATTAAGAGCGTGAGAACAAGAACGAAACAACAAACAAACAAACAAATATACCCCATGCAACAAAACAAACAAACAAACACATTTGGAAGTAAGAAGCAAAGGCGGGAAGGAAGAAGAAAACAAACAATAAGATACAATAAGAGCTATCAAAGAGAAACGTTTGTAGAGTTAATAACCATTCCGTCGTTCATTTAGCATTCATTTTTGACAATTCATGTACATATAAGCCTATCCATAATTATGGTTTATTGTTTTAACTAGAGAAAACCCTGGTGCATGAGTGGGCCCATCTGCGGTGGGGTCTGTTTGACGAGTACCCCATTGACCCCCAGGACTCGGAGTTCTACAGACACGAGGGAGCATGGCACCCCACCAGGTTAGAGAGAACTGTATTGTGTTGTGTTGTGTAGTATCGTGTTGTGATGCCTTGTGTCGTATCGCTGGGGTCTGTTTGGCGAGTACCCCATAGACCCCCCCAGGGAGTTCTACAGACATAATGGGCGTGGCACCCCACCAGGTTAGAAAAAAATCTCCTTACATTGTGCCAAGTCAAAGAGTGTAGTCAAGAAATGGAGATTAACATCCAATCGGTCGTAGACCCTTATGGACAGTATTCCTGAAGACAGCAGGGTCTTCCCGGGGGTGAAGACGATGCGATGGCGATGAGGGTAGGACGTGGAGGAAGGCTGGTCGTGGCAGGGGACTGCTCTGTTGTTGTAGGTTTCGTGCAGGCGAAGGTCTGCGTCTGGTGTTGTCGTTGGATGAAGGTTCCTCAGGTTGTCGTCGTGATGGGCCCCAGCTGGCCAGGCCTCCCTCAAGGCAGTAGCGGCATTCTTGCTAGCTCATCTTAAAGGTTTTCTTTTCAGTATCACCCCCAGTGTATAATATGGATCAACGCGATCTAAATGGGGCCCAGCTCGGATAGAACACCCTCGCTGAGAAATCCCCCCGCCACAAAAGCCAGAGGACAGGTGATAAGACGCTGGGATTCCCTGGCCTCCGAGAGTAGCCTGGGATACCCGTAATCTTTTTCGGATTTGGGTCTAACCCCGATCGTTTTATCGAAGTGGGTGACAGCTAGAACCAGCTGTCGAGGCCACTCGAAATGAGGCTATTGGTCAGGAACTTCATTGGCTCAGTCCCCAGGGAAGGGTGAGGCAGGATGAAGTCTTCATTGGGCCGTGGGTGTCCCCAGGGAAGGGGGTGAGGCAGGATGAAGTCGACCCCAATTTTGAGGCCGTGGGTTTGCCTGTGCACCCAGAGGGGTGACGTGGTGTCAGCAAGCGCTGGGCACTCTGTCAGAAGGTGGTCAAGTGAGGTGCCAGCTCCACACTCACATGTTTTGCCGAGGAGGGCGGCCGTTCGACAGTTGGTTCTGATTCGCATCAGTAACCATAGGTTTTTAGGGGGCAGTCTCGGTATTCTCGGTTTATCCAGGTCTGGGCGGTAGAGATAACCGTGAGACTGACAGTAATCTTTCATGTTGTCAGTTCGGGCTTTCTGAATATAGAGATGTGCCCCCCCCCCCCCCCCCCCCCCATTTTTTCTCAGCTATCCCCGCATTTTCACACTTGCCTTTCTTACCAAACATTAAGCTGTATTTTATTAACCTTTTCAGCTAATTATCTTTGTTGAATAATTAATCGCAGTCATGATAAAGGTCATTTTCTAATAGGACCCCCCCCTATGTAGTGCAGTACACCGCGGCTTTGTCACAGTCCTGGTTCATTGCGTTTTTCCGTCTTGCCTTTATCTTCTACTATTATTGAATGCATGTGTTTCATTATGTAAATGGATGAAAATCAGTGTTAAATATAGCAAATGATAGAGGATGAAGTACTCAATCTACAGTAAGAAAGGCAAGAACGGAAAAATGGAAACAACCGAGAAATGGAGGAGCGGGGGGGGGGGGGGAGGGCGGGGGGCCCATCTTTACCTTTACCGCCGACTTTGCTGCTAGGTCATTTCCTTTTATGCCAGAGTGGGATGGGAGCCTCATGAATGTAGGAGTGTAGTCTCAAGGCTTTGTTTTCGGCGAGAGTCATTCCCCCTTCTTATATTTGCATTGTTCACTTCCGTCTGTAAATGACCTTCAGAAATGACGCAGCTAATGAGTAATATTAAATTGTGTCGCGTCACGTTGTGATGCGGTGTGGTTTTGTTGCACTGTCTTAGTTGTGTTATGTTGCGTAACATCAGGGCAGGACCTAAGTTTTGAAGGGGTGGGGGCTAATTTATTGAAGGTGTGAAGCACCAAGACCCCTAAGGTTGTCCGGGGGCATGCTACCCCTGAAAAAGTTTTAATCCGAGAAGCAATATGTATGGCGCGCCGAATGACCAAAACTCTATCTAGCAGTTCGACAGAGTTTAAAAACCCTATTGAACTGTTAGATACAGTTTCTAAACTACAGCTAGCAGTTAGATAGAGTTTCAAAACTCTGTCGAGCAGCTAGATAGGGGAAGACGGGGTAAAAAGCGCACGGGCGGGTAAGAAGCCCACCCCAATTATCTCACGAAATAAAGAAAATTTCAGTCAAATTTGCCCATGAGACGAATGCTAGACATTAACGCTCGTCTCATGGGCAAAATGAGACTGAAATTTGCTTCATTTCATGAGATAATTGGGGTGGGCTTCTTACCCGCCCATGCGCTTTTTACCCCGTCTTCCCCTAGAGTTTCTCGTCATAAAACTCTATCGAACGCGCCATTTTGATACTTTTTTTAAATGAAGCATTTCATTGGTAGATAGGACTAGTATCTTTGACTGTGACCTACACCTAGCCTAACAGGTGGCATTCTACGAACTCGTTTAGCGGCTTCAATGGTCAACCTATGGCGATATTTTTCACACCAGAGGGCAGTCAATGCACTAGGGGCTTATCACGCGATTTTCTTACTTGGGCGTAGTGAGAGAGAGAGTGATGGTAGGACCACTCACTGTCTCTCTCTCTTTCTTTATCCCCAACTAATAATATAGAGAGGATTAGCCCCACACGAGCGTCCCGCCCTCTGGTGTGAGAAAAATCGCACTAAGTCTCTCATTACAGATGAAACGCCGGGAAGATTCGCTCGTTGAAATCGTTCAGCTGCCATGTTTGTTTGACTACATGTAGGGGTCTAGGCCTATCGTCTTATTCAAATTCACGGGTCACTGCCCTGCCAAGGCCACAAACTTGTCGCTGAAGCCATGTACCAATCAGAAATCGCGATAGAAAAACTATATCTCGATAGGGTTATTTTGTGGAAACCCTATCTAGCTGTTCGACAGAGTTTTAAAACTCTATCGAACAGCTAGATAGAGTTTTCAAACTCTATCGAACTGATAGATACAGTTTCGAAACTCTATCGAACAGCTAGATAGAGTTTTGTATCTTTGGCGCGCCATAAATATGGTGCAATTTGTGGGGGAAAAAAAAAGGGTGGGGGCTCCTGCCCCCTAAGCACCCCCAGTAGGTCCGGCCCTGGCGTTGTATTATGTTGTGTTGTGTTGTGTCGTGCTGTTCTGTGTTGTGTCACATCGTCTTGTGGTATGGTGTGTTGTGATGTGTTCTATGTTGTGTCGCGTTGGGTTGTACTATGTGTTGTGCGGTATTTTAGTACATTAGGCTATATGATATGTTATTGATTAGCGTTATAGTATATTACGTTGAATTGTGTTGTATTGTTTTGTTTTTTTTAAATTTATTGTATTGTATTGGACACAATTATGTGCTCTCTCTCTCTCTCTCTCTCTCTCTCTCTCTCTCTCTCTCTCTCTCTCTCTCTCTCTCTCTCTCTCTCTCTCTCTCTCTCTCTCTCTCTCTCTCTCTCTCTCTCTCTCTCTCTCTCTCTCTCTCTCTCTCTCTCTCTCTCTCTCTCTCTCTCTCTCTCTCTCTCTCTCTCTGAGGACATGTTGATGGAATTAAAAAAAAAATAAATAGTAGGCACGGATTGGGAAATAAAGCAAGTAAAGCCAAATGGATCCGGAGGTGGGAGGGGGGGGGGGGGGGCAAGGGAGGTGATGACAAACTTGTAAGGGAGATAAGCGAAAGCGACAGGGGGCGACAACTTTAGTGGCATCCCTTTCATTCATCAAAATAAAAACTATTACGCCCCTTATTGTTCCTTCCTTGACATTTCGTGTGATGCGCGCGTGTCAGTGTGTGTGTGTGTCTGTGTGTGTGTGTGTGTGTGTGTGTGTGTGTGTGTGTGTGTGTGTGTGTGTGTGTGTGTGTGTGTGTGTGTGTGTGTGTGTGTGTGTGTGTGTGTGTCATATGTGTGTGTGTGTGTGTGTGTGTGTGTGTGTGTGTGTGTGTGTGTGTGTGGGGGGGGGGGGGAGTTTTTCGTTCCTTAGTTTAACGTCTATCCACATCGTGTGTGTGTGTGTGTGTGTGTGTGTGTGTGTGCGTGCGCGTGTCTGTGTGTGTGTGTGTGTGTTGTGTGTGTGCGCGCGCGTGTGTGTGTGTGTGTGTGTGTGTGTGGTGCGTGCGTGCGCGCGCGCGCGCGCGCGCGTGTGTGTGTGTGTGTGTGTGTGTGTGATTTTTAGTTTAACGTCTATCCACATCATGTGTGAATGTGTGTGCGTGTGCGTATGTGCGGCATGCGTGTGTGTGTGTGCGTGTGCGTGTGCGTGTGCGTGCGTGTGTGTGTGTGTGCGTGTGTGTGTGTGTCTATCTGTCTGTCTGTCTGTGTCTGTATGTACGTGCGCGCTCGTGTGCTCGCGCGTGCATGCATGAGAGAGAGAGATTCAAATTTTGTAGGCGAATGTCACCGTTTATTATGAAGTGCTGACTTCTGCTCCACTACCTCTAATCTTCTTGTCAGGTCCTTTTGCTATCATTATGTTTTCATGCTGTGGCTGATATATATACGCATTTCTTCTCCAAACACCACGAGCCTGGGGAGACCAGGGGGCGGGGTGAGGGGTGACTGAGGGACGTGTGTTAAGTCCTCTCG
>CM065687.1:14976337-14986337 GCA_017654935.2 Phymorhynchus buccinoides | reverse complement strand
ATGTTGACATTTGCTGAAACGGCTTTCATCATTGGTTGACATTAGCCTGTAGTAGAGGGCCAACAGAAACACGAGAGCTGTGGATAAACGATTTTCTACAGTAATGGAAAATCAAGGTACAGTTTAGTCGTTTGTGCAAGACTATAACCCTCAAACGAGGGGACCTTGGCACTGGCTCAGCTCTAGTACTGCAGCCAAAAGGATGGGTTGACCTTTGGAGACCTTCCCCAAGGCCAGCTGCTGTTCTCAAATCCTTTTGGTCGAGATAGTGGGGAAATGTATTGTCAATCTTGTACCTTAGACACCCCCCTCAATCTTTGTAACTTGTACTTTAGACCCCCCCCCCTCCTCAATCTTTGTTTGTTGTTGTCCCTCATGTTCCTGTTCGAGTGAGCCTTGAAGGCTTTGCCTCTTGTTTCTGTACAATGCTGTACAATGCCGTACAAATCGTTGCATTCCGCAGAGCAACGGGGTGAAGGTGCATTCCTTGGCCTACGGTCAGCGGGCGGAGCAGTCCATCGCCCAGCTGTCCAGGAGGACCGGGGGGAAGCTGTTCTTCTACAGCGGCCGCAAGGACTCCACGGCCTTCATCGACGGCCTCGCGGCCACCGCCAGGGACGAGGGCTCAAACATACGGCTGTCCACCGATATGTCTGTTTCGGTGAGAAGGGGTTAAAAAACGAAACTGAACAAAGGGTGAATACTCACTTTCTAATTAACTCCCCTCCACCAAAGTTGATTACGATACCAATCACCTAGCAGTGCGTGGGTCAGAACCAAAGTGAGACAAACAAAGCATCATTCTCAATAAAGAATGTGCCAAGCTCGCCTTTATGACCCTCCACCCACACAGTACACATCAACAATGGTGGAGAGGACGACATACAAACAAATCAACAGCTATCCAAGAGTGGCATAGCCTTCTAACCTTGAATATGTTACACATATTGGATAGATGGTGATTTGTTTGTATGTTGTCCTCTCCACCATTGTTGATGTGTACTGTGTGGGTGGAGGGTCATAAAGGCTAACTTTGCACATTCTTTTTTTGAGAATGATGCTTTGTTTGTCTCACTTTGGTTCCGACCCACGCACTGCTAGATGATTGGTATCGTAATCAACTTTGGTGGAGGGGAGTTAGTTAGAAAGAGAGTATTCACCCTTTGTTCAATTTCGTTATCTCCTCTCTTGGCCTCACTATTTCATTCTTTGGTTAAAAAAAGCGTCAAGAATGTCAATGATTGTTAAATCTAGTCAACATTTTTATTTCAAAAGTGGACATGGAGTAGTTAAGCCACTTGTAAGCTTTTTTTTTGCATGAAGACATAAATATAACCCTAAAGAAAGAAACAGAAAGGGGGAATTACCTTAAAATATTGTCACTCTAGCTTATGTATGCATGTATATGTTACGCCCAATCCGTGAAATTGCCTATTTCATGAAATGGGCAAAATGCTTTGCCCAATTTATGAAATGGACAATGAATCCCCATTCACAAACCATTTTGCCCATTTCATGAAATGGGCAATTTCATGGATTGGGCGTAACATATATAAATAAATACAGACATATCTATGCATTCACCTTCAACTATCTTCATTAATTTTTTTTTAAACTTCGGTATTTTGTTGGTATTGCAGTACCTCCAGGATCGTCTCACGTATCTTTATAGTTATTAATGTCCCAAAATGTGCCTGTTCCAGGCCGGAGGGTGTTAAACGAACTTTCATCTATACATTCACATAACAAGTACGATCTATAACATAGCATATGTAGGCCTACACACGAACAGATACATGTATTACCAACTAACCAAATTGTGAAAGGAGGGAGGGAGGGAGGCTGGTAAATTCTAGCTTAGAATGGCGTTAGATAAACAAATAAAATTTCTTGTGCTCTGTTACTGATCTGTTTGTATAACCCTTTCACCGCCAATGTCGCATTTTAGCACCACAATGGTTTAACACCTATGTCACTAAAAGGCATCCAATCAGGACCTGTTCTCCAAAGACCATATTTTCTTAATTTTGGGAGGCAAGGATAGGCCTAAATTATATATGTTACAGAGGAATTCGCAATATTGCAGATATTTGATTTTCTCTACCCAGTTAATTTTAATGGTATTTTTTCGTTGAAAAATGGCTGGCGGCGAAAGGGTTAATTTCATCCAATTTTAAAAGACTTTCTTTACGGCGTACTCTTCCCAGATACTGACGGAAGCCAGAACAGTGTTCAGCACTTCCCCTATCAGCGGCACCTTCTTCATTGACGTCACCATAGGCCGTGACGCGTCTCTCATCGTCAGCTACAGTCACCACGTCACCGTCCGCGTCATCTCGCCCTCTAACGTCACCACAACATCAGAGTCCCAACCGATGCAGTTCCAAAATGACGAGAATGCCGGAGTCCTCAAGATTTTACTGCCGGATAAACCAGAGGTGAGCGAGCACGTCCTATAGCTAAAAGGCAGTGACTAAGGGTTGGGACACCCCCCACCCCCGTGGGGAATCTGGGGATACCGGGGGGGGTCTTATGTGAAAATAGTTCCCCCGCCTTCTGGAAGTTCTGTGCTTGTAACTTCCTCTAATTCTGTCACTCTCTTTGACTCTGCCTTTCCCCTTTGCTTACTGTCATCTACTACTATCTTTCTATCTCACTGGTCCATTCTCCTGCCTTTTTTTCTATCTTACAATGATTTCTTCAGCCGAAGTCGAACATGCTGGGCCTAACTATTTCTTAGTCAGGCGCATAACGGCAGTATGACGCATCTACGCTCCTATGACAGGAAAATTGTCTGAGCGAACAAACAAAAAGAAGAAGAAGGGTTGGAATATGGCGGAGGTGAGTCTAAAAAACCACTTCACTGATTGATTATAATAGGTCTACTAAGGGTTTGGTAAAAACTTATTGAGAAGAGAGGTTGTTGCAGGGAGAGGGGAGGGGGGGGGGGGGGCGGCGGATGAAACAGAGAGAGAGACAGAGAAAAACAGAGAGACAAGAACGACAGACGGGCAGACAGACATAGCGAAACAGAGAGAGACATAAGCCTATATAGAGAGAGAGAGAGAGAGAGACAGACAGACAGAGAGAATATTATTTTTAAAGCAAACACGCGTCGTTGTTGTTTTTCGAACACAGATTGGCAAATGGACCTACGTCATCAAGACGAACGCCTCTCAGGCCGACGTCACAGTCAGCGTGCAAGCCAAATCGCGCTCGCCGGAAACGGAAGTGCTGCACGTGACGTCATGGCTGTCATGGCTGCCGGAGAACAACACGGTGCCCTTTGACGCCAAGCAGAAGATCACCATCTTCGCGGAACTGGTGCAGGGGCGGTCGCCAGTCCTTGGCGCTGACGTCGTGGCCATTTTGGAGCGACCCCAGGCGGCACAGTTGAGGGTTCCTTTACATGACAACGGCATGGGTAGGCCAAGATTCCGCTCCCCTCCCCCCCCCCCACCCCACCCCCTTCCAATCGCTTGGGGACATCGAGGAGGGGGAGGGGGGGGGGTCTTTTCCCCACATTCTGGAAGTTCTGTGTTTGTACCTTCCTCTAATCTATCACTCTCTTTGACTCTGCCTTTTTTTCTTTGCTTTAAACTGTCATCTACTCTCTTTCTATCTTAAACCGGCAACCGCAGTATAAAAGGAGGGTAGGTGCAACGCGCGCTCATTTTAATTCTGATCGCTTCTCGGCCATTTGGCTAAGACAGTGCTTCAGGAACATAAATTTTTGTTTATACCCTGGTTGGTTTGTTCAGCCCGTCGTACATGGCGAAAGCCGATACGCGACGTTAAACTGAACTTCCACGCGCGCTCAGTATTCGAATCGCTGCAGCCGCAGACGCGGGTTTCCCCCTCTTTTCCCTATATTGGCTCAACAGGCTTTGCTCGCCGCGTCAGATGTGTCGGACTATCCGTTACCCGATCCTATGGATCGGTAGTTGTCCCTTTAAGAGCCTGCTACACGCCAACTACATGTTAGCGGCAAAGGTATCCCTAAGTTTAGTTGTTGCTGTTGTTAAAAGAGGGTCTGTTTTAAGTTTGTCTGCCACCAACGTATTACGTACTGACTTGATGACATCACTGACGATGTCATCAGATGAAGAGGAATAACCCTGATAATGCTGGCTGTTGCTCTATTCAATTCAATTCAATTCAAAAATCTTTACTATCCATTAAAAAAACAAGTTTAACAAAAAAATGTCTAACACAGTCAAGGAGAGTTATATCCCCAGACCATTTTGCCAGATTGGCTCTATCAGTTGTCTTTTTTATGGCATGATTTGCCCAATGATTTTTTCTAATTTTCTCTGGCAGTAAATCCAAGGGAATTCTGAATACTACTAGACATAACTTAACTTTACTACTACTACTACTACTACTACTACTACTACTACTACTACTACTACTACTACTACTACTACTACTACTACTACGACGACGACGACGACTACGACGACGACGACGACGACGACGACGACGACGATACTGACGAGACGACCGACCGCTACATTGTATAATTATTACAATCTATCGTCATCATCATCGTCGTAGTCGTTGTCGTCGTCGTCGATGTCATTATCATCCTCATCCTCATCCTCATCATCCTCCTCATCCTCATCATCATCATCATTCCATAGCGCAATCGTCGCCGATTTTGTTTTAAGTAACCATAACGTGAAAAATGACGTCATGTTCTTCAAGGCTCTGACATCATCAACGATGACGGGGTGTACGCTGCCTACGTCATGGCGGGGGACATGAGGGGCAATGGGCGTTACAACATCAAGATCACGGCCCTGGGGACGGAGGGGGCCACGCGGGTGGTGGTGGGGGGCAAAGGAGCGGGGGTGTCCAGCGGAGCTTTGGACGTTAGCAATGGTGGAATAGGTACGAATGGGTTCATTCATTTCTTCTCCAAAACTTATTGCAGTGGAACATCCCTTTGAACACCTCGAAAAATTATCCAAAAATAAGGTCTACGGCCGTGTAAGCGGATATTCCATGCGGAAACCCGTGCGCAATCCATAAATAAGTGAAACAAAGAAGGGAAAAGATTTGCGCACGTGTCCGAATTTCACTTATATGCATAAGCTTTTATTATCCTTCTTTCTTCCACTTATTTAGGGTTTTCCGTACGGAACTTACGTGTCTAATGTGAACCCGGCCTATAGTGGGAGGGAGTTGTATAAGGGGAGGGGGGGGGGAGGTTCTGTACTATTGGAGTGTGTGCATGCGTGCGTGTGTGTATGTGTGTGTGTGCGTGTGCGTGTGCGTGCGCGAGTGTGCGCGCGTCTGTGTGTCTGTTCGTGTGTATGTGTATATACTAGTCAATAATAAATAGTGCGTTGACTGTAAAAGCATTATCAATGAGCAACTTAGGACGATGATTTGACCGCCAGGGGGCAGTCAAACCAGTAGGGGCTTAGCGCGCGATATTCTTAGTTGGGCGTAGTGAGAGAGAGAGAGAGAGAGAGAGAGAGAGAGAGAGAGAGAGAGAGAGAGAGAGAGAGAGGGAGAGGGGAGGGACTGCCCCCTGGCCGTCAAATCATCGTCCTAAGTTGACTATTGGGGAGGAGCAGGAAAACACCTTTTTATCGCAAGGGTCTTGATCTTCCATTATTTTAACCGGTCTTCAAATAACAAGTGGGAGGATACATGAAGATGCCGCAAGGCCTAGATATCCTGAAGGGAAGGCCACACACGTGCGATTTCTATCCAACTGCGATCCAACTTTGACGACGTCTGTGAGGCATTATTCACGTGAAATACTTCCGTCATAAATTAATTCTATGAGTTTCGTTCACTGTACCCATGTACACGAATCTCAAATAATATATGATACAAAAATATAGATATTTAATCAGATTCGTGTACCAGGGTGGGTGGGAGGGGGGGGGCTACAAATATAGTGAACAAAACCTCCTCCGAAATCGGAATGTGTCGGCTGGATGCAGCGAGGACCACCAGTGAAAACTGGAAAACGGACTGGCCTGGGTATGCAGAAGAAAAAGAAGAAGTGAACAAAACTAGTCGGATTTCATCAGATTCATTTAGACAGTAGTATTTCACGAGAATCATGCCTCACAAATGTCACAGTTGGATCGCAGTTGGATTGAGTCGTACGCAGTGTGACGGCCCCTTCACTGACCTGATCTGACCTGACCTGACTTGACCTGGCCTCGTTTTCTTGGTGTGTTTTTTTTGTCCTTCCAGGAGGATCAAGAGAAACACTGACGGAGCAAACAGGGGGTTTCCAGCGCGTGACATCAGCAGGGGAGTTCCGCGTGACGGGGTTCCCGGAGGAGGAGACAGAGGAGGGGGCACCACCGGGAGGGAAGGGGAAGGGGGCGGGGAAAGGGAAGGGGAGGATGTGGGCGGAGGGGGTGGTGGCGGTGGCGGATGACCTCATGGCCCCGTCACGCATCGCTGACCTGCACGTGGTGACCCTTGACCCGGATTCCGGGAAGGGCGTGGTGCGCTGGACGGCCGTCGGGGATGACATGGACCGTGGGACAGGTCAGGACTCTCCCCTCGTGGGGACACCGGGAGGCCTTTCGTTAAAAATAAAATTAGTTCCCCCACCTTCTGGAAGTTCTGTGCTTGTAACTTCCTCTAATCTGCCACTCTTTTTGACTCTGCCTTTTCCCTTTGCTTTCTATCATCTACTATCTTTCTGACTTCTTGGCCCATTCTCCTGCCTTTTTTTCTTCTTCCAAATAAATCTTCCAAATAACTTTTCTCCTTTGAGCTCCTCCGAAATCACGGAATGTGTCGGCTGTACGCAGCAGGGAGACCAGTGAAAGCTGAAAACGGACACGTACGTATATTACCCATTATGGCCTTTTTGGCCTGGGAACGCAGTAGAAGAAGGTCCTGAGTTTGGGGGGAATGAAAGAGAGAGAGAGAACATGAGCTACGATTTCATGAACTGGGCCATCTGCCCATGTCAAACGGAACAGTGGGGTAGGGGCAGAGAGAGAGAGAGAGAGAGAAGGGGGAAGGGGAGAGGAGAGAGACAAGCAGACAGACAGAGAGGACAAAATTGTCAATATATTTTTAAACATATATTGAACGTCTGGTATCAGTTCGTTGTTGTATCCTATGGCAGAATAGGGCGTACTTTAATCCTACTTTCCTCACTTGGCTCTGGTGTAAATGGGTACCTGACTTCGGTTAGGGGTGGTCAGTGTGGTGGAAGGAGAGTGTTGGGATCCGCCTTCCAATATGAAGCCTTTATAGTTATAGAGTCGGTTAATTATTAGTCATTCACTGAACATGGGAATTTTACCATGGTCAGTGATTTATTTATGTTTCTCAACGACACAACAACCAAGTTATATCCCTTTGAAATTTCCTTCTCTACTTCATCTTTAATACTTTATTTTTGTTTTTTGTTTTTTATTTAAATAACTTAAACTCTCTCTCTCTCTCTCTCTCTCTCTCTCTCTCTCTCTCTCTCTCTCTCTCTCTCTCTCTCTCTCTCTCCATCTCTCGTCTCCGTTCTCTCCCACCACTCCACAGTGTCCAGCTACGTGCTGCAGATCTCCAGGGAGTTCAGCGCCCTCTTCACCCAGGAGGTCAACGCCACGGCGTGGAGAGCCGAAGACCACGGGCACTGGAGGCTCACCAACTCCACCCCACGAGCCGCGGGGCAGACGGAGCAGGCCCACTTGACCTTGGACAGCCTGGGGGAGAACATGACCCTCTACCTCAGCGTCCGCGCCGTGGACGACTCCGGCAACGTGGGGGACCTCTCCAACGTGGTCACCCTGTCCAGGGCCCGGGTTCTGGCGGTGCCCATCGAGCACGCTCCTCGCTACGATCTGCCGTTCTACCTCAAGCTGGTCCTGCCGCCTTTCGCCGCTCTCCTCGTCTTCGTTTTTCTGGCGGTCGTGGTGCTGAGGTCTTATAGAAGAGGAGGCGGGAAGACTTTAGCAAAGCCTGAGGAGGAGAGTAAGGGGTGCGAGTTGTACGCCAGTTCCCAGTCCCTGAACATGGGCTTCATGAACTACCGCCACGAGGGCCAGTACCGCGTCAGGCAGACCGAGGACCCCGAAACGTGGAGTCACTGAGCAGGGCAGGGGTCCAGGAATCTGGTGGAGTGTGGACAAAGAGTGCACACACCATTGTGTGGACCCCTACCACTTATACTACAGATCAGTCAGCACACACCATTGTGTGGACCCCTACCACTTATACTACAGATCAGTCAGCACACACCATTGTGTAGACCCCTACCACTTACACCACAGACCAGTCAGTCTGCCTGCTTGGTATTCCCATATTTGATGGGGGTCTCAAAAGTGTTGCTGAAGTCAGAACAACTGATCACTGGGCAAGGAGATATTAATCAATGTAATTTGATATGAATTATAATCAAAGTCAAAGAAATAGTTGACATCATTGCAAGCGAAACCGCTGTACTTAATACAAATGAAAAAAGCGCCCATATTGTTTTGGTCTGTCACAGGGGCTATTCGCGGGCTTGTTTTTAGCCATACTGTTCTCTTCGTGGACTTTAATTTCAGTTTGACAAATGTCCCTGTGTTACTGATTAACTCGTTAGCTCTGTACAGATAACAAGCCGAGCAGAAAACCGGTAGGCTCTAATGCTTCTAGTTCTGTTAATATTATACAAGGGGGAGAAGATGAAAGAAATATGACAATACTAAAAACAGAATGCGAGTAGGCCTACTATATAGGTTACTCACAAGGACAATCAATAGCTCTCTTAGTAGATTTCAGTCATTCGGGGGTCATTTTTGTCAAGTTTATCATGTCAATGTCAGGTGCTCAATAAGTCCTTTTTGTCAGTTGATTGGTTGGTTGTCATTAAACATTCAGTTTTACATTTTATTAATCGAAATTGATTGTAAATAACATACTGAGCTTTGTCGAGTCCTGTCATCTTCTGTCGCTGGCTATTTAACACATAAAAGGGCCATAATGTCCCAGACAGTCGTTTGGACGTGGGGATACCGGGGGTCTTTTTCTTTAAATAAATAGTCCCCCCACCTTCTGGAAGTTTTGTGCTTGTAACTTCCTCTAATCTGTCCCTCCCTTTGACTCTTCCCTTTGCTTACTGTCATCTTCTATCTTTCTGGCTTGTTGACCCATTCTCCTGTCTTTCCCCCCCAAATTTTTGTTGGTCAAATAATGTTCTCCTTTGAGTTCTCCTTTGAGCTCCTCCGAATTTGAAATGCGTCAGTTGAATGCAGCGGGGAGACCAGTGAAAACTGAAAACTGGACACCTTACCCATTATGGCCATTTGGCCTGGGAACGCAGAAGAAGAAGAAGGACACATTGCGGACTGGATTCATGATTGCCTTTGGTCGGTCGCTGATATCAGATCGAGGTGTCGTATAAGAAATGTTCGTTTTAATTTTTTGTTCTTTCTTTAATACAAGTACAAGTGTTAACAATGAAAAGTAGGTAGGTAGAGATGAGAAAATTTGTTGCTGCCAATGGTCTTAGTACAGTGGTAGTGTTATGTTTGTTGTTGTTGGGTTTTTTGCTTTGATGTCCATTGTTCAGAACTCATCAAAACTTATTTTTTACACGAGTAAGATTTTGAAGAACCCCCTTACTGGTCCCTACTGACCCATACCTAGCTTTGAGTTAGTTAAACCATGAGCTCAAATGGAGATACTGAAAATGTAATGAATGTGGTGATTTGATGGGTGCAGTTTAGAGTGCTGCTCTGGGGGTCGTTTCACAAGGGCTAACGTTACGTAGCGTGAGCGCAAATGGGCAAAAACGGTACTAAGAAACACCTCTTTCACCGACGTTTGCCCAAAACGTTTTGTGGCTACTCCCAAGGTATCTCTTGGCGAACTATCACGTGACTACCATGGGGTGAATACATTTCTTGTTGTGGATTGGTCCATTAAAGTTTGGTTAATATAATTTTTTTTAAATGACCAATCAAGCAAGAGCTTGTAATATTCTTCCGCAAACGTTTTCTAAAGTGTTTCTTAGGCCCCGTTTGGCGTA
>CM065687.1:14918837-14971337 GCA_017654935.2 Phymorhynchus buccinoides | reverse complement strand
TAGTAGATTATAAAATTACAAATAAATAAAATTAGACTAGCGTAGAGCAAATGAAAATACTACCATATTTGAGCTTCGTAGTCATCCACAAAAGACTAAGGCCGTGTACACACATAAGCGGATATTCCATGCGGAAATCCGTGCGCAATCCATAAATAAGTGAAACAAAGAAGGGAAAAGATTTGCGCACGTGTCCGAATTTCCCCTATATGCGTAAACTTTTATCCTTCTTTGTTCCACTTATTTTAGAGTTTTCCGTACGGAACTTCGCTTACGCATCTAATGTGAACCCGGCCTAAGCTGCAATTAAGCGATTTTCCACTGCCTTAATTAAAATCGTTTATCGTATAGGGGAAGACGGGGTAAAAAGCGCATGGGCGGGAAAGAAGCCCACCCCAATTATCTCATGAAATAAAGAAAATTTCAGTCAAATTTGCCTATGGGACGAATGCTAGACATTAACGCTCGTCTCATGGGCAAAATGAGGCTGAAATTTGCTTCATTTCATGAGATAATTGGGGTGGGCTTCTTACCCGCCCATGCGCTTTTTACCCCGTCTTCCCATAGCAACTTTCATTTTACTGTAGGCCATGACCCCAGACTACTACATGATCAACCAATCCGTGCGTAAACGCGTGCACTTATGTTTTCTTCTTTCTTTTACTTATTTTCTGTACGGAAACATTAGTTGTGTGCACTTAAGTACGTGCACTTAAGCTGCGTGTACATATATCAAATTACGCGCAAGTTCCGCACGGAAGCGCATATCAAAATAATCTGGAAGTAAGAAATATGAAAGAGTGTGCACATTGCACACAGAAACTCATCCGTAATCCCACCCGCTTATTCTTATATAAGTGAATGGGGTATCCCGGAATTTGCGGATTGCGGATTAAATATTAGGGGAAGACGGGGTAAAAAGCGCATGGGCGGGTAAGAAGCCCACCCCAATTATCTCATGAAATAAAGAAAATTTCAGTCACATTTGCCCATGAGACGAATGCTAGACATTAACGCTCGTCTCATGGGCAAAATGAGACTGAAATTTGCTTCATTTCATGAGATACTGAATTGGGGTGGGCTTCTTACCCGCCCATGCGCTTTTTACCCCGTCTTCCCCTAAGCACTAGGCCTAAATCAAAACAAAATTGGTCATAGACGTCATTTGAGAGAGAGAGAGAGAGAGAGAGAGAGAGAGAGAGAGAATACGAATACGAATACGAATGTTTTATTGAGGGTAAAAAGGATAAGCTACAATAGCTTCTTTACACCTTGCCCTCTCGCTCACACATTCATACCATGCATCAAGCAAAGAAAATTTGACATAAAACAATCAAGTCAAGAAAATGGAACAAAAATTGGCACATGAAATAATTGAAAAAGAAATCAAAAATGGGATTTAAAGCAAACATGGATAATACTTAACAATGGTGAACTTGAATTGGTAGTTTAAATTGAGTACGAAAAAAGGGAAACCATTTTGAGACAATGACAATTTTTCAGAATAAACCTAATTTTAAGGAAGAAAAACACACACAAAAAACAAAAAAACATATGATAACATGGGAATATGAGAGAGGGACAGAGAGAGAGAGAGAGAGAGAGAGAGAGAGAGAGAGAGAGAGAGAGAGAGAGAGAGAGAGAGAGAGAGAGAGAGAGAGAGAGAGAGAGAGAGAGAGATTTATAAGAATCTAGACATAGCTGATGGCATTAGTAACGTTTGAATTAAAACTCATTACTAATAAACAAGATTGTCTATTAGGAGCTTGTGATAAGATTTTCGAAAGGAAAAGACGCTAGTTCTATTTTTTAGATAATCAGGGAGGTCGTTCCACAGTTTACCACCAGAGAATGTAAGGGATGATTTATATAGATCTGTTCTGGGGCGGGGCATTGTTAATTTGGTTTTGCTTCGAATTGTATGGACTTTAAATTTAGTAATAAGATATTTTGGTGCTAGCTTATTTATGATCTTGTACATAAGGGTACCTTTATTTAGTAGGCATTTCAAATCAAATGGTAGAATGTTAAGTTCTTTATAGTCATTGGTTTCTAGGGATGACGATTTAAGGAGTATGAGTTTAAGAGAGCGTTTATATAGTCTTTCAACATGTTTGAGTGTGTTTTTACTAGCTGAATCCCAACATGTTGATGCATAATCAATATCAGGTTGGATATAGGCATGGAAAAAAAGTCTACGAGTATGTTGATCTAAAAAGTGTTTAATTCTATTGAGCTGAAATACTTTTTTTGAAATTTTCTTGGACAGAATGTCCATGTGTTTTGACCAGGATAAGTTGTTGTCAATGTATACGCCGAGTAATTTGTGTGAAGTAACTTCTTCTAGAGGCTTTTCATAGATAGTCGGTGTTCTTAATTGATTTTTAAAGTTTTGCCTCTTTTGTCTTGTTGTGATTAACATGAATTTAGACTTTTTGGGGTGTAAGGCCATATGATTTTGCTCTGCCCAATCAACTAGATTATTAATGTCACTCTGCAATCCAGAACAGATTGAATCAGCATTTTTGCCATTTTTATACACTGTGGTGTCGTCTGCAAAAAGCTCACACGATGAAGTAAGATGAAGGGGGAGGTCATTTATATAAACGGGAGAGGAGAGAGAGAGAGAGAGAGAGAGAGAGAGAGAGAGAGAGAGAGAGAGAGAGAGAGAGAGATGGGGGGAGCACATTTTTAATTAATGTTCCAGGCCTACGGTCTATGAGAAAGAGGGAAAGAGGGGGGGAGAGAGGGGGAGAGAATGAGAAAGGAAAAGGGAGAACTAAGAGAGAGAGTGGAGAGAGAGAGAGAGAGAGAGAGAGAGAGAGAGAGAGAGAGAGAGAGAGAGAGAGAGAGAGAGAGAGAGAGAGAGAGAGAGAGAGAGAGAGAGAGAGAGAGAGAGAGAGAGAGAGAGAGAGAGAGAGAGAGAGAGAGAGAGAGAGAGAGAGAGAGAGTTCATTTGATATATAGGACTTGAATTTTATTAATATACTTTTTTTCTTTTCTTTTCTTCTTTACATTTTGTTTTTGTCACAACCCTTTATGAAAACTGGCTTTGGCAGTCAGTCAGTGTGTACCCTCTCCTCTTGTCACTTGCACTGGTGAACTGACTTTATTAAGATTTTATGCAGCTGTCATACTTCCTTTTTTCCTTCTGTAAACTTGATAACTTGAAAACAAATCTTCTGAGTCAGTTCTTGATTTTGGCGTCCCACAAGGCTCCGTGTTAGGACCAATTTTGTTCATTCTGTATACCACCCCATTGACCCCCCTCATAGCGAAACACTCTGTCCGTCATGAAATGTATGCCGATGATACTCAACTCAATCATCATGCTTCACCGCTGGCTCACGACCAGCTTATTCACACTCTTCAAGACTGTGTCGCTGAAGTGAAAACATGGATGTCAAACAATAAACTTAAGCTAAACGATGACAAGACTGAAGCACTTAGAGTGCTTCCCCCATCTGTTGACTCTAGCTCTCTGCCCTCCACCATTGCCCTTGGAGATTCCAACATCCATTTTTCTGAACATATTCGCAACCTTGGTGCTTTCTTGGATGAAGACCTTTCCATGCAACATCATATCACTAAGATCTGCCAGGCTGCATACATCGAACTCAGGCGAATCAGCTCTATACGCCCCTTTCTCACGACCGAGGCAACCAAAACGCTAGTCAGTTCATACATTTTGTCTAGATTAGATTACTGCAACTCCCTTCTACTTGGTTGCCCACAGGCGCTTCTCAAACCCTTACAACAACTTCAAAACTCTGCTGCTAGAATGGTCTTCAAAGCCAAGCGTCTTCAACACACATCACCTCTACTTAAAGAGTTACATTGGCTACCCGTTCAACAAAGAATAAACTACAAAGCTGCCTGTCTCTGCTATCAGATCATATCAGGAACAGCACCGCAATACCTCTCTGAGCTTCTTGAAATTTACGTTCCATCTCGATCTCTCCGCTCAGCAAATGACAATAGGATCTTTCGAATACCAAAATTTAAACGTGATAGGCACGGTGGTAGAGCTTTTACATCATCAGCAGTCAAACTCTGGAATTCATTGCCTTCTGCTGTCAGACATAGTCAATCTTTAGCATCGTTCAAAACAAACCTGAAAACCCATCTGTTCCGGCAGTCTTTCCAATAACACCCCCATCTCCATGTGCACGTGTGCGTGTGTGTGTGTGTGTGTGTGTGTGTGTGTGTGTGTGTGTGTGATTGTGCGATGTGTGTGTGTGTGTGTGTGTGTGTGTGTGTGTGTGTGTGTGTGTGTGTGTGTGTGTGTGTGTGTGTGTGTGTGTGTGTGTGTGTGTGTGTGCGTGCGCGTGTGCGTGTGCGTGCGTGTGCGCGATGTATGTCCGTATGTTTGTATGTATGTAATTTGTGTGTGTGTATATGTATGTATGTAATTTGTGAGCGTGTGCGCGAATGTGAGTGTGCGTGCGCCCACGGCCGCACTTCCAAGCAGGTGTGTGTGTGTGTGAGTGTGTTGTGTGTGTTCTGTGTGGGTATATCTGCTTGCATGTGTATGAGTGTATGCGTGCGCAGGAGAGATTGTGTTCACTAGAGGGGGGGGGGGGGGGGGGGGAGAGGAGTGTGTGTGAGTATGTGTCTGTGAGTGTGAGTACACGTGAGTGCTTTGTGTATGTGAGTGCGCGTGTGTGTGTATGTGTGTGCGTGCGTGTGTGTGCGCGTGTTTGTACAAGTGTATGCTTGAGTAAGTTTGTGTGCGCTTCAGTGAGAATGTGTTTTCTGTGTGTTTGATGAAATATGTGTGGGTATGTTTGTGTGCGGCAAGAACGCGTTTACGCTCGTGCGTGCACGTACGTGCGTGTGCGTCTGTTTTGCGTGTGTGAGTGTTTCAATACTGATTGTAAAGCGCTTTGTGCTCGATAAAAAGCGCTATATAAATATCCGTTTATTATTATTATTATTATAATCAAGGACAACAAAGTTTAGAATATACATTTTGGCGTTTATATTTCTTTGGCATCTCTGGACTATGTGTAAGCAGGGGACGATAATCTGATCACAAGCACTGTGCATAAGCTTCCCTTGTCGCCACTTCCTCATCGACCGAAGCGTAAACCTTTTCTCTTTCTCACTCTGCTGTCGGCAGTCAAACAAAACGGACTGGAGAGAAACAGCTGCAGAGATTTCGGCTAACGCATTGGAGCGTTGCTCTACTGCCCTAGGACAGAGTTACTGGAAGAAAAGAAAACAAAAGTGACAAGCAATCATCATGAATATCTTTCTCGGCGGATTTTGGGTGTTGTCGGTGTTGTGTGTGTTATTTTATTTTGTCACCCGTGCCGCCCTTCCATCTGCAAATGTTGCTGGTTTTGCACAGTTCCAGCGATCCTACATGGCCGTCTATTTGTTGGCAATGGGTGAGAAAATGTTTTGTTTGCTGCATCTGGTTTTTTCTTCTACTGAACTCAAACCCAATACTACTAATAGTAATACCTCAAAAGACTTTTCTGTTCATATTTTCTTTTTTCTTCTTCTCTTCTGCTTCTTTTTCTTTGGTCACCCCCTAAAGTGTGTGCATTTGCTTCTATAAAAAAAAAGAATCTGGTGGGACACCACCACAGAAGAAGAAGAGTTTGTTGATTTTCCGATTGTTTATCCTTTTTCTTATGTTTTCTAGACTTATGTGTAATATCCTATATTTTAAACAAATGATGGTTTAAGCTTTGTGTGCATGTGTCTGTGTGTGTCTGTGTCTGTGTCTGTGGAAATGAGGGGGAGAGGGGATGGAGATTGGAGGAGGAAGGGAGGGGAGGGAGAGAGAGGGGGGGGGAGGGAGAGAGAGAGAGGGGGAGGGAGAGAGAGAGAGAGAGAGAGAGAGAGAGAGAGAACTAGGGTGAATGTGTGTTGATTTTAGCATACCTTTTATCATTGTTCTAGTATTCAGTATTGGTTTTAATAATCTAAACTTTGTTTTTGTGTATATTGGGATATTATTCATTTTAATTTAGTTTTATGCATATTGTCCCATTATTGTTTGTTTAAGCTGTGTGTGTTTGTGTGTGTGGGAGAGAGAGAGAGAGGGGGGGGAAAGGGAGAGAGATTGGGGGAAGGGGGGGAGGAGGGGAGAGAGAGAGGGGGGATTACGAGAGAGAGACAGAGAGAGAGAGAGAGAGGAGAGAGGAAAGAGAGAGAGAGGAGAGAGAGAGAGCCAGGGTGAATGTGTGTTGACTTTAGCATACATTATTTTACATTGTTCTAGTATTCAGCATTGGCTTTTATAATCTAAACCTTGTTTTTATGTACCCCCTTTTATACATTTTGTTTGTTGTCCTATTATTACTTTTATACAAATTGTTTGTTTAGCTCTGTGTGTGTGTGTGTGTGTGTGTGTGTGTGTGTGTGTGTGTGTGTGTGCTATATTGTATTGTAATTTAATTCTTATGATGTATTTACTGTATATTGTCTTATTGTCTCTATTTGTATATGTGTTTTATGTGCATGCCAGACAAAGAATTTCTTTATGTTTTAAAGACAATAAATATTTTGATTGATTGATTGATTGTAGTTGTGTTAGATTAGATTAGATTAGAAAATAGGGATGAAATTTTTTTTTAGCCGTTAGGCTTTCAAAGTCCCATCTTTGTGTTTTTATTTTTATTTTTACATACTCAAGGTATATCGTGCACTCAGGTTTTTGCGTTGAATTATTCATCGTATTCATACATTATCATGATTATGTCTTTATAAAATTTTAATTGGTCAAGCTCATTTTTAAAGCTGTTAGTATTTGGTGCTCTTTTAATGTTAGTTGGTAGTTGATTCCATAAAGGTGCAACTCTGTTAGTAAAATAATATTTTCTTGTGTTAGTTTTACAAAATTCAATAAATATTTTATCAGTGCTATTTCTTGTTCTGTCATAATTTGTTAGTTTGAAGAATTCTGTTGCATTTAAATCATCAATATTGCCAGTCAATTTCCCTGTTTGGTCATTCTGTTTCAGTGAACATTTTGTGTTTGCACTGTGTGACTGTGAGTGTGTCAGTGTATGTGCCTGTAAAGACATTTAGTCTTACGCAAGCTAAGTGTCTTTGGTGTCTGTATGATGCGTGTGTGTGTGTGTCACACTGTGTGCGTATGTGTAAATTGTTTATGTTATTTTATGTCTGGGTGTGTGCCACTGTGTGCGTGTACACACATGTCGCTCAAAAAGCTTTATGTCGTTTTGTCTCTTGGCATACATGTGTTAAGCTTCCTGTGGCCCCTGATTTTCAATCAGTTAACATAAGTTAATCAGTCAAATGAAAGAAAAAAGTATTTCTTTTTAATGAACCATAAGATCAGAAGTAAAGAACAATAAATAACTCCATGATGAAGAAAGGGGCTGTGTTTTGCCTCTTTCCGTCTCCAATTTCTTATGGGGTTTATTGTGGATGTAGCCTGTTTGTGCGCACATGAACGTGTGCGCATGCGCGCACACACACACATCACAGTCGCACACACACAGTTTGCACGCACATGCATACAGTCAGTGATACACACCATGTATGTACAGTGACACACACACGCAGTGCACACACACACAGAATGCACTCCACACAGTCACACACACACATCACAGTCACACACACACAGTTTGCACGCACATGCATACAGTCAGTGATACACACCATGTATGTACAGTGACACACACACGCAGTGCACACACACACAGAATGCACTCCACACAGTCACACACACACATATACAATTTTGCTGTTGAACACAGAGCGATAGGAGCCGCTGTAGCTTAGTTGGTTGAGTCGCTAGCTCGTAATCCATCAGGTTTGCGAGTGTGCAGGTTCGAATCCAGCTGCGTTCGTAGTGGTGTGCCCTTGGGAAAGGCACTTTACTCCTATTTCCCTCACTCCACCCAGGTGCAAAATAGGTACCTAATATCAGTTTTGGAAAAAGTCCTTCGGATGAGGCATACCAAAAAACAACTTGTAACCGAGGTCCGCATGCACAAAGATCCTGCTCACACATTAAAGCCCATTTCCACTATTCGGTAGGAGTAGGCCATGCTGTGCCGGTGGAATGGATGACACGAACTCACATAGCATGCATCCTATGCGCCAATTGCAGTCTTCATAGCATGCATCATGTGCGCCAATTGCAGTCTAATTTATAAATGAAGACTTTGGGCATGGGGCAGGATAAATATCTCCAACAGGAAAGAAGAGTATAATCATTTAATGCTGGATAACCAGGGCTCCCCATTTTGTTTGACCATAGAGGGTATTTTCACCCCCAGGAAGCAGCTATAGAGGGTCTCTTGACCCCCAGGGTGAACTTATAGAGGGTGAAAAATCAAAACAAAATAAGCATAAAGACATGTGGGTACTGTCAAAAAAATGTAAAGTATTGTATGCACAGGCAGTATGAAGCATTACATGCCTGGCATTTCCGACACAAATGTTACCAACACAGTCACACACAGCCACACTCACACATATCATTCAAGAACTTTAATCCTTTGCCCTCTTTTGATGCATTGAGGATGAAACAACAAAATTATAAAATTTTAACCAAGGCATGACAATTTATGTTGAACATTCAATAGCACACACACACACACACACACACACACACACACACCACACACACACACACACACACACACACACACACACACATTTTATTTCTCTCTCTCTCTCTCTCTCTCTCTCTCTCTCTCTCTCTCTCTCTCTCTCTCTCTCTCTCTCTCTGTCTTTCGCCGGGATGTGTCAAAGGTCATTGAACTTGTAACCAGTCTAGAATTATCAAGTACTATCATGACCTGACCGTCACCTTGGAGACGGGCTCACGCACTCAGCAGATTTATAGTGCGTCTCATAACCCTCGAGTAGTAATTATAGTGCGTCTTTTCACCCCCAGTACGAAGTTTTAATGCGTCTGTCACGCACATTTGACACACAGAATGGGGAGCCCTGATAACAATTAACATCAACAGGGCGGTAAGACCTAGACTACCGCAGTACCACTTGTTATTGTTTGTTAGATCATAGAAAGTAGATGGGGGAAATGAGAAAGAAAAGGAGGGAAGTTTATGCGAGCTGGAAAGAGACGGAAAAATCACTGAGTATATATAAGAATATAAGACAGTGGATGTTGGGGGAGTGGTGGGGGTGAAGAAGAAAGCCCCGCAGAGCAAGGGGTGGGAGAGGATTCAATCTCAAAGTAGACCTGTCAAGTGAAGATAACCCTGAGGAGTGGAGGGTTTTGCTTATTGTCTATTACAGTGAAAAGAAACTCTATGGAGAGCCGGACAACAGAGGGTATTCAGAGAAGAAACCCCAGCCCCCTCCCCCCACCCCACCCCCCTCCCAATCAAGTGTTTCGGCCCTGCATTCCTTACACTCTTAATAGTCAGGCCACACCCAGGTCATGAGTCTGGGTGCCCTTCTGCTGTCACCCCTCCCCCTCTCTCCAGTGTGTCTGCATACTCAGTGATCTTCAGACACATTTTCACATGCATGTGCACATGCACATAATAAGTGTGCGAACACACAAATGCACGCGCACGCACACACGCACACACACACACACACCATTGTGGCACACATGCACTCACACACACTGACACACAGACATACAAAGACAAAACACATACACAGTAACACACACAGTGACACACACACATACACACTCACATACACATGTATGCATATGTCACGTGTAGTGGATAGATGTTAAATGAAAAGAAACACACAATGACATACTCATGCCGCATGCACACATGCAATGTTCACACACGCACACGCACACACACACACACACACACACACACTGAGTTTTATCATAGCTTACCTGTACTGGTTTCTTTCTTTAGTAGTAATTAAAATTATTATGCACATATTGCTTTAAAACCCAGATGTTGCCTACAGCCCAGGTGCGGAAATCTTAAACTGTATCCGATTGCTTATTGACTTAAAGGCACAGCCGGGATATAAAAGGACCGAGTCGAGCTGCGTGGCCTCATTCTGCCTCCCTCCTCGCGTGCCGCAACTCTTTATCCCTACCCTTTTCTCTGTAGCGTGAGACAGCAAGTGTCGGAATATCGTTACCCGACTCTATTGATCGGGTGTTTGGGCTTTAACACAACTTGTGCTGAAACATTTTTGCTTCTCAGTGTGAGTGTCATTAAATTGGGGCTTTATACTAGTTCTTGCCGACACGAAAATGGAGATCATTTTAGGCCTGAACTGCCTATGCCACCTAGTGATGAGTCAAGAGCAGATAATTTTCTGTGGCTATAAACTACCACTTCATGACAGCCAAGGGCGATAATCTTATGTAGATGGCGCACGCATCTCAGTGCACGAAACAAGGGCAGAAAAATTTCTGTATTTATAAAGCCTCATTATTGAAACCCGGTCTTACTATGACTGTCATTAATGTCATTACATTTTTTTCCAGTAATATTTATTAGGTTATTATTTTGTTGGGCTGCTGCTATTTAGTATTAATACAGTTTAAGATTTCTGCACCTGGGTCGTGGGCAACATCTGGGGTTTTAAGCAATACTAGCGCAACGCCTAGTACTGGCAATGCACCGTACTGGTAACGCCTAGTAACGGTAACGCCAAGTACTGGTAACGCTGAGTACAGCAAATTTGAAGCGATTCGGTTAAGAAACGGCAGAGTTATAAGGCCCCGTTTCCCGTTGGCGCTGCTCTGAGAGTGACACGCTCTCCCGATTCTCTTCAATTTGCTGCCAGGCTTTGCCCGGGCCATAGCAAGCCTGACAGCAAATTTGAAGCGATTCGGTTTCGAAACGGCAGTTATTTGTAAAATGGTGAAGCGGCGTATAGCGCACGCGTTTCTGAACCGATTCGCTTCCGGTTTGGCACACCGATGGTCCCCGGCCCCGGTCATCTTCCTGCCAAATTCGACGGCAATCGGCCCATAAACGCCGGAGATATGGGCGCCGAGAGGCCGGCGGATGCGCGTTTAGCGCATTTGCGAAACTGCGCAAATGATACGGCCGCCTCGGTTGCCGTTGCCATCGCCCCGTTAGGGCTCACAGCAAATTTGAAGCGATTCGGTCGAAAAACGGCGAAGTTATAAGGCCCGTTTTGTGTTTGAGACACACACACGGACACATGGCTTATTACTATATGATGTGTGTACTAATTACTACTAAAATATGTGTATGTGTACATGTACATAACGTGTATGTTTATTCTGGAGATGTCCAGTGTACATAATACATGCTACCTCCCTCCCCGGTTCTAACAACAGAACCTTCCTCCGAAGTCAGAATGTGGCTGCCCACATGGCGGGGTAATAAAAAAATTGCCTCACATTTAATGTTCTCATTCTTAGCTAGTGCATTTGTACCATAGTGTTCAAATGCTTCGGCTATGATCCCTTGAGCCAGGGTACGACGACGACAACAGAACCGTCAAAATGATGACGGCGGTTGTTTCATTAAAGAAAAAGAAGTCTTATGCAGCTCTCTCAGTCTCACTCTACTGAGTACTGTTGGTCTATTCAGCGCTTAATTAGCCCCCAACCTCAAACTAAGTGTCAAATGATCAATGGCAAAAACTTTTAGAGTAAAGAGCCATGTGTTCTGTCTAAAACTGTTAGGAAGTTATAAAACTGGATATGTCGAGTGAACATTATGTTCTCCGTCAACCTTGATAGGTGAGTGACGGACTTGAGACCTCACCTGGCAGTCACCACTTTTAGCATTGTAGGGTAAAAAGCCATTTATTTTTAATATCTTACTCTGCCGTTGGCTCCAACCTCAGGCTAATGTCAATCAGTCAATGACAAAAGTTATTGGAGTAAAAAGTTCAAGTATTACAGTTTAATAGGGATAAATACAGTTTAATAGGGATACAAAATCAGGACCTTTGTTCTGTTAATCCCCCCACCCTGTCCCATATATAGGGACTGACTGTATGGTCTCTATGTGCATGCACTGTCTAAAGTATTCAGTCTAAAATGTTAGAAAATGATGATCTTGGATGTGTGACTTCCCTGTGGGGATACCCGGGGTCTTTCACTTTCAGTACAAATAGTTCCCCCAGCTTCTTGAAGTTCTGTGCATAATAGTATACATCTGTATTGTTAGAAATTTGGAACTTTCCTGGTGTTGCACTGCCTCCAGGCATTGCCTCCAGGATCGTTCCCACCATCTTTATATCTACTAATGTCCCATATATGTGTCTGTTCCAGACCAGAGGTTGTTAAGCAGATTTTCATTTTTGAAGTTCTGTGCTAGCAACTTCCGAAGTTCCTCTAAAGTCTAATTATTCTATCACTCTCTTTGAACCTGTTTTTTCCTTTCCCTACTGTTAGATACTGCTATTTTTGTTCTGCCTTATTGGTCCATTCTCCTGCCCTTTTAAATAATCCAAACAATTTTCTTCTATCAGCTCCACCGAAAAATCGGAATGTGTCTGCTGAATACAGTGTGGAGACCATTGAAAACTGGACACATAAATGTTTAAGTTAACCCATTATGGCCATATGGCCTTGGAATGCAGAATAAGAAGTTCTAAAAAGAAGATGTGTGACTGTGTTTTGTTTTTTTTTTTTCTTTCTAGCTGGGGACTGGATGGAGGGTCCCAACATGTATGCGCTGTACGTCAGCTATGAGATAAGCACACACCAGATGGAGCAAATCCTCTTGGAAAATCAAGACCTTCAATTGGATTTTCTGTTCTTTTGTTGTTCTTTCTAGCTGGGGACTGGATGCGCTGTACGTCAGCTATGAGATAAGCACACACCAGATGGAGCAAATCCTCTGGGAAAATCAAGACCTTCAATTGGATTTTCTGGGTTTTTTAAAAAACTGAAACAGACTGCAATGTCACTGGAACATACAACAAACAAAGAAACAAGCACACAAGTGTAAAGTGACGTTATTTTATTTACTACTATATAGTACTAAGAGACACAACAAAATGAGTGGATATTTTGGCGAATGCACCGTTATAGATACACAAGAAAACGGGAAACAGCAAAGATAACAAAAGGGGCAAAAAGCAATACTTCCCCTCTACAATCCAATCTGTGAATGGGTTTCTTTTCTTTTTTCCAGCTGGGGACTGGATGCAGGGTCCCTACGTGTATGCGCTGTACGTCAGCTATGAGATGAGCACACACCAGATAGAGCTGCTGTTTGTGGCCGGGTTCGGCTCCAGCATGATCTTTGGCACCATCGTGGGCTCCTTCGCCGACAGATAGTAAGCCTTTGTTTCACCGTTTGAAATTCCACTTTACAATACATTGTGAATGTGAGTCCGTTTCTTGTGCATAACTTGATAATTTATTTGTCTTTATATGTTGGCCCGAAGTTGGGCTGTACAGTAGAACCTTCCTTAGAAGACCCTCAGAAATCTCCAAAATGAGGTCTTGAAATCAATGGGAGGGAGTTGTATAAGGGAGGTAATTTTAATACTTACAAAGAAGGGCAATGTCTCGGAGAAGTAGGTTTTAAAAAGGAGGGATGATGAACGTTCGATTAACGTCCTCCGGCCTGGAACAGGCACATGGGACATTAATAACTATAAAGATAGTGGGACGATCCTGGAGGTACTGCAATACCATTACCAGGAAAGTCCTGAAATTAGTACTGTGTTTTTAAAAAACATGTTTTAAAAATAGTATGACTAGAAATTTTTGTCAAAAATATTTTCTACGCGTAGGGTGGTGCTTGGCAATTCATAGAGAGTGATCAGTGTCAGGTTGTCAAGAGGCAACCTTCAAATGAGACACTGCACAGCTCAATCTGATGACGGGTCGCTTTGGTGGAATCGCACATTTTCACAGGCAGAGAGTTTGAATTGGGCATGCATGTCAAAGCTTTGCAGGACAGCACAGTTTTACAGAGCAAGCTCTTGGACATTGATGCTGATGTAAAAACTGTGTTGTAGTCACGTTTGTGTAGTTATGTGTGATTGGGCAACTCTTGTGTATCCTTTGTATTGATTTGTGCTGTCTTCTTCTTTGATCGCTCAGACAGTTTCCTGTCAATTATGAGCGCAGATGCGTCATGCTGCCGTTATGCACCTAACTAAGAAATAGTTAAGCCCAGCAAGTCCGACTTCTGCTGGAGGAAATTTTGAAAGTGTTTCGTGAAAAAAAGGCAGGAGAATGGACCAGTAAGGCAGAAAGATAGTAGATGACAGTAAGCAAAGGGAAAAGGCAGAATCAAAGAGTGACAGATTAGAGGAAGTTACAGTATTCCCACGGGGGGGGGGGGGGGGGGGGGTGCTATCTGTGTGCCATGATCTTTTGCATGATCTTTAAAAAAAAGATTTTTTGCATGATCTTAAAAAATTGAAATATAAATAAGCAAACCATTCTAATTTTTCAGTGGTCGGAGAGCTAACTGCATACTGTATGGGGTCATGTACAGCCTTGCCTGTGTCACCAAGGTAACCATTCGTTTTCCTTTTTTTCATCTCTAATTATTATTTGAACTAAATTGAAGGTTTCTGAGCATTAGAGTAGACCACTATGTAAAATTATTATATATAGAAAAAATCTGACCCTTATTTTGAAATGCTGTAATACTTTTAAAAAGAAAATCATGATTGGTTACGGTGGGAAGGTTTCTGTGTCATTCTGCCTTTCAGAGTTTCAGTTCTTCAGATACCTTTTTTTTTAAACCTTTGTTAAATCAGAAATATGCGTTACATTTCAATTAATCGATCGATCAGTCATTTAGTCATCACAGTTAATATATCATTATATATGTGTGTGTGTATCTGTATGTGTCTCTGTATCTGTGTGTGTTTGTATCTCTGTGTCAAACTCAGTATGTGTGTCTCTGTTTCTGTATGCATGTGTGTCTGTGAGTTTTTGTTCATGGTTGTGATTATGTGTGTGTTTGGGATAGAAATGGCTCACACTTCCACATTTGCAGTCAATATAACTACAGTTTTTCAAATATTTATTCAGCATTTCCATAATGTCTGGATTCTGATAGTTAAATAGTTAACTTTGAGGCATAGCTACTTCTATGCTGTACAGCCTCTGTGTGTGTGGTGCTTGTGTGTGTGTGTGTGCACGCGAATGTGTGTGTGTGTGTGTGTGTCTGTGTGTGTGTGTGTGAGGATGTGTGTGTGTGTGTATGCGTGCATGTGTACGTGTTGTGTGTATGTGTGCGCGCATGTTTTATTCAGCATTTCAACAATTTCTGGATTCTGATGGTCGGGCGGTTACTGGGAGGCATGGCTACCTCTATTCTGTACAGCGCTTTTGAGTCCTGGCTCATCTATGAACACAACAAGGTTGGTGGGCCGCTCTGGTCTTTGTGAGTGTGTGAGAGACTGTATGTGTGTTGTAAGTGTGTGAGTGTATGTGCGCTTAGGTGTGTGTCAAAGTCAAAAATACTTTATTATCACGCTAGGTGAAATTGCAGTGTGGTCTCGTACAAGCACAATACAAGCAAGGAAACACATTTGCATGCATTAAAAATGTAAACAAAACTAAGGAATATGGACAACAAATCATGCTTCGCAAGAAGTTGGACATATAGGGTCGATACAAGCGACTATCAAAACATAAGAACTACCCTCTTTCCCACCATTTCTATCCTCTCATTCATTTATTCACCCCCACCCTTTTACCCCCAAATCCCCACCCTCTCCAAGTCACCCCAAGTTTTCACATATTTTGGGTCCATTCCCGTTCCCAACATTTCATACCTCCCTAGGCTCTAAGCTCTCTGTATCTCTATCAGATGGCTCCTCTCTCTTCTTTGGTCTTAGCTCTCTCTCTCTCTCTTGTTCAGAAGTTCGACAGACAGACACACACTATGGCGCACAAACACACTATGTACTGTACAGGTTTTTACCATGACCAGATATACCTCTAGGCCTAAGCTAATGTATAATTCCTCATTATTTGGTCTTAGCAGAGATCTTGTTCAGAAGTTCGACTGACTTAGGGACAAAACTCGTTGAATTTCTTATTGTTCTACAACAAATAAAGCGGTACCGTCTATCAGATGGCAATAGTTCATAGCAATGTGATAGTGTCACTGTGTGCGTGTGTGTGTGTGTGTGCTTAGGTGTGTGTGTCACTGTGTGTGCATGTAAGTGTATGTCAATTGTCACTATGTGTGTGACACTATCACATTGCTATGAACTATTGCCATCTGCTAGACAGTTCCGCTTTATTCGTATGTCATGCCACAACATTTGTTTTACGTGACACTGTATCGTGAGTTAACTCAATTTACATTTGAATACCTGATATATATATATGATTATGGCCCTCTCCATTACAACATCTGACTCCCCCCCCCCTACCCCCTGCCCCTGCCCTCTCCCCCCGTCCCACCTGCCCCCCCCCCCCCCCTTCCGCTTCCTCTTTAATGCTTCTTCCACGTTTATAAATTTTGTTTTTCCTTCACCTTCCCCCCCCCCCCCCCTCTTCTGTTCCCTCCACACCTTTCCTCCCCACCTTTCCTCCCCTCTGCTACTTGCCCTATTTCTGTACCCCTCTCTCATTTCTTTTTCTTTTTGATAGTTCTCTTAACACGCATGAGTGATCGCCAAAAAAACGTATTTAAGAATAATAATACAATTGTGGTATTCTTTATGCTATGTACTTAACCTTGTATCTTTGGGTGTGTCAGCGACATACACATATCTCTTTCTCAATGGGAGTTGGTTGGGACTAAATCATAGATCTCTCTCTCTCTCTCTCTCTCTCTCTCTCTCTCTCTCTCTCTCTCTCTCTCTCTCTCTCTCTCTCTCTCTCTCTCTCTCTCTCTCTTCTCTCTCTCTCTCTCTCTCTCTCTCTCTCTCTCTCTCTCTCTCTCTCTCTCTCTCTCTCTGTTATTGTTAGTGTTATAATAATACCTTCTTGCACGTATTAACTCTCTCTCTCTCTCTCTCTCTCTCTCTCTCTCTCTCTCTCTCTCTCTCTCTCTCTCTCTCTCTCTCTCCATATCTACCACTGATATTCTTTATTAATCTCCTGTTATTGTTAGTGTTATAATAATACCTTCTTGCACGTATTAACATATGGACACTTTACTGGGGACCCTTTGCTGCACAGTTTTAATTTTAGTCATATTCTTGCAATGCACACATAATCCCTCTCTCTCTCTCTCTCTCTCTCTCTCTCTCTCTCTCTCTCTCTCTCTCTCTCTCTCTCTCTCTCTCTCTCTCTCTCTCTCTCTCTCTCTCTCTCTCTCTCTCTCTCTCTCACACACACACACACACACACACACACACACACAACACATTGATATATACATTAACATAAATTTTAATGGTGTCACAGGAATGGAGATTACATATAATTATTTGTGAACACTAATCCTGTTTCTTCTTCTTCTTCACCTCAGGCAGCAAACTTATTCTGCTGCAATTTGAGGGGGTGGGGGTGGGGGAACGAAGCAAACCAAATTTTTATTTATACAGGGTAATGAGGTAAGCATTGCATATTGTACACTCAGCCCTGTGGGGAGGGGGTGGGTGGTAGTGCAAGAGAAGAAAAGCAAAACGATTGAAGTAATGGTGTATAGAACTGGTTAGTTGGTCTTTTTAAAAAAATAAAAAATAAAAGGGGGTGCATGTGTGGCCCATAGACCTTTAATTCGCGGTATCCAGACAAGACCAATCTGGCCAGCAAAGCGCTCCCCGGGGACGAACCCCGACCGGCACGGCTCCCGCCCTTTATTTTATTTTACCACTAACTACTGTTTCTGTAAATCTTTGTCATTGAAAGAATTTCCCCAAAGCTTTACTACTTTATTGGTTATCTCGTCCAAAAGCACTAGATTGGCCTTGTATTAGGTATTAGGTACTTTATAGTCACAGAGGCGTCTGTGAAATTCGGGTTGCTCCCACCTGGAGCAGCCAGAGGCGCGCCACCCAATTTTTTTTTGCATGCGATTTTTGTGTGACTGATGAGGGGGGGGGGGGGGGGGGGGAGGGGGGGATTTTGACCAATTTGACAACTTTTTCGTTGCCACTGGGTTTAGCGTATGCTAAGTGCATGGGCACACTGGACCTCGGTTTATTGTCTCATCCGAAAGACTCCACGCTCAGACCATAAGGCCTAGTGCAAAGTGAGAGGAAAAATCCCCTGTGCCCAGGTTCAAACTCGGGTTTACTTGACACAAAGCGAACGCGCTACCACTGTGTCACTCTACACCAAGAGAGTGGGAATGTACCCTGGGCAAGGCGTCCTCACTAATGCCAGATCAAATTTCTATCAACAAATTTGCTTTCCAGAAGTCATGGTCAGTCATGAACGGCAAAACACACGCATACAGTAGACATGCATGTTTGCATGTGCGCGCACGCACTCACACACACACAAACTACACACACATGCACATGCACACATACAAGCACTCGCTTATTTTCATCACTTGCTTATAAATGTTTCAGCGTGGCACTCACACACATACACACACGCACACTCACACACACTACACACACACACACACTTCGCACTACACACACACATTTCACACTTCACATTCACACTACACACACACACTTCACACTACACACACACTTCACACTACACACACGCACTTCACACTAAACACACACACTTCACACTACACATACACTTCACACACACACACACACACACACACACACACACACACACACACACACACACACACACACACAAACACACACACACTACACACACACACACACACACACACACACACACACACACACACACACACACTAGCATCACTTACGTGAATGTTTCAGCGTGGCTACGATTCAAACCTGCTGGGCAACGTCTTCAGCCATGCTGTGCTGGGCAATTCCCTGGTGGCTATTGTGGCAGGACTGGTGGCCCAGAAATTTGCTGACGTCTTTGGATTTGTGTGAGTATATAATACACTGTGCTAGTTACTCAGACCCGTTTACTCTATTCTTTTCCTCTACTACTCTTCAAAACTGAAAATAATTCTCTTTAATTCTTGATTACTACTCATTTTCAGTGAACATTATTTGATGGTTTAATGAATAAAACTACACATTTCACACCAAAAGTACTCATTTCAGCTATCCAGACTACTCAAGACTTGTGTAGGGGGTAACCAGGTCTGTTAATTAATACACTGTGCTAGCTTGTCTCTAATATCATACACTGTATTCACACACACACACACACACACACACACACACACACACACACACACACACACACACACAAAACTAAAAAAAGAAAACAGACGAGCAAGTTGTTTCCAGCCCAATACTTCGTGCCGGATAGAACAGCACTCTTTTAGGGATGACGTCAAAGAAAACTTTTGAATGACACAATATTAAGCAAACAGCCAGTAATCAAAATGATGTCATGCAATGCTTTAGTGACCCACTTGGTGTCTATCTTTTGTGCTCACTCTCTCTCTCTCTCTCTATTTCTCTCCATCCCTCCCTCCCTCCCCTCCCTCCCTCCTCTCCTCTCCTCTCTCCCTCCCTCCCTCTCTCTCTCTCTCTCTCTCTCTCTCTCTCTCTCTCTCTCTCTCTCTCTCTCTCTCTCTCTCTCTCTCTCTCTCTCTCTCTCTCTCTCTCTCTCTTTAGAGGTGTGAGTGTTGTGAGGTAATTTGTTTTGGGTTTTTTAGTCATAGAACTTGTTTACTTATTATTTTAGCCATAGTACGTGTTTGCATTTTTTGTCACAGTGCATGTACTATTTTCCTTCCAATTTTCAATGGTTTGCCATATGATTTCAGTTGACTACTTAAAATGTGCTCCATCATAGAAGTGTGTGTATAGAACTTTTGAGTTGAAACAGTTGACATGTATAACATAGCCTGAAGCTAACTCACTATATAGTGAAGCCATCATAAGAGAGTCAGTCATTCACAGAACCTTTAAATAAAATCTGATCAGCCTTTGGCCAAGAAAAACGAAAAACTGTGATAGATAGGGAGGGAACAGAGAGAGGCACTACATCAAATGACTGATTAGAGTAAAGAGATATCATAAAAAGAGTTCACAAAGAGAACAGTTTCACACTCATTACTCAAGAAGGACAAGTCGTAAAGACTAAGCTGAATTTATCCCTCTACACTCATGTGTGTGCTACACTTGCATGCATGCACGCATGCACACACACACACACACGCACACACACATACACACGTCACACACACACACACACACACACACACACACACACACACACACACACACACACACACACACACACACACACACACACACACACACACACACACACACACACACACACACACACACACACACTCTCTCTCTCTCTCTCTCTCTCTCTCTCTCTCTACTCAAGAAGGACAAGTCGTAAAGACTAAGCTGAATTTATCCCTCTACACTCATGTGTGTGCATACACACTTGCATGCATGCATGCATGCACACACACACACACACACACGTCACACACACACACACACACACACACACACACACACACACACACACACACACACACACACACACACACACACACACACACACACTTAAAGACACTGCTGCAAGTCAATATGTGAATGAGAGGGCTTTTTAGATTTAGGTTGTACAGTGAAACTTCTCTATTGAGACCAAAACAAGGTCTTTAAGTGTGAGGGAGTCGTAATAGGGAGGTAATTTTAATACTTAAAAAGGGAAGGGCAATGTCTCAGAGAAGTAGGTCTTAAGTCGGAGGGAAGGTCTTATAGGGAGGTTCTACTTTACATTGATAGCCTTATTTTGGTGTGGGTTTTGTTGTTGTTGGTGGTGTTTTTGTGCTTGGGGAGCCGGGGATACTGAATTTGCTTTCAGTATCAGGATTTGAAATGTTTCAATTTTCGTTTCAGTCACACACATACACCCTCTACACACACACATACACCCTCTACACACACACACACACCCACTACACACACACACACACACACACGCACGCACGCACGCACACACACACACACACACACACACACACATACCCTCTACACACACACACACACACACACACCCTCTACACACACACACACACACACACACACACACACACACACACACACACACACACTCTACATGCATACACACTACCACCACCGCCACCATCATCCCTCTTCAATGGTGTGATGCTCCTGGCTGGGTGCTAAACCCCCCACCTGTGACTATCATTCTGACGCACGCGACATCAAATAAAAAGAAAGGAAAAGTAACCACCCCTCCCACCCCCCACCACCCACCCCAAAAAGAAATAAAGGAAGGGAACAAGAAAAACATTGAAAAGCAGGGGTGGGAGGCCTTCAGTATAGATACTGAATTCAGTATAGCAATTCTGTCTGACTGGAACGTGTAACTTAGGTATCCTTGTTTTCTTTTTCAGTATAGCTGAGAAAATGTTTCCGTATAGCTGAAGTGTTCTGCTCCCCCCGCCCATGCGAAAGGGAAAGTAGGAAAGGAAAAAAGGCGAACAACAAAAGAAAGTATTGATCTACTCCATCTAGACCTCCCACCCTCCCCCACCCCCCAAACCAGGCAGACGCAAAGCAATAAACGAAGGGCATAAACACTTCAAACTCTTATGACAGCAATTCAATACAGCAGAATACAATGCACAGTGTATAGTTTGTATGGGGGTCACAGCTGGCCTGCACAGCGGGGTTCATACAGTTTGGGGGAAATGAGGAACCATTTTCAAGTCCTGGAAAGTTGGGGAATTTTCCCACAGGTTTGGGAATTTTGACAAGTCAGCAAACATTTTTTTATTTTTAGTGGCCAGTATGTGTAAACATATCTTTTAAATTGGTTGCACCCCTTCCGTTCAAAAAACTGTTATGGAATACAAAAACTTTGCAAAAGCCATCACAAGCCTCATCTACTGCAGCTTGGTTGATGTGCTAGTCGTGATGACCTGTGGTTGTTGTGTGCAGGGCTCCGTTTGACATGTCGATGGCGGTGATGGTGGAGATCATGGTGATGACCTGTGGTTGTTGTGTGCAGGGCTCTGTTTGACGTGCTGGGGGTGATGGTGGTAATCATGGTGATGACCTGTGGTTGTTGTGTGCAGGGCTCTGTTTGACGTGTCGATGGCGGTGATGGTGGAGATCATGGTGATGACCTGTGGTTGTGTGCAGGGCTCCGTTTGACGTGTCGATGGCGGTGCTGGGGGTGATGGTGGTCATCATGGTGATGACCTGTGGTTGTTGTGTGCAGGGCTCCGTTTGACGTGTCGATGGTGGTGATCATGGTGATGACCTGTGGTTGTTGTGTGCAGGGCTCCGTTTGATGTGTCGATGGCGGTGATGGTGGTGATGATCGTGATGACCTGTGGTGGTTGTGTGCAGGGCTCCGTTTGATGTGTTGATGGTGGTGATGATCGTGATGACCTGTGGTGGTTGTGTGCAGGGCTCCGTTTGATGTGTCGATGGGGGTGATGGTGGTGATGATCGTGATGACCTGTGGTGGTTGTGTGCAGGGCTCCGTTGGACGTGTCGGTGGTGATGATCATCGTGATGACCTGTGGTTGTTGTGTGCAGGGCTCCGTTTGACGTGTCAATGGCGGTGATGGTGGTGATGATCGTGATGACCTGTGGTGGTTGTGTGCAGGGCTCAGTTTGACGTGTTGATGGTGGTGATCATGGTGATGACCTGTGGTTGTTGTGTGCAGGGCTCCGTTTGACGTGTCAATGGCGGTGCTGGGGGTGATGGTGGTGATCATCGTGATGACCTGGCCTGAGAACTACGGGGACAGGAACAGCGACCTGAAGACGTCCTTCACCACCGCCATCACCGCCATCCGCACAGGTCAGCCAGTCAGGTGTCACTGTGGGTCAGCAGTTCATACTTCTGGCTCAGTGTCTTTTGATTTTTCCTCGTTTTTGGAGTTACCCCGTATTTTACAGACTATAGGGCCATACTCCCCCCCCCCCTCCCCTCTCACTGTGGGAATACGGGGTAACAACAAAATTATACAAATAGTTTTCCCCCACCTTCTGGAAGTTCTGTGCTTGTAACTTCCTCTAATCTGCCACTCTCTTTGACTCTGACTCTTCCCATTGCTTACTGTCATCTACTATCTTTCTTCCTTATTGGTCCATTCTCCTGCTTTTTTTCTCCAAAAAATCTTCCAAATAATTTTTCTCCTATGAGCTCCTCCGAAATCAGAATGTGTCGGTTGAATGCAGTGGGGAGACCATTAAAAACTGAAAACCGGACACGTGATGCACATGCCTCACCCATTATGGCCATATGAAATGCAGAAGATTGTCTCATACAAGAAATGTGTACTACAGTGGAATCCGTTTAATTGGCCATCGGATAATCGGCCAAAGCCGCTTAATCGGCCAATTTCCTCTGGAACGGAATTTTTTCTTCTTAAGCATGTGTTATTTTGTTCGTTTTTACAGCCAAAGCTGAAATCTTCAATTTCGCTTTATTGGCCACTTTTTCTCTCTAATTTGTCCTCTTTACCCCTTTTTGAGAGGGAGAACAACAGAGGCAGACAAACTGACAACACGCTTTTGACGTTTACATGGTTGTGTGTGAAGTTGGAAGGTGAGCTGTTGTCAATTGAAAGACCCTGCATGGCGTTAAAATCACTCAAGAAAACAAAATCATTGTCTTTTACTCGTGCTTCTGTCAAGTTGTAGGATTAATAAACACACACACACACACACACACACACACACACACATCACAAGAAGGGACAGAATTTGAATTTGAACTGCAACATTTAATTTTGACGTCATTGCTTTTGACTTGCATAATTGCGTCATACAGTATCTCAATGTTCGTTTTATCGGCCGATTCGCTTTATCGGCCATATTTTTCCTGGTCCCAAATGTAGCCGATTAAGCGGATTCCACTGTATTACAGGCATGGGAATTGTCCGCGAATTCGCGGATTTCCGCCGAAAAAAAATTGAAATTGTTACTAAATACTTTGTTTTTGTTACTAAATACTTCAATAGGGCGTTTGCCACGAGTGTTCGTTCACTATACTAGACTACTAATTTGCCCGAGCTCGTTCTGCCCGAATTGCGCTGACCTCTCTAATTCAACTCTCTAAATTCAACTCAGTGAAATTCAAGGTCACCGGCGCGTGGCAAATGCTCTATTGGGGGGCTTTTCAGAGTTTTTTGTCTCTGACAATTCCCATGCCTGGTATTAAACCAACTTTTTTGTGTGTTAATTAATTATTTGGCACAGTGTCTTTTGGTTTTCCTTGCTGCCTCTTTTTCCCCCTTAACACTTTCAACACAACCCCTCTCGCTGCGCCGTCTATTGGTCTGACACAGCCTTACAGCCCTGAAAGTGGAAAAATGTTGTCTACCAGCCTTTGGCTGGTAACTTATTATTTTTACCAGCCAGACGAAACGTTTTACCAGCCAAACCAAAAGATTTTGTTGGCCTTGTCATCGAAGAGAAGCCACGAACATTCTTTCTTCCATTTTGGTAGAAAAGTTTGTGTTTCACTCTTACCCTTTTTGGGTGATGGCTGCGATGTTTTGAACTTGGAAGTTGAAGCCAAAGAACTTTTCATTTTGAACATGCACTGGCTGGCGAGCACGCAAATTGCATATCGTATTTCAGGTGCGTGGGAAAACTTGGATTGGAAAACATGGATTGGGAAAGGAATCTCGTGCGAGAAAGAACATCGTTTTTTTGCCCACTCGCATTTGGCGGGTGAAGTGAATTATGAACTCGCCAATTTTTTTGTCCACTCGCCACTTTCAGGGCTGCGACAAGGCGAACTTTTAACATAATTATCTAGTTTCTGTCATTGCGCCCGTGTGTGCGTTCTTCCAGACCACAAGATCCTGTGCCTGGGCATGATCCAGTCGCTGTTTGAGGGGGCTATGTACGTCTTTGTGCTGGAGTGGACGCCCGCCCTGACCCCCCCGGTCAGCGTCATGAACCAGATGGACGACGACGGCCACCGCGGGGCCATTCCTCACGGCCACATCTTTGCCGCCTTCATGGTGAGAGAAACCTGCAAAGCTGTAGTTTTGCCCTTTCGCCGCCAACTTTTGCCGATTCTGCACCACACTGATTTAACTGAAAAGTCTCAAAAAGGCACGAAATTAGGATGTGTTCTCCAATGACCTTTTTGTTGTTGGCTTTGGGAGATAAGGAACAGCTTTATGTGATTCATGTCAATAGGGGGCAGGCGTGAAGACAGTACCGCTGTCTCCGCCGAAAATTTGTCGTAATTGAAGGAATCTCCGCTGAAAGAAAACTATGTCCGCCGAAATTGCGATCGCAGTGGTATTCTCAAATGGCGGGGTCCGTAATCGGCCGAGTGTACGCTTGCGGTCATGAGTAAAAATGGCGGACGTATCTGCCCGCAAATGGTGTTTTCGAGCGTTTGAAGGCAAGTAAGTTTGTGAAATGAGTATGTGCCTCTCCCCCCAAAATAGCCCAAATGATGTGTTCTGATGAATAGATGAATAGAAATATATTGCCGTATTTTATGGACTACGACTACAAGGCACACCTGATTATATATAAGGCGTGCTCCCCAAAATTTACACAAAATTCCGATTTTGTTATTATAGTTTCTTACTATTATTATCAGTCACATTATAAGGTGCAGGGGTGTCAGTCTAGGAAAAAAAAGTATCGCCTTATAGTCCGTAAAAAAAACTACCTGAGTTTGTTTTGTATATTTTATATATCGGTTGTCTATCTATGAGCATGCTTTCGTTGGGTTGTGTGTCTGTCTCGGGTAGAAAGCACTGACAGCGCATTTGAGCTGCTTAGCAAGGTAACGCACTGTATAAGTAATATCAGAGATGAGATTTGTCCTCATTTTTGATGGCCCCATAGGTCATTTTTTAGATCATTGTAAATCTGTTGAGAAAATTTGGCGGAGGGGGGTAGGGTTAAGTTTTGTGTTGAAGCGAAGATGTGAAAAGTTTGATAGATATTTTGTTCTCAATCAGTGAATCAGTTCATTCTGTCTGTCTCAGTGTCTGTCCATTTCTCTCTCTCCATATCCATCTAGTCCTGAGTCAAAGGTCTTCATGATTTCACAATGTTTTTGTAGGATCAAGGAGATTTATTTTTCTAATAATTTTGCTGTCTGAGAGGGTGATTTTTACAGGTTCAAACGCAAAAATTCTTCAGCATCAAAGGGCTTTGCCCCCTGACCCCCATCAGGGGCTTTGCCCCCCTGACCCCCATCAGGGGCTTTGTCCCCCTGACCCCCATCAGGGGCTTTGCCCCCTGACCCCCATCAGGGGCTTTGCCCCTGGACCCCACCCAGGGCCTATGCCGGCCCCCGGACTCCCGCCTCTTTTTTCCTCCTTTTTGGTTCTCTGAGAATCTCATCTCTGACTTTTCATTATTATAATTTTGTCGCAGGTGGGTGGTCGCCAATGGCTTCTTTCACTGACAGATCCTGAGAGAGCTTCTCCCTTCTTTTTCTGAGAGGGAGCACGTTCAGTCGATGTCTTGATCTGAATGCTTTTCTTGTGAGATTTTGCTATGAAAGCCTCTTGAATGTTCGAAATCCAGATCATGATTTTCTTGGTCCAATTTCAAGATTTGTGAGACCTGTGTGTGTGTGTGTGCCAGGTGGCGATCATGATTGGGTCGTCGGTGTTCAAGGTCCTGTCGAAATACACGTCGGTGGAAAGCTTCATGAGGTGAGTTGCACATGGCTACATGTGGCCACGCTAGAGGAATCTAGTTAGTTACTTAGCACACGATAAACCCAATGACAACGAAAAAGTTGTCATTTGGTCAAAGTTTACCCCCCTCCCTTCCTTCCTCATCAGTCACACAAAAATCGCATGCACATTTATTTTATTTTTTTAAATGGGGTGGCGCGCCTCTAGCTGCGACGCCCTCTCCAGGTGGGAGCAACCCGAATTTCACAGAGACGCCTCTGTGACTATAATGTACCTAACCTAACCTTATATCATATATATATTATTTGACAAACTACAAAATGGTAATGGGACAAACGTTTGTTGTTAATGCATATTGTCTTTATTTTTATTATTTTTTATTGAACACTTTTTTCTTAACAAATAGCACACAAACACTGAATGTCAACTTATGGCCATAGTAACAGTAACGAATAATAGTATGTAATAGTAGTACCAGAAGCAATTGTATTAATAGAATAGTAGTATCGATAATACCATCCTCATCATCTTCATTTTCATCTTTTTAACTGACAACTATAGTAATGAATAGCAGTGGGTGTATCAAGTAATGTCATAACAATACAATGCATATTGTCTTTATTTCTCTCTCTCTCTCTCTCTCTGTCTCTCTCTCTCTCTCTCTCTCTCTCTCTCTCTCTGACAATGTGTGTTTGTGTGTGTGACTTTTTAATTCTTATTTGGAATTAAAATATTCTTACTTTTGCAACATTCATGTTCAGTTCTTTTTAGAATTCAAACAAAGCCTGTGTATATGTAATGCTAATTAAGAATGGAAAGACAAAGCTTCACAAACTTAAGTAGGAAAATCTGTCTAATACATTCACTCACACACACACACACACACACACACACACACACACACCACACCACACGCACACACACACACACGCACACACACACACACGCACACATGCACACACACACACACACACACTTTCCAGTTTAACAAGGCAGGTGAAGGTGTGGGGCAGGGCCTGGAGTTGGTTGTGGTGCACACACACACACACCACACCACACCACACACACCTCACCACACACCACACACACACACACACACCACACCACACCACACACACACACACGCACGCACACATACACATACACACACACACACACACACACACACACACACACACACACGCACACACACGCACACACACACACACACACACACACACACACACACACACACACACACACACACACACACAGAGGCACATATTGATACCTGCTTTAGACTCGTGACCACTAAAGAAAAGCTGATGTAGATTATCATGGATTTCAATGAACACAGTAAGATTCTATAAATTGTTTTTAATACAGTGCTTTTTTCATTTTCAGGGTTGTGTTGTTTGTGTCTGCACTGACCTTGCTGACTCCTGTCTTGTTTCCGGGGGTAAGTTTTCAGTGAAAAGATTGATAATGAGCATAATAGACAATTTTCGGGTTAAAAAAAATAGGGGAGAGCAAAAATAGAGTTGTTTCCCTCCAGTACTCGGTCAAATACCATGGCAACAATGGCATCGAAGCTTGAAACTGCAGGATGCGAGTCAGCGACTTGCAAACATTTATTTTAGAAAAATTAGGGGTGATGAGTGGCCACAAACTGATAAAACTTGCAAAATGTGATGTAAAAATATAACTGACATCAATTTTAGAATGACGCACGGTGTTCTAAGTGCTGTACGCCTGCTCAGACACACGAGGCGAGATCTGGGGATCAACTTGATGATAGAGTAACTTCCCCTGTTTGACCGATTGAATTAGGCAAGATCACTCCCACATACCATGAAATTACTCCCCTTAATTATTTCCAAGCAATTCCTATAAGCCCCTTGACTGCCGTATAACGTATCACATACTGACTTGATGACATCACTGATGACGTCATCAGACGAAGAGGAATAACTCTGATATGCTGGGATTTTGCTCCAACACAATCAAGAGAGTTATATCCCCAGACCATTTTTGCCAGATCTAGGTTCTACCGGTTGTCTTTTTCATGCCATGATTTGTACAGTGATTTTCTCTGGCAGTCACGGGGTTAGTAGTGTGTGTTGGTGTGCGTGCTTGCACACATTTATCCATTTGTTCATTCATGTGGGTAGACAGAAGGAGAATGTGCACCTGTGAGTGAGTGTGTGCGCGTGCAGGTATGTGTATTTCTGCAAGCTTGTCCAATTATTCATTGATATGGGTGGATAGAAGGAGAATGTGTATGTATGTGTGTGTGTGCCCATTATTAATACCAAACACCTGCCTACTGCTACGATTTGGCCGTAGCAGCTACGAAAAACAAAGCTTTGCTACGGAGCTACGGCAACCTTAACATTGCTACGGAGAGAAAAAAAATGCTGCCGCATTTTATTTTTGCTTATGCCGTTCCCGGTTTTGTCTGTTTCTAAGAGCAGACGCCGTGTCACGCGCGATAACCTAGTCACTTCCGTTTTTATCAGTGACTGCGCATGCGTTCTTATTACTTTCTCTGGAAAAAATGGCGGACTCCAGCAGCAGTAGCGATTCGGGAGATGTTTCAAGCGAAAAAACACGAACCCAAACCAGAAAACGAAAATCATCTGGCACACCATCTTGTTCTAAGAAAAAACATCGGCCTGCCGCACAAGTTTTTTAAAATAGCTTACACGGAGGAGTGGCCTTGCATCGTCAGAAGTCGACTTGGTGCGAACCATGCTCACTGCAACCTCTGCCATGCAGACTTCTCTGTGAATCATGGCGGTAGAGATGACCGTCAACACGTTCAATCGGCGAAACATAAACAGTACGTTTCGGCTCAGGAAGAGAACAAATTGATTGCCGTCGTTTGTGGATGCTATGAAAAAATTTGCCATGCTACTGAAAATTGATTGGGAAAATTCCAAGTAGGCAGGTCTGTAATACATACATGCATGTGTGCTATCTATATGTGTGGTCGGCGCTCTTTTGCTGTCTCAGGTGCTGACCTCCTGGAACAAGTAAGAGAACTTCCTCTTTCCCTCCTTCAGCGACCGACCCTCTCTGCTTTCAAAGCTAACCCCATCAAAACCCACCTGTCCGTCCCCACCCACCCACCCCCGCTGACCTCCTGGAACAAGCTTCCTCTCTCCCTTTCCGCTTTCTCTTTCTCTTCTTGCCATTAGGTCTGTTTCTGCTGTGTTCCATTTATGTCATCCGTGTGTGTTGCTTTTATTGCGTTTTTGTTTGAATGCGTTATGAATGCTAACGTGTGTGTGCGCTTTGATTTGATTTCTATCAACGTAAGAATGGTGGGTAAAGAAAACAAGGTACCTGTGAAAGAGAAAACTCCAACATTTCGTGCCTTAAGCACTTAGTCATGAAGTGAAGACAGCAAACAGTTGACAGGTTGTAGATTTTCTTCTTGTGAGTATAGTTCACAATCGGTCCAAAGGTCACGCATTACATTTGGCAGTCAATGTTTCATCTTCTTGATTTCTATCAAGATTCAGCGCCGTATAAATAATACTGTATGTTGTTGTTGTGTTCAGAACCAGCTGGTGGTTTTCATCGGGTTCCTGGTGTTTGAGGCGTGTGTGGGCATCTTCTGGCCCTCTCTCAGCACCATGCGGGGCAAATATGTCCCTGAGGAAAGTGAGTGCCTCTGTTTGATGTGTGTGTGGGAGACAAACATCTTCTGACCCTCCTTTAACACCATGCGCGGGAAATATGTCCCTAAGGAAAGTTAGTGCCTCTGCTTGATGTGTGTGTGGGAGATGGACATCTTCTGACCCTCCTTTAGCACCATGCACGGGAAATATGTCCCTGAGGAAAGTGAGTGCCTCTGTTTGATGTGTGTGTGGGAGACGGACATCTTCTGACCCTCCTTTAGCTCCATGCACGGGAAATATGTCCCTGAAGAAAGTGAGTGCCTCTGTTTGATGTGTGTGTGGGAGACGGACATCTTCTGACCCTCCTTTAACACCATGCGCAGGAAATATGTCCCTAAGGAAAGTGAGTGCCTCTGTTTGATGTGTGTGTGGGAGACAAACATCTTCTGACCCTCCTTTAACACCATGCGGGGGAAATATGTCCCTGAGGAAAGTGAGTGCCTCAGCCCAATGCCTATCCATAGTTTTAACACTCATTTTGTGTGTGTGTGTGCATGCATATGTGTGTGCGTTTGTATATTTGTGTGCGCATGTGCACTTATATGTAAATATAAGCTTTTGTGTATGTGTTTGCACACAAGTTTGTGTGTGTGTGTTTGAGAGAGAGAGAAAGTGTCGGTGTGTGTGTATGTGTGTGTGTGTGTGTTTGTGCGATGTATTGTATAATAACTAGCCCACCAAAACATTTTTTCCCCTGTATGTTTAATCTCGCATGAACTACGTTTCAGCACGAGCTACGACCATGAACATATTCCGCATCCCTCTCAACTTGATCGTGGTCATCATCCTCACACAGGTGAGCCAAGCTGGTAACATGTCCAGAACCTATTAACCCCTTCACTGCCGAGTCCGGTTCCGGTTCCGGGGCAACTATTTGCCAAGCCGTTTTAGGTTGCTGAGTCTATCACAAAACTTTCTGAATGAAAGTGCATATAACCTATGCTTTTCTGAACAGGTATTGAATATACTATCCTTTGAGAACACTCTCACATGCATTCAAACATACTGCGGAAAGTATAGGGATAGAAAACGGGAAACTCTTAGAATAACCCTATGACGGATATTTCCGTGACGGGGCAGTTTATAGGTTACCGGAAGTTGACGGAAATATCCGTGATGGGGCAGTGAAAAGGTTAAGACATTTAATTATATGGCGCTTTATATCAAGCACAAAGCGCTTTATAATCAGCATTTGAAAAAACAGAACACAGACACACATACACACACACATGCATGCACACACACACATTTACACACACGCACACATTCCATCAAATGTGCACATGCACATTTCATCAAACGCACAGACGCACTTTACTGACACACACACACAGATGCACACACAAAAAAAACACATACTCGCATACACACACACACACACACACACACACACACACACACCACACACCATCTAAGTTAGGACAGTTATTTATTTTCTTTTTATTTTCTTAAAATAAAAAAGAAGAAAATTAGTCTAATTAGACAGTGTGAGTGACCAAGAACATTTGAAGATTGAAAGCCAGCAGGTATTATTATGAAAGTAATAATACACAAAAAAGACTGATAATAATACTTATTGGCTTTATACCTGACAACGTTGTCCCTTTTTGTGTGTGTAACTGTGTTTTATTTGTTAGCAATAATCAAGTCAAGTCAAGTCAAAATGATCTTTATTGAGGATAAAGGAGTAAGCTTGACAGCTTTTTTTCATCCTGTCCTCAGAATGAAAAGTAATACGAAAGCAACTCGAAAAATAACTCAACATGCAGAACAAAACATTCCAAACTACTAAACATTAGCCTAAGAATATAACGCATTGAATAACTCTATTGAGATAGAGAGAGAGAGAGAGAGAAAGGGAGAGAGAGAGAATAAATGAATGGGATATTGAAGTGAATGTGGTTGTCCCTTCCCCATTTCATTTCCTCCCCATCACCCATATTAACAAATATCCTGGACACAATGGAACAAAGCAAAGAACAATCAAAGTATAAAAATTGTAAAGTATCAATTAAAAGGACATATTCCGACGGAATAGGTGCTAAATTTCAAAATTTAGAGACTAATTCATAGGGTTTCTAACATATGAAATTTAATCATGATAATAAGCATTTGTAGAGCGCCCTTTCTCGCAAGAGCTCACATCGCTTTACAAATATGCAAGTAAATATAAAATTACTGAAATGTCAGCTATACGCAGCCACAATCCACACACCAGCATACACACGCACACACACACACATATGCACACACGCCACCTGCACACACACACCTGCACACACACTCATAGTCATTCATGCACATACACAAGTCATGCTCTCTCACACACACACACACACACACACACATGCACACAATGACACACACACACACGCATCATGGGGTTAGTAGTTTTAGGCAGAAAAAGCAAAATTGGAGATATTTAGCAGAGCGGAGTTCATAGGGGAGGGAGTTCCAGACAGAAGGGGCACCGAAAGTAAACAAACGTTCACTATGTGCCTAAGTGGCTGCACGAGGAGTAGAAAGGACATGTTTGTCAGAAAATACTGCTGCTCTGAAGAATGCTGCATTTTGTTTTAGCTCAAATTAATAGATTGCTGTCAATTTGATGCATTTGCTTCAAGGGAAGTAAATCTGTGTGCACACCATACCTTGGTCACTTCTAAACTCGCTTTGCTTACCTTAGACCACAATTTTGCCTCTGACTGCGTTTGTTGTGGGGGAAACCAATGGCTGTAGAGAGTTTTTCTATATGAAGTCTATTATACAAAAAAGTCTGATCTACCACTTCCAGATGTCTAAACCTGAAGTAAAAACCCTGTAATCTTCTTTCATTTCTCTTTTTGTTTATGTATGTTTTGTTTGTGTGTATGGCTGGGGTGATTTGTGAGGTTTTTTAATAATTCAAAATCGTTGCGATGCGAATGAGTTAATGAGCGACTTAGCTGGCTCTTTTGTCCGCCAGGTGGCATAACGCTCGAGTGGGGCTAATCCTCTCTGTATTCTTAGTTGGGGATAAAGAGAGAGAGAGAGATAGGGAGGAGTCCAACACCAACCCTCTCTCTCTCTCTCTCTCTCTCTCTCTCTCTCTCTCTCTCTCTCTCTCACTATGCCCAACTAAGAATATAGCCACTGTACAGCCCAGAAGAAGGGACAGCAACAACAACAAAAAATTTTAAATGATATAGCGTGATAAGCCCCTAGTGGTTTGACTGCCCCCTGGCGGTCAAATAATCGCCATAAGTCGACCATTGTCTTGCCTCGCTGTGCAGAACCTGCCCATGAAGATGATCTTCCAGTGCTGTGCGGTGTTCCTCATTCTGGCCACGGTGTTTCAACACTGGCTCTACAGGTGAATAGCTCGCTTTGCTTTTGGATCCCTTCTAAACTAGCTCTTTTCACAGTTCTGTTTTGTTTTTTGTTCCTTGCAAAATAGCTCCGTGTGGTGGAGAAAGTCAGTTTGGAATTTTTTTTATATTTTCGTTTTTTTTTCCTTTCTTTTCAGTTTATTTTTTCAGTTTTGGGATTTTTTTTTGATTTTTTTTTTGGGGGGGGGGGTGTTTTTTCGTAGTTAGTATTTGTATTTGTAGTGCGCTTTTCTTGTGTGTTTTCTCTTCTTTTTTCTTGTTGTCTATCCCACTTCCTTTTGTTTGGGTTGGTTTTTTGTTTGGGGGGATTGGCTTCTAAATTCTTTTTCAATGCCTATTGGTTGCTGAGGCTGTTTTGGGGGGTGTTTTTTATTGAGTTAGCAGCATTCAAACTTTCAGTGCTTAACTGTATTTTTTTAATTTTTGTCCCTAGTAAGTTCAGTTTTAAGGACATGCATTTAGTAGCAACATTAATAAGATTGTTGTTGTGAGAGCAAAAGTGGCTGTACTTGTTAACTTGTGTGTGTGTGCTTATAACACACACACACACACACACACACACACACACACACACACACACACAGACCCACTTACACACACACACACACACACACACACACACACACACACACACACACACACACACACACGCACACACACACTCTCACTCACTCACTCAGACACACAGACCCACTTACACACATACACATACACACACACACACACACATACACACACACACACACACACACACACCACACACACATACATTGAATTTTGGCAGGTAAGGATAGGCCTAATGTTATGTATGTCACAGATAAATTCCCAGTATTGCAGTTAATTATTTTTCTCTCTACCCATGTATTTGAGGGGGCTGAAAAATGGCTGGCAGTGAAAGGGTTAAGTTTTTTCCGTTTTCTTAATTTCAATTGAATTGGAATCCTTTCTTTCCCTACCTTCTAGGCTACGCAAAAAGAAGCACTGAACTCATGTTCTGTGTCGTTGATAGAGGTAATCCTAATTCTCTTTGGCCTTTCTTGATGCATGGGCTGTTGTTCACAAGAATGTTGCGCAGTCAACTCAAATCTGTAAGCATGAGCTAGGGGCCTGTAGCCACAATTAAACATGGGTGCAACTTTTCCTGGTACACAAGGATTTCCTGTTTTTGAATTTTACCAGAAAAGGAATTTCCTTTTTTTTTTCTTTTTTTGTCAAAGAAGATCTTTGTGTGTCTACTGTATTTTTCAAACACTTTAAAGTAAGCATTTGTATAAATTGTGGACAAAGCAAACTAAACATAAATACATTTTTTGCTTCAGCTGCAGGGGGACATTACCCCTGGACCCCGGCCTTTCAGGTTTTTTTTCATTTTGTGTAGTTGCACCCATGTAAGTGTTCAAGTGCTTCGGTTGTGATCCCTGGAGTCTTTTAGCCAGGGTATGTCAACAAACAAACAGTATAGACTCTTGTCCCATGTCTGATACCTGAGGGCCTTACGGCTGTGCTTGATTCTTTTTCAGTCCTTCTAACGGTCAGAAAAGACCTTTTTTGTGTTTGTGTGGCATAGCTACTGATTTTTGTCATCTTTCGTAATGTGCTGTGTGCAAAGTTTCAAAATTGAAGCATGCAGTATTTAGCATCTACCATGTTTTTCGGACTATAGGGCGATACTTTTTTTCTCCAAAACTCAGACCCCTACGCCTTATAATGTGACTGATAAAATAGTAAGAAAATATAGTAACAAAACCTGAAATTTGGGTACAATTTTTTTGGGGGTGCGCCTTATAGCCTGAAAAATACGATACGTAGTCTGTTTCTGTGTGTGTGTCTAAGTGTTAGCATGCCCCATTTAATTCAAATTGTTCAGTGGTAGTTGTTGGTAATATCTGTGTAGTATTTGCCTCAGTGGAAGTATGACTATCACTATCAACGGTAATATTGTAACACTTTTTTTCCCTTTCTGATGTGCTTTAACTTTTCCTATCCTTGCATGTTTATGAGGAAAAATAAGCGTTGTTATCTTCAAACTATTCAAATACAGTGGAACCTCCCTTATAAACCCTCCCATTATAAGACTCCATCCCACATAAGACCTACTTGCCCTTCTTTGTAAGTATTAAAATTACCTCCCTTATAAGACCCCTCCCTATAAGACCTCATTTTGGATGATTTTTGAAGGTCTTATAAGGGAGGTTCCACTGTATTCAAACAAGTGAGTGCAAACCTTTCTCTGTGGCATGAAAACACTAAATGTATTTATTGTTTTTGTTATCATCAATCTGAAATATCATACACAGTTATTTGGATGTATTTTATCTTTTAGTTAGTTAGATTAAACCAGTGAAATATAACTTTAAAGGCCAGCAATTGCTATGAAAGAGGGAAAATTCATGCCATCTTACACGCTGCGTAAAATCTCTTTTGCCATGGCAACCTAGTTTTGACAAGCTAGAAACTATCCACTAACAAGAGTCACAACTATAAGCAGCGTGTACAGTCGACTTGAATTTAAAGAGAGATAGTTACCAAATCATTTTGGTATATTTTGCCCAAATTATATTTGGAGAATGACTGTTCTTCTTCTTCTTCTTCTTCCGATTGGGGATGTTTATCCTGCCCCGCTCCCAATGTCTTCATTTAGACTGCTATTGGCGCGCGCACAGCATGCATGCTATGTGACTACCGTATTTTACGGACGACAAGGTGCACCTAATTATAAGGCATATTTTACACAAAATTCAGACTTTGTTATTATAGTTTTGTTACTACAGACAAACCCCTATTTTATGACCCTCTGTTAAGCGACCACCTCTCATTTGAGACCGGATTTGTTGGCACGGATGCATTTTACTATGTAAACGACCTCTCTTAAACGACTTCCTCTAAAACGCGACTTACGACCGCCAATTTGTTGGTTTTTACGACCGTTGTTGTCGTCTGCATAGACTCCGAGCAAAGGGAAACAACCACGGTCAAGGGCCTGAAAGCGGAGTCGCTTCCCTTGTTGTAGAAAAGATGTCGGAAACGTAGGAAAAGCACGAAAACCACTGACTTTGAAAAAGAAAACCACTGACTTTGGACGAGAGTGGAGGTGATTAACAGAAGTCGGCGAAGTGAAACTAATACATCGATTGCACAATCCTATGGAGTTGGAAAGACCCAAATCCAGTTTTAATATGTCATTGTATGTGTGCATGAAGAAGAGAGTATGAACTGTGCTGAACTTTTTCTTTCTACGGCTGCCAGTGAAAACCTCCGTCATACGACCCCTCCAATTTACGACCGATTTTTGTGGACATTTTGGAAGTCTTAAAATAGAGGTTTGTCTGTATTTTATCAGTCACGTTGTAAGGCGCAGGGGTCTCGGTCTAGGAAAACAAGTATCGCCTTATAGTCCGTAAAATAGGGTATGTGTTATCCATTCCACCGGCACAGCATGACTTGCTATTACCGAACAGTGGAATGGGCTTTAACGTGTGCGCAACATCTTGTGCGTGCGTTCGCACACAGGACCTCGGTTTTTAGTCTCATACGAAGGACTAGCAAATAGGAGTAAGGTGTCTTTCCCAAGGACACAACGCTGCGGATGGAGCTGGGTTCGTACCAGCAGCCACTCTAACCAACCGAGCTACGTTTATCGTTGATAAATCCAGATGGATATTTGTTTGTAGTTTAAGCACAGTGTTTTGGATTTTTTTTTAATTCACATGTGTGCAAACACCAGTACCTCACAATAACCAACATTGTAACCCAAAAAAGTAATGATTCACAATCCTGCCAGTTTCAGTCGTGAAAGCATCAGACTAAAAGGCTACATTGGCGAAATAAAGGTATATCTTTTTAGTACTGAGCGCCTTTTAACATACATTGTTCAGACCTGGTTTTAACCCTTTCACCGCCAATGTTGCATTTATGCACCACAGTAGTTTAACACCCATGTCACTAAAAGGCATCAAATCAGGGCTTGTTATCCGAAGAACCTATTTTCTTAATTTTGGGAGGTAAGGATAGGCATGTCACAGAGGAATTCCTAATATTCCAGATAAAAAAAAATTCTCTACCCAGTTAACTTTAATGGTATATTTTTGCTGAAAAAATGGCTGGCGGCGAAAGGGTTAAAAATAAACAACACTTCTACTTGTTTTCCTGTTTGTGTTTTTCATTTCCTAATGTCACTTTTTTCCCCTCAGCACTTTCGTTATTCCTCTTCCCATTCCTGACATTTCCTCTCTTTGTCTGCCTCTCTTTGTCCATCATGTCTTCTACGTTGCCAAATGGTTTCATCACGTTGATTGCTGCACTGTTTTACATTGTTTTCCTATGCTGGTCCCAACCCCACCAACCCCAAATTCCCCCACCCCGTACGTCCCCTTGAATTGTGCCCACGTTAAACCCAGTGGCAACGAAAAAGGTGTCATTTGGTCAACATTTACCCCCCCCCCCCCCCCCCCCCCCCCCCCCCCCCCCCCTTCCTCATCAGTCACACAAAAATCGCATGCAAAATTTTTTTTTTAAATTGGGTGGCGTGCCTCTGGCTGTGACGCGCTCTTCAGGTGGGAGCAACCCGAATTTCACAGAGACGCCTCTGTGACTATAAAGTACCTAATACCTAATAATACCTAACTTGTGCAAAATTAACCTAGCTGGATCATTGATTCGATATTCCAGCTACAGTAGAACCTCCCTTATAAGACTCCCTCCCACATAAGACCCACTTCTCAGAGACATTGCCCTTCTTTGTAAGTATTAAAAGCATCTCCCTTATAAGACCCCTCCCTTATAAGACCTCATTTTGGATGATTTTTGAAAGTCTTATAAGGGAGGTTCCACTGTATTATATTAACAGCTCTTGTCCTCTGAAAGAAAATGCTGTGACTTCATCTACCTGGTCTTGACTCGTGCATATGTAGTTTTGAAATATTGAAATAAACATTGTTTGCTTGATGTGCCATTTCAAGTATGTGTTGTGCATGTAGACACTCAGATTACAGTAAGTAGCAGATTTTGTGTAGGCTTAATATTAAGTCGCCAAAGTCAGAAAAAACTATTATGCACCTTATTCTCTGCCATGCCTTATAGTCTGTAATATATGGTGTAGCAGACCTGCTTACTCTACTCTTTTTTGAGTAGTATTCTACTCAATTTGGACCTCTACTACTTTCAAAAATTTAAAAAATGCTCTAATTACCGTATTTTTCGGATTATAAAGCGCACCCCCCAAATTTTACACAAAATTCAGATTCTGTTATTATATTTTCTTACTATTTTAGTAGTCGTATTATAAGGCGCGGGGGTCTCAGTCTGTGAGAAAAGTATCGCCTTATAGTCCGTAAAATACGGTACTCATTTTCAGTGAACATTGTTCGATGGTTTAATGAATAAAACTACCCATTTCACACCAAAACTACTACTAATTTCAGCTATCAAGACTACTCAAGACTTGTGTAGGGGGTAAACAGGTCTGGTGTAGTATGTGGATGTGCATGAAAGCATGGGTGAAAGAAAGTAGTCCAGGCATGCTTCTGAAATCAGGATTGAAAAGATTATAGAAAGAGAGTTCAGGATTGGCCATGCGCCATCTTGTCAACCGGAACCACGGTCATAACTCACTTCAAACATTTCTGCCAGAATTGATGGCAGATGAAAACAAGAGATGATATGATAGATACGCAATTCTAGCACTATCCCCACCCTTCCTGTATTGGCCACTGCATCTAGGGTTACTAACGCCCTTGATGGCAAGAGTTAAGCCCTTGTTGATCAGTATCCAAAAAGGCATTAACTCTTGCAAAAGGCAGCCTTTAAGTGGCCTCAAATAGGGTTATTGGCGAGAGTTATTCCCTTGTTTGGTCAATACTCAACCATCTTCCCCCACCCACCAAGGGCATTTACTCTTGCAAAAGGTGTTCTTTGCAGTGGCCAATACACAGGCACGCACACACTGGAAATTATTTTTAATACGTTCACCACTTCAGGATTGAGAAGATTCAGCGAACATGGAAACGTGTCATTTCAGGATTGAGAGAATGTTTTACTTTCACCCATACATAATAATAATAATAATAACAAACAGGACACTTATATAGCGCTTTTTATCGAGCACAAAGCATAAGAGTTTGGGGACATGCATGGCTGAGTTTGCATACATGTGTGTGTGTGGCCTGCAGACAGATCAGTGGGAAGTTGTTGTTCAAGCTACACCCGAGTGACGGCTCTAATTTCCCCAGGATGGTAGGAGAGGTGAGTCAGATGGTGCTAGAGGCCTCTCCGTAGGACCACCATTTTTCCATCTCCTAGATTTCTTCATTGCCTCTGTGGCCTGCTATTATTTTTTTTTAAATCTATGGACATAACAACTAATACTTGTCTTCATTTTTATGCGCTTAACCCTTTCGTCGCCACTGATTTAACACCTGTGTCATTGAAAGGCATCAAATGAGGATCCAGTGACCATACGTTCTTAATCTTGGGAGGTAAGGATAGGCCCTATTGTATGCATGTCATAGAGGAATCCCCAATATTACAGACAGAATCTTTTTCTCTACCCAGATAAGTATAATGGAAATTTTTAGCTGAAAAACGGCTGGCGTTGAAAGGGTTAAACTGAAACAGACCTTAGCTTTTACTAGTAATTTTTTTTAATAAAAACCAACATAACAACAACAACAGTAACACCCACCACCCAACATTCAAGAAAATATGGAATATAATGTCAATGATCTTTGTGTGTTTGTTTTGCTGTAGATTGTCTGCTTTGTTGTGTCCAGAACTATTAGCCTACAGGACACACAAAGCATGGCATTGTTCAACAAGTGACGTTTTCTTTTTTTAGTTAAACAAAACGTGTCACTGAATTAACGGGAATACGTAGCTATTCTGAACTGAACCGGACCCAAACAGTTGCACAGAACAGCTGATTCTGTAACTAACAGAGATCCTGACTGTTAACCATCCACTGGTGTCAGAAATGTGTGTGTGTGTGCTGTAGACTTAACATATATATTTATATTCTAACCATCCGCTATTAGAAATGCGTATGTGTGTGTGCGTGCACATGTGCGCTATAGCCTTCAGAATTTAATTCATTCTCTCTCTCTTTGACATCCACACACATTTCTGATAATTATTAGTGGATGGTTAGATTAGAATCAATAAGTTAAGGCTATAGCGCACATGTGCACGCACACCCACATATGCATTTCTAATAGCGGATGGTTAGAATATAAATATATATGTTAAGTCTACAGCACACACACACACATTTCTGACACCAGTGGATGGTTAACAGTCAGGATCTCTGTTAGTTACAGAATCAGCTGTTCTGTGCAACTGTTTGGGTCCGGTTCAGTTCAGAATAGCTACGTATTCCCGTTAATTAAGTGACACGTTTTGTTTAACTTAAAAAAGAAAACGTCACTTGTTGAACAATGCCATGCTTTGTGTGTCCTGTAGGCTAATAGTTCTGGACACAACAAAGCAGACAATCTACAGCAAAACAAACACACAAAGATCATTGACATTATATTCCATATTTTCTTGAATGTTGGGTGGTGGGTGTTACTGTTGTTGTTGTTATGTTGGTTTTTATTAAAAAAAATTACTAGTAAAAGCTAAGGTCTGTTTCAGTTTAACCCTTTCAACGCCAGCCGTTTTTCAGCTAAAAATTTCCATTATACTTATCTGGGTAGAGAAAAAGATTCTGTCTGTAATATTGGGGATTCCTCTATGACATGCATACAATAGGGCCTATCCTTACCTCCCAAGATTAAGAACGTATGGTCACTGGATCCTCATTTGATGCCTTTCAATGACACAGGTGTTAAATCAGTGGCGACGAAAGGGTTAAGCGCATAAAAATGAAGACAAGTATTAGTTGTTATGTCCATAGATTTAAAAAAAAATAATAGCAGGCCACAGAGGCAATGAAGAAATCTAGGAGATGGAAAAATGGTGGTCCTACGGAGAGGCCTCTAGCACCATCTGACTCACCTCTCCTACCATCCTGGGGAAATTAGAGCCGTCACTCGGGTGTAGCTTGAACAACAACTTCCCACTGATCTGTCTGCAGGCCACACACACACATGTATGCAAACTCAGCCATGCATGTCCCCAAACTCTTATGCTTTGTGCTCGATAAAAAGCGCTATATAAGTGTCTGTTTGTTATTATTATTATTATTATGTATGGGTGAAAGTAAAACATTCTCTCAATCCTGAAATGACACGTTTCCATGTTCGCTGAATCTTCTCAATCCTGAAGTGGTGAACGTATTAAAAATAATTTCCAGTGTGTGCGTGCCTGTGTATTGGCCACTGCAAAGAACACCTTTTGCAAGAGTAAATGCCCTTGGTGGGTGGGGGAAGATGGTTGAGTACTGACCAAACAAGGGAATAACTCTCGCCAATAACCCTATTTGAGGCCACTGAATGGCTGCCTTTTGCAAGAGTTAATGCCTTTTTGGATACTGATCAACAAGGGCTAACTCTTGCCATCAAGGGCGTTAGTAACCCTAGTTGCAGTGGCCAATACAGGAAGGGTGGGGATAGTGCTAGAATTGCGTATCTATCATATCATCTCTTGTTTTCATCTGCCATCAATTCTGGCAGAAATGTTTGAAGTGAGTTATGACCGTGGTTCCGGTTGACAAGATGGCGCATGGCCAATCCTGAACTCTCTTTCTATAATCTTTTCAATCCTGATTTCAGAAGCATGCCTGGACTACTTTCTTTCACCCATGCTTTCATGCACATCCACATACTACACCAGACCTGTTTACCCCCTACACAAGTCTTGAGTAGTCTTGATAGCTGAAATTAGTAGTAGTTTTGGTGTGAAATGGGTAGTTTTATTCATTAAACCATCAAACAATGTTCACTGAAAATGAGTACCGTATTTTTCAGACTATAAGGCGATACTTTTTTCCCAGACTGAGACCCCCGCGCCTTATAATATGACTACTAAAATAGTAAGAAAATATAATAACAGAATCTGAATTTTGTGTACAATTTGGGGGGTGCGCCTTATAATCCGAAAAATACGGTAATTAGAGCATTGACATTTTTTTTTTTACAGGTCCAAATTGAGTAGAATACTACTCAAAAACAGTCGAGTAAGCAGGTCTGCTACACCATATATTACAGACTATAACGCATGGCAGAGAATAAGGTGCATAATAGTTTTTCTGACTTTGGTGACTCTTAAATACTAAGCCTACACAAAATCTGCTACTTACTGTAATCTGAGTGTCTACATGTACAACACATTCTTGAAATGGCACATCAAGCAAACAATGTTCAATATTTCAAAACTACATATGCACGAGTCAAGACCAGGTAGATGAAGTCACAGCATTTTCTTTCAGAGGACAAGAGCTGTTAATATAATACAGTGGAACCTCCCTTGTAAGACTTTCAAAAATCATCCAAAATGAGGTCTTATAAGGGAGGGGTCTTATAAGGGAGGAGATAATTTTAATACTTACAAAGAAGGGCAATGTCTTCGAGAAGTGGGTCTTATGTGGGAGGGAGTCTTATAAGGGAGGTTCTACTGTAGCTGGAATATCGAATCAATGATCCAGCTAGGTTAATTTTGCACAAGTTAGGTATTATTAGGTATTAGGTACTTTATAGTCACAGAGGCGTCTCTGTGAAATTCGGGTTGCTCCCACCTGGAGAGCGCGTCACAGCCAGAGGCACACCACCCAATTAAAAAAAAAAAATTTTGCATGCGATTTTTGTGTGACTGATGAGGAAGGAAGGAAGGGGGGGGGGGGGGGGGGGGGGGGTAAAATGTTGGCCAAATGACACCTTTTTCGTTGCCACTGGGTTTAATGTGGGCACAATTCAAGGGGACGTACGGGGTGGGGGAATTTGGGGTTGGTGGGGTTGGGACCAGCATAGGAAAAGAATGTAAAACAGTGCAGCAATCAACGTGATGAAACCATTTGGCAACGTAGAAGACATGATGGACAAAGAGAGGCAGACAAAGAGAGGAAATGTCAGGAATGGGAAGAGGAATAACGAAAGTGCTGAGGGGAAAAAAGTGACATTAGGAAATGAAAAACACAAACAGGAAAACAAGTAGAAGTGTTGTTTATTTTTAACCCTTTCGCCGCCAGCCATTTTTCCAGCAAAAATATACCATTAAAGTTAACTGGGTAGAGAATTTTTTTTAATCTGGAATATTAGGAATTCCTCTGTGACATGCATAACATTAGCCTTATCCTTACCTCCCAAAATTAAGAAAATAGGTTCTTCGGATAACAAGCCCTGATTTGATGCCTTTTAGTGACATGGGTGTTAAACACTGTGGTGCATAAAATGCGACATTGGCGGTGAAAGGGTTAAAACCAGGTCTGAACAATGTATGATAAAAGGCGCTCAGTACTAAAAAGATATACCTTTATTTCGCCAATGTAGCCTTTTAGTCTGATGCTTTCACGACTGAAACTGGCAGGATTGTGAATCATTACTTTTTTGGTTACAATGTTGGTTATTGTGAGGTACTGGTGTTTGCACACACGTGAATTAAAAAAAAAATCCAAAACACTGTGCTTAAACTACAAACAAATATCCATCTGGATTTATCAACGGTAAACGTAGCTCGGTTGGTTAGAGTGGCTACTGGTACGAACCCAGCTCCATCCGCAGCGTTGTGTCCTTGGGAAAGACACCTTACTCCTATTTGCTAGTCCTTCGTATGAGACTAAAAACCGAGGTCCTGTGTGCAAACGCACGCACAAGATGTTGCGCACATGTTAAAGCCCATTCCACTGTTCGGTAGTAGCAAGTCATGCTGTGCCGGTGGAATGGATAACACATACCCTATTTTACGGACTATAAGGCGATACTTGTTTTCCTAGACCGAGACCCCTGCGCCTTACAACGTGACTGATAAAATACAGACAAACTTCTATTTTAAGACTTCCAAAATGTCCACAAAAATCGGTCGTAAATTGGAGGGGTCGTATGACGGAGGTTTTCACTGGCAGCTGTAGAAAGAAAAAGTTCAGCACAGTTCATACTCTCTTCTTCATGCACACATACAATGACATATTAAAACTGGATTTGGGTCTTTCCAACTCCATAGGATTGTGCAATCGATGTATTACAGTTTCACTTCGCCGACTTCTGTTAATCACCTCCACTCTCGTCCAAAGTCAGTGGTTTTCTTTTTCAAAGTCAGTGGTTTTCGTGCTTTTCCTACGTTTCCGACATCTTTTCTACAACAAGGGAAGCGACTCCGCTTTCAGGCCCTTGACCGTGGTTGTTTCCCTTTGCTCGGAGTCTATGCAGACGACAACAACGGTCGTAAAAACCAACAAAATTGGCGGTCGTAAGTCGCGTTTTAGAGGAAGTCGTTTAAGAGAGGTCGTTTACATAGTAAAATGCATCCGTGCCAACAAATCCGGTCTCAAATGAGAGGTGGTCGCTTAACAGAGGGTCATAAAATAGGGGTTTGTCTGTAGTAACAAAACTATAATAACAAAGTCTGAATTTTGTGTAAAATATGCCTTATAATTAGGTGCACCTTGTCGTCCGTAAAATACGGTAGTCACATAGCATGCATGCTGTGCGCGCGCCAATAGCAGTCTAAATGAAGACATTGGGAGCGGGGCAGGATAAACATCCCCAATCGGAAGAAGAAGAAGAAGAAGAACAGTCATTCTCCAAATATAATTTGGGCAAAATATACCAAAATGATTTGGTAACTATCTCTCTTTAAATTCAAGTCGACTGTACACACTGCTTATAGTTGTGACTCTTGTTAGTGGATAGTCTCTAGCTTGTCAAAACTAGGTTGCCATGGCAAAAGAGATTTTACGCAGCGTGTAAGATGGCATGAATTTTCCCTCTTTCATAGCCATTGCTGGCCTTTAAAGTTATATTTCACTGGTTTAATCTAACTAACTAAATGATAAAATACATCCAAATAACTGTGTATGATATTTCAGATTGATGATAACAAAAACAATAAATACATTTAGTGTTTTCATGCCACAGAGAAAGGTTTGCACTCACTTGTTTGAATACAGTGGAACCTCCCTTATAAGACCTTAAAAAATCATCCAAAATGAGGTCTTATAAGGGAGGGGTCTTATAAGGGAGGTAATTTTAATACTTACAAAGAAGGGCAACGTCTCAGAGAAGTAGGTCTTATATGGGGGGGAGTCTTATAATAGGAGGTCTTATAAGGGAGGCTCCACTGTATTTGAATAGTTTGAAGATAACAACGCTTATTTTTCCTCATAAACATGCAAGGATAGGAAAAGTTAAAGCACATTAGAAAGGGAAAAAAAGTGTTACAATATTACCGTTGATAGTGATAGTCATACTTCCACTGTGGCAAATACTACACAGATATTACCAACAACTACCACTGAACAATTTGAATTAAATGAGGCATGCTAACCGTTAGACACACACACAGAAACAGACTACATACCGTAGTTTACGGACTATAAGGCGCACCCCCCAAATTTTAGATTTTGTTACTATATTTTCTTACTATTTTATCAGTCACATTATAAGGCGTAGGGGTCCGAGTTTTGGAGAAAAAAAAGTATCGCCCTATAGTCCGAAAAACATGGTAGATGCTAAATAATGCATGCTTCAATTTTGAAACTTTGCACACAGCACATTACGAAAGATGACAAAAATCAGTAGCTTGCCACACAAACACAAAAAAGGTCTTTTCTGACCGTTAGAAGGACTGAAAAAGAATCAAGCACAGCCGTAAGGCCCTCAGGTATCAGACATGGGACAAGAGTCTATACTGTTTGTTTGTTGACATACCCTGGCTAAAAGACTCCAGGGATCACAACCGAAGCACTTGAACACTTACATGGGTGCAACTACACAAAATGAAAAAACCTGAAAGGCCGGGGTCCAGGGGTAATGTCCCCCTGCAGCTGAAGCAAAAATGTATTTATGTTTAGTTTGCTTTGTCCACAATTTATACAAATGCTTACTTTAAAGTGTTTGAAAAATACAGTAGACACACAAAGATCTTCTTTGACAAAAAAAGAAGAAAAAAAGGAAATTCCTTTTCTGGTAAAATTCAAAAACAGGAAATCACTGTGTACCAGGAAAAGTTGCACCCATGTTTAATTGTGGCTACAGGCCCCTAGCTCATGCTTACAGATTTGAGTTGACTGCGCAACATTCTTGTGAACAACAGCCCATGCATCAAGAAAGGCCAAAGAGAATTAGGATTACCTCTATCAACGACACAGAACATGAGTTCAGTGCTTCTTTTTGCGTAGCCTAGAAGGTAGGGAAAGAAAGGATTCCAATTCAATTGAAATTAAGAAAACGGAAAAAACTTAACCCTTTCACTGCCAGCCATTTTTCAGCCCCCTCAAATACATGGGTAGAGAGAAAAATAATTAACTGCAATACTGGGAATTTATCTGTGACATACATAACATTAGGCCTATCCTTACCTGCCAAATTCAATGTATGTGTGTGTGTGTGTGTGTGTGTGTGTGTGTGTGTATGTGTGTGTGTGTGTGTATGTGTATGTGTGTAAGTGGGTCTGTGTGTCTGAGTGAGTGAGTGAGAGTGTGTGTGTGTGCGTGTGTGTGTGTGTGTGTGTGTGTGTGTGTGTGTGTGTGTGGTGTGTGTGTGTAAGTGGGTCTGTGTGTGTGTGTGTGTGTGTGTGTGTGTGTGTGTGTGTGTGTGTGTGTATAAGCACACACACACAAGTTAACAAGTACAGCCACTTTTGCTCTCACAACAACAATCTTATTAATGTTGCTACTAAATGCATGTCCTTAAAACTGAACTTACTAGGGACAAAAATTAAAAAAATACAGTTAAGCACTGAAAGTTTGAATGCTGCTAACTCAATAAAAAACACCCCCCAAAACAGCCTCAGCAACCAATAGGCATTGAAAAAGAATTTAGAAGCCAATCCCCCCAAACAAAAAACCAACCCAAACAAAAGGAAGTGGGATAGACAACAAGAAAAAAGAAGAGAAAACACACAAGAAAAGCGCACTACAAATACAAATACTCACTACGAAAACACCCCCCCCCCAAAAAAAAAAAATCCAAAAAATCCCAAAACTGAAAAAATAAACTGAAAAAGAAAGGAGAAAAAAAAACGAAAATATAAAAATATTCCAAACTGACTTTCTCCACCACACGGAGCTATTTTGCAAGGAACAAAAAACAAAACAGAACTGTGAAAAGAGCTAGTTTAGAAGGGATCCAAAAGCAAAGCGAGCTATTCACCTGTAGAGCCAGTGTTGAAACACCGTGGCCAGAATGAGGAACACCGCACAGCACTGGAAGATCATCTTCATGGGCAGGTTCTGCACAGCGAGGCAAGACAATGGTCGACTTATGGCGATTATTTGACCGCCAGGGGGCAGTCAAACCACTAGGGGCTTATCACGCTATATTAATTTTTTTTTTTTTGTTGCTGTCCCTTCTTCTGGGCTGTACAGTGGCTATATTCTTAGTTGGGCATAGTGAGAGAGAGAGAGAGAGAGAGAGAGAGAGAGAGAGAGAGAGAGAGAGAGAGAGAGAGAGAGAGAGAGAGAGAGGGTTGGACTCCTCCCTATCTCTCTCTCTCTCTTTATTCCCAACTAAGAATACAGAGAGGATTAGCCCCACTCGAGCGCTATGCCACCTGGCGGGCAAAAGAGCCAGCTAAGTCGCTCATTAACTCATTCGCATCACAACGATTTTGAATTATTAAAAAACCTCACAAATCACCCCAGCCATACACACAAACAAAACATACATAAACAAAAAGAGAAATGAAAGAAGATTACAGGGTTTTACTTCAGGTTTAGACATCTGGAAGTGGTAGATCAGACTTTTTTGTATAATAGACTTCATATAGAAAAACTCTCTACAGCCACTGATTTCCCCCACTACAAACGCAGTCAGAGGCAAAATTGTGGTCTAAGGTAAGCAAGGCGAGTTTAGAAGTGACCAAGGTATGGTGCGCACAGATTTACTTCCCTTGAAGCAAATGCCTCAAATTGACAGCAATCTATTAATTTGAGCTAAAACAAAATGCAGCATTCTTCAGAGCAGCAGTATTTTCTGACAAACATGTCCTTTCTACTCCTCGTGCAGCCACTTAGGCACATAGTGAACGTTTGTTTACTTTCGGTGCCCCTTCTGTCTGGAACTCCCTCCCCTATGAACTCCGCTCTGCTAAATATCTCCAATTTTGCTTTTTCTGCCTAAAACTACTAACCCCATGATGCGTGTGTGTGTGTGTGTGTTATTGTGTGCATGTGTGTGTGTGTGTGTGTGTGAGAGAGCATGACTTGTGTATGTGCATGAATGACTATGAGTGTGTGTGCAGGTGTGTGTGTGCAGGTGGCGTGTGTGCATATGTGTGTGTGTGTGTGTGTGTGCGTGTGTATGCTGGTGTGTGGATTGTGGCTGCGTATAGCTGACATTTCAGTAATTTTATATTTACTTGCATATTTGTAAAGCGATGTGAGCTCTTGCGAGAAAGGGCGCTCTACAAATGCTTATTATCATGATTAAATTTCATATGTTAGAAACCCTATGAATTAGTCTCTAAATTTTGAAATTTAGCACCTATTCCGTCGGAATATGTCCTTTTAATTGATACTTTACAATTTTTATACTTTGATTGTTCTTTGCTTTGTTCCATTGTGTCCAGGATATTTGTTAATATGGGTGATGGGGAGGAAATGAAATGGGGAAGGGACAACCACATTCACTTCAATATCCCATTCATTTATTCTCTCTCTCTCCCTTTCTCTCTCTCTCTCTCTATCTCAATAGAGTTATTCAATGCGTTATATTCTTAGGCTAATGTTTAGTAGTTTGGAATGTTTTGTTCTGCATGTTGAGTTATTTTTCGAGTTGCTTTCGTATTACTTTTCATTCTGAGGACAGGATGAAAAAAAGCTGTCAAGCTTACTCCTTTATCCTCAATAAAGATCATTTTGACTTGACACTGGAACAAACCATGACTTGATTATTGCTAACAAATAAAACACAGTTACACACACAAAAAAGGGACAACGTTGTCAGGTATAAAGCCAATAAGTATTATTATCAGTCTTTTTTGTGTATTATTACTTTCATAATAATACCTGCTGGCTTTCAATCTTCAAATGTTCTTGGTCACTCACACTGTCTAATTAGACTAATTTTCTTCTTTTTTATTTTAAGAAAATAAAAATAAAATAAATAACTGTCCTAACTTAGATGGTGTGTGTGTGTGTGTGTGTGTGTGTGTGTGTGTGTGTATGCGAGTATGTGTTTTTTGTGTGTGCATCTGTGTGTGTGTGTCAGTAAAGTGCGTCTGTGCGTTTGATGAAATGTGCATGTGCACATTTGATGGAATGTGTGCGTGTGTGTGTAAATGTGTGTGTGTGCATGCATGTGTGTGTGTATGTGTGTCTGTGTTCTGTTTTTTCAAATGCTGATTATAAAGCGCTTTGTGCTTGATATAAAGCGCCATATAATTAAATGTCTTAACCTTTTCACTGCCCCATCACGGATATTTCCGTCAACTTCCGGTAACCTATAAACTGCCCTGTCACGGAAATATCCGTCATAGGGTTATTCTAAGAGTTTCCCGTTTTCTATCCCTATACTTTCCGCAGTATGTTTGAATGCATGTGAGAGTGTTCTCAAAGGATAGTATATTCAATACCTGTTCAGAAAAGCATAGGTTATATGCACTTTCATTCAGAAAGTTTTGTGATAGACTCAGCAACCTAAAACGGCTTGGCAAATAGTTGCCCCGGAACCGGAACCGGACTCGGCAGTGAAGGGGTTAATAGGTTCTGGACATGTTACCAGCTTGGCTCACCTGTGTGAGGATGATGACCACGATCAAGTTGAGAGGGATGCGGAATATGTTCATGGTCGTAGCTCGTGCTGAAACGTAGTTCATGCGAGATTAAACATACAGGGGAAAAAATGTTTTGGTGGGCTAGTTATTATACAATACATACATCGCACACACACACACACACACACACATACACACACACTGACACTTTCTCTCTCTCTCAAACACACACACACAAACTTGTGTGCAAACACATACACAAAAGCTTATATTTACATATAAGTGCACATGCGCACACAAATATACAAACGCACACACATATGCATGCACACACACACACAAAATGAGTGTTAAAACTATGGATAGGCATTGGGCTGAGGCACTCACTTTCCTCAGGGACATATTTCCCCCGCATGGTGTTAAAGGAGGGTCAGAAGATGTTTGTCTCCCACACACACATCAAACAGAGGCACTCACTTTCCTTAGGGACATATTTCCTGCGCATGGTGTTAAAGGAGGGTCAGAAGATGTCCGTCTCCCACACACACATCAAACAGAGGCACTCACTTTCTTCAGGGACATATTTCCCGTGCATGGAGCTAAAGGATACACACATTTCCTCAGGGTCAGAAGATGTCCGTCTCCCACACACACATCAAGCAGAGGCACTCACTTTCCTTAGGGACATATTTCCCGCGCATGGTGTTAAAGGAGGGTCAGAAGATGTTTGTCTCCCACACACACATCAAACAGAGGCACTCACTTTCCTCAGGGACATATTTTCCCCGCATGGTGCTGAGAGAGGGCCAGAAGATGCCCACACACGCCTCAAACACCAGGAAGCCGATGAAAACCACCAGCTGGTTCTGAACACAACAACAACATACAGTATTATTTATACGGCGCTGAATCTTGATAGAAATCAAGAAGATGAAACATTGACTGCCAAATGTAATGCGTGACCTTTGGACTGATTGTGAACTATACTCACAAGAAGAAAATCTACAACCTGTCAACTTTGTTTGCTGTCTTCACTTCATGACTAGGTGCCCAAGGCACGAAACGTTGGAGTTTTCCCTTTCACGGATATTTCCCCCAACTTCCGGTAACCTATAAACTGCCCTGTCACGGAAATATCCGTCATAGGGTATCCCAAGAGTTTCCCGTTTTCTATACATACACTTTTCGGTACCTTGTTTGCTGTCTTCACTTCATGACTAAGTGCCTAAGGCACGAAACGTTGGAGTTTTTCCCTTTCACAGGTACCTTGTTTTCTTCACCCACCATTCTTACGTTGATAGAAATCAAATCAAAGCGCACACACACGTTAGCATTCATAACGCATTCAAACAAAAACGCAATAAAAGCAACACACACGGATGACATAAATGGAACACAGCAGAAACAGACCTAATGGCAAGAAGGAGAAGAGAAAGAGAGCGGGGTGGGTGGGTGGGGACGGACAGGTGGGTTTTGAGGTTAGCTTTGAAAGCAGAGAGGGTCGGTCGCTGAAGGAGGGAAAGAGGAAGCTTGTTCCAGGAGGTCAGCCCTGAGACAGCAAAAGAGCGCCGACCACACATAGACCATGCATGTATGTATTACAGAATAATAATAATAATAATAATAATGGGAATTTATATAGCGCTCTTTCTCACATGAGCTCAGTGCGCTTTACATTGATAACAAGAACATTAAATTTAAAGGCAAACAAATAATTAATCATTAGAAAGTAAAATAAGCACGATGCCTACACACAACGTTCTCTTACTTCCTTACTCACACACACACACACACACACACTCACACACACACACACACACACACACACACACACACACACACACACACACACACACACACACACACACATATACACACACACATGCATGCGCACACGCACACTCGCACACAATTAATTATACAAGTAAAATAGTTACAACATGAACATTCTAAGAAGAAACATAGAGACCACATTCACAGACCTGCCTACTTGGAATTTTCCCAATCAGTAGCCCAGCCATCAATTTTCAGTAGCATGGCAAATTTTTTCATAGCATCCACAAACGACGGCAATCAATTTGTTCTCTTCCTGAG
>CM065687.1:14906337-14913837 GCA_017654935.2 Phymorhynchus buccinoides | reverse complement strand
ATTCCTTTCCCAATCCATGTTTTCCAATCCAAGTTTTCCCACGCACCTGAAATACGATATGCAATTTGCGTGCTCGCCAGCCAGTGCATGTTCAAAATGAAAAGTTCTTTGGCTTCAACTTCCAAGTTCAAAACATCGCAGCCATCACCCAAAAAGGGTAAGAGTGAAACACAAACTTTTCTACCAAAATGGAAGAATGTTCGTGGCTTCTCTTCGATGACAAGGCCAACAAAATCTTTTGGTTTGGCTGGTAAAACGTTTCGTCTGGCTGGTAAAAATAATAAGTTACCAGCCAAAGGCTGGTAGACAACATTTTTCCACTTTCAGGGCTGTAAGGCTGTGTCAGACCAATAGACGGCGCAGCGAGAGGGGTTGTGTTGAAAGTGTTAAGGGTGAAAAAAAGGCAGCAAGGAAAACCAAAAGACACTGTGCCAAATAATTAATTAACACACAAAAAAGTTGGTTTAATACCAGGCATGGGAATTGTCAGAGACAAAAAAACTCTGAAAAGCCCCCCAATAGAGCATTTGCCACGCGCCGGTGACCTTGAATTTCACTGAGTTGAATTTAGAGAGTTGAATTAGAGAGGTCAGCGCAATTCGGGCAGAACGAGCTCGGGCAAATTAGTAGTCTAGTATAGTGAACGAACACTCGTGGCAAACGCCCTATTGAAGTATTTAGTAACAAAAACAAAGTATTTAGTAACAATTTCAATTTTTTTTCGGCGGAAATCCGCGAATTCGCGGACAATTCCCATGCCTGTAACAGTGGACCGCTTAATCGGCTACATTTGGGACCAGGAAAAATATGGCCGATAAAGCGAATCGGCCGATAAAACGAACATTGAGATACTGTATGACGCAATTATGCAAGTCAAAAGCAATGACGTCAAAATTAAATGTTGCAGTTCAAATTCAAATTCTGTCCCTTCTTGTGATGTGTGTGTGTGTGTGTGTGTGTGTGTGTGTGTGTGTTTATTAATCCTACAACTTGACAGAAGCACGAGTAAAAGACAATGATTTTGTTTTCTTGAGTGATTTTAACGCCATGCAGGGTCTTTCAATTGACAACAGCTCACCTTCCAACTTCACACACAACCATGTAAACGTCAAAAGCGTGTTGTCAGTTTGTCTGCCTCTGTTGTTCTCCCTCTCAAAAAGGGGTAAAGAGGACAAATTAGAGAGAAAAAGTGGCCAATAAAGCGAAATTGAGGATTTCAGCTTTGGCTGTAAAAACGAACAAAATAACACATGCTTAAGAAGAAAAAATTCCGTTCCAGAGGAAATTGGCCGACTAAGCGGCTTTGGCCGATTATCCGATGGCCAATTAAACGGATTCCACTGTAGTACACATTTCTTGTATGAGACAATCTTCTGCATTTCATATGGCCATAATGGGTGAGGCATGTGCATCACGTGTCCGGTTTTCAGTTTTTAATGGTCTCCCCACTGCATTCAACCGACACATTCTGATTTCGGAGGAGCTCATAGGAGAAAAATTATTTGGAAGATTTTTGGAGAAAAAAAGCAGGAGAATGGACCAATAAGGAAGAAAGATAGTAGATGACAGTAAGCAATGGGAAGAGTCAGAGTCAAAGAGAGTGGCAGATTAGAGGAAGTTACAAGCACAGAACTTCCAGAAGGTGGGGGAAAACTATTTGTATAATTTTGTTGTTACCCCGTATTCCCACAGTGAGAGGGGAGGGGGGGGGGGGGAGTATGGCCCTATAGTCTGTAAAATACGGGGTAACTCCAAAAACGAGGAAAAATCAAAAGACACTGAGCCAGAAGTATGAACTGCTGACCCACAGTGACACCTGACTGGCTGACCTGTGCGGATGGCGGTGATGGCGGTGGTGAAGGACGTCTTCAGGTCGCTGTTCCTGTCCCCGTAGTTCTCAGGCCAGGTCATCACGATGATCACCACCATCACCCCCAGCACCGCCATTGACACGTCAAACGGAGCCCTGCACACAACAACCACAGGTCATCACCATGATCACCACCATCAACACGTCAAACTGAGCCCTGCACACAACCACCACAGGTCATCACGATCATCACCACCATCACCGCCATTGACACGTCAAACGGAGCCCTGCACACAACAACCACAGGTCATCACGATGATCATCACCACCGACACGTCCAACGGAGCCCTGCACACAACCACCACAGGTCATCACGATCATCACCACCATCACCCCCATCGACACATCAAACGGAGCCCTGCACACAACCACCACAGGTCATCACGATCATCACCACCATCAACACATCAAACGGAGCCCTGCACACAACCACCACAGGTCATCACGATCATCACCACCATCACCCCCATCGACACATCAAACGGAGCCCTGCACACAACAACCACAGGTCATCACCATGATCACCACCATCGACACGTCAAACGGAGCCCTGCACACAACAACCACAGGTCATCACCATGATGACCACCATCACCCCCAGCACCGCCATCGACACGTCAAACGGAGCCCTGCACACAACAACCACAGGTCATCACCATGATCTCCACCATCACCACCAGCACCGCCATCGACATGTCAAACGGAGCCCTGCACACAACAACCACAGGTCATCACCATGATCTCCACCATCACCGCCCGCCATCGACACGTCAAACAGAGCCCTGCACACAACAACCACAGGTCATCACCATGATTACCACCATCACCCCCAGCACGTCAAACAGAGCCCTGCACACAACAACCACAGGTCATCACCATGATCTCCACCATCACCACCATCACCGCCATCGACATGTCAAACGGAGCCCTGCACACAACAACCACAGGTCATCACGACTAGCACATCAACCAAGCTGCAGTAGATGAGGCTTGTGATGGCTTTTGCAAAGTTTTTGCATTCCATAACAGTTTTTTGAACGGAAGGGGTGCAACCAATTTAAAAGATATGTTTACACATACTGGCCACTAAAAATAAAAAAATGTTTGCTGACTTGTCAAAATTCCCAAACCTGTGGGAAAATTCCCCAACTTTCCAGGACTTGAAAATGGTTCCTCATTTCCCCCAAACTGTATGAACCCCGCTGTGCAGGCCAGCTGTGACCCCCATACAAACTATACACTGTGCATTGTATTCTGCTGTATTGAATTGCTGTCATAAGAGTTTGAAGTGTTTATGCCCTTCGTTTATTGCTTTGCGTCTGCCTGGTTTGGGGGGTGGGGGAGGGTGGGAGGTCTAGATGGAGTAGATCAATACTTTCTTTTGTTGTTCGCCTTTTTTCCTTTCCTACTTTCCCTTTCGCATGGGCGGGGGGAGCAGAACACTTCAGCTATACGGAAACATTTTCTCAGCTATACTGAAAAAGAAAACAAGGATACCTAAGTTACACGTTCCAGTCAGACAGAATTGCTATACTGAATTCAGTATCTATACTGAAGGCCTCCCACCCCTGCTTTTCAATGTTTTTCTTGTTCCCTTCCTTTATTTCTTTTTGGGGTGGGTGGTGGGGGGTGGGAGGGGTGGTTACTTTTCCTTTCTTTTTATTTGATGTCGCGTGCGTCAGAATGATAGTCACAGGTGGGGGGTTTAGCACCCAGCCAGGAGCATCACACCATTGAAGAAGGGATGATGGTGGCGGTGGTGGTAGTGTGTATGCATGTAGAGTGTGTGTGTGTGTGTGTGTGTGTGTGTGTGTGTGTGTGGGTGTGTGTAGAGGGTGTGTGTGTGTGTGTGTGTGTGTAGAGTATGTGTGTGTGTGTGTGTGTGTGTGTGGTGTGTGTGGCGTGCGTGCGTGTGCGTGTGTGTGTGTGTGTAGGAGGGTGTGTGTGTGTGTAGAGGGTGTATGTGTGTGTGTAGAGGGTGTATGTGTGTGACTGAAACGAAAATTGAAACATTTCAAATCCTGATACTGAAAGCAAATTCAGTATCCCCGGCTCCCCAAGCACAAAAACACCACCAACAACAACAAAACCCACACCAAAATAAGGCTATCAATGTAAAGTAGAACCTCCCTATAAGACCTTCCCTCCGACTTAAGACCTACTTCTCTGAGACATTGCCCTTCCCTTTTTAAGTATTAAAATTACCTCCCTATTACGACTCCCTCACACTTAAAGACCTTGCTTTGGTCTCAATAGAGAAGTTTCACTGTACAACCTAAATCTAAAAAGCCCTCTCATTCACATATTGACTTGCAGCAGGTGTCCTTTAAGTGTGTTGTGTGTGTGTTTAGTGTGTGTGTGTGTGTGTGTGTGTGAACGTGTGTGTGTGTGTGTGCATGCATGCATGCATGCAAGTGTGTATGCACACACATGAGTGTAGAGGGATAAATTCAGCTTAGTCTTTACGACTTGTCCTTCTTGAGTAGAGAGAGAGAGAGAGAGAGAGAGAGAGAGAGTGGTGTGTGTGTGTGTGTGTGTGTGTGTGTTGTGTGTGTGTGTTGTGTGTGTGTGTGTGTGTGGTGTGTGTGTGTGTGTGTGTGTGTGTGTGTGTGTGTTGTGTGTGTGTGTGTGTGTGTGTGTGTGACGTTTGTATGTGTGTGTGCGTGTGTGTGTGTGTGCATGCGTGCATGCATGCAAGTGTAGCACACACATGAGTGTAGAGGGATAAATTCAGCTTAGTCTTTACGACTTGTCCTTCTTGAGTAATGAGTGTGAAACTGTTCTCTTTGTGAACTCTTTTTATGATATCTCTTTACTCTAATCAGTCATTTGATGTAGTGCCTCTCTCTGTTCCCTCCCTATCTATCACAGTTTTTCGTTTTTCTTGGCCAAAGGCTGATCAGATTTTATTTAAAGGTTCTGTGAATGACTGACTCTCTTATGATGGCTTCACTATATAGTGAGTTAGCTTCAGGCTATGTTATACATGTCAACTGTTTCAACTCAAAAGTTCTATACACACACTTCTATGATGGAGCACATTTTAAGTAGTCAACTGAAATCATATGGCAAACCATTGAAAATTGGAAGGAAAATAGTACATGCACTGTGACAAAAAATGCAAACACGTACTATGGCTAAAATAATAAGTAAACAAGTTCTATGACTAAAAAACCCAAAACAAATTACCTCACAACACTCACACCTCTAAAGAGAGAGAGAGAGAGAGAGAGAGAGAAAGAGTAGAGAGAGAGAGAGAGAGAGAGAGAGAGAGAGAGAGAGAGAGAGAGAGAGAGAGAGAAGGAGAGAGAGAGCGTAGGAGGAGAGGGAGAGGGGAGAGGGGAGAGGGAGAGGAGAGGGTGAGTGAGGGAATGGAGGGAGAGAAATAGAGAGAGAGAGAGTGAGCACAAAAGATAGACACCAAGTGGGTCACTAAAGCATTGCATGACATCATTTTGATTACTGGCTGTTTGCTTAATATTGTGTCATTCAAAAGTTTTCTTTGACGTCATCCCTAAAAGAGTGCTGTTCTATCCGGCACGAAGTATTGGGCTGGAAACAACTTGCTCGTCTGTTTTCTTTTTTTAGTTTTGTGTGTTGTGTGTTGTGTGTGTGTGTGTGTGGTGTGTGGTGTGTGTGTGTGTGTGTGTGTGGTGTGTTGTGTGTGTGTGTGTGAATACAGTGTATGATATTAGAGACAAGCTAGCACAGTGTATTAATTAACAGACCTGTTTACCCCCTACACAAGTCTTGAGTAGTCTGGATAGCTGAAATGAGTAGTTTTGGTGCAAAATGTGTAGTTTTATTCATTAAACCATCAAATAATGTTCACTGAAAATGAGTAAGTAATCAAGAATTAAAGAGCATTATTTTCAGTTTTGAAGAGTAGTAGAGGAAAAGAATAGAGTAAACGGGTCTGAGTAACTAGCACAGTGTATTATATACTCACACAAATCCAAAGACGTCAGCAAATTTCTGGGCCACCAGTCCTGCCACAATAGCCACCAGGGAATTGCCCAGCACAGCATGGCTGAAGACGTTGCCCAGCAGGTTTGAATCGTAGCCACGCTGAAACATTCACGTAAGTGATGCTAGTGTGTGTGTGTGTGTGTGTGTGAGTGTGTGTGTGTGTGTGTGGTGTGTAGTGTAGTGTGTTTGTGTGTGTGTGTGGGTGTGTTGTGTGTGTGTGTGTGTGTGTGTGTGTGTTGTGTGTGTGTGAAGTGTATGTGTAAGTGTGAAGTGTGTGTGTTTAGTGTGAAGTGCGTGTGTGTAGTGTGAAGTGTGTGTGTAGTGTGAAGTGTGTGTGTGTAGTGTGAATGTGTAGTGTGAAATGTGTGTGTGTAGTGTGAAGTGTGTGTGTGTGTGTAGTGTGTGTGAGTGTGCGTGTGTGTATGTGTGTGAGTGCCACGCTGAAACATTTATAAGCAAGTGATGAAAATAAGCGAGTGCTTGTATGTGTGCATGTGCATGTGTGTGTAGTTTGTGTGTGTGTGAGTGCGTGCGCGCACATGCAAACATGCATGTCTACTGTATGCGTGTGTTTTGCCGTTCATGACTGACCATGACTTCTGGAAAGCAAATTTGTTGATAGAAATTTGATCTGGCATTAGTGAGGACGCCTTTGCCCAGGGTACATTCCCACTCTCTTGGTGTAGAGTGACACAGTGGTAGCGCGTTCGCTTCGTGTCAGGAAAACCCCGCGTTCGAACCTGGGTAAAGGGTAATTTTCCTCTCACTTTGCACTAGCCTTTACGGTCTGAAGCGTGGAGTCTTTTCGGATGAGACAATAAACCGAGGTCAGTGTGCCCATGCACTTAGCATAGCGCTAAACCCAGTGGCACCGAAAAAGTTGTCAATTGGTCAAAAATCCCCCTCCCCCCCCCCCCCCCCCCCCCCTCATCGTCACACAAAAAAATCGCATGCAAAAAAAATAATTGGGTGGCGCGCCTCTGGCTGCTCCAGGTGGGAGCAAACCCGAATTTCACAGACACCTCTGTAACTATAAAGTACCTAATAACTAATAACAAGGCCAATCTAGTGCTTTTGCGAGATACCCAATAACGTAGTAAGCTTTGGGAAATTCTTTCATGGACAACGATTTACAGACACGTAGTTAGTGGATAAATAAAAATAAAGGTAGGGAGCCGTGCCGGTCGGGGTTCGTCCCCGGGGAGCGCTTTGCTGGCCAGATTGGTCTTGTCTGGATACCGCGAATTAAAGGTCTATGGGCCACACATGCACCCCCTTTTATTTTTTATTTTTTTAAAAAGACCAACTAACCAGTTCTATACACCATTACTTCAATCGTTTTGCTTTTCTTCTCTTGCACTACCACCCACCCCCTCCCCACAGGGCTGAGTGTACAATATGCAATGCTTACCTCATTACCCTGTATAAATAAAAATTTGGTTTGCTTCGTTCCCCCACCCCCACCCCCTCAAATTGCGCAGATAAGTTTGCTGCCTGAGGTGAAGAAGAAGAAGAAACAGGATGAGTGTTCACAAATAATTATATGTAATCTCCATTCCTGTGAACCATTAAAATTCTATGATAATGTATTATGTTCAATGGGTGGTGTGGGTGTGTGTGTGTGTGTGTGTGTGTGTGTGTGTGTGTGTTGTGAGAAGGAA
>CM065687.1:14853395-14905837 GCA_017654935.2 Phymorhynchus buccinoides | reverse complement strand
TTGTTGAATTGATTAAACCCTTCATCACCACTGTTGCCTCTTGGCACCACAATGATTGAACAAACATGTCACTGAAAGGCATCAAGTAAGGGTCTGTTAACCAATGACCTTATGTTCTTTAATTTTGGGAGGTTAAGGATAGGCCATTTTGTGCATATGTCAGAGAGGAATCCCCAATATTACACAGATATTTTTCTCTACCCAGGTAAGCTTAATTGGAAAGTTTTGGCTGAAAAATGGCTGGCGTTTGAAAGGGTTAAGCAGACAATGATTATTTACTGCGGAACAAATATATGTCACAGTTCCAAACTTGGCAGTTAGTTCACATTGATAACTTTGATTTCAGCAACACAGTTTTTCTGGGTGTTTTTTTTCTTAAAGTAAAACTGGTGAGATGAACATCATGAAGATCTCTTAGCACCATATTAAAAAAAGACTACAGTTTGTGTGTGTGTGTGTGTGTGTGTGTGCGCTCTGTGTGCGTTTGGTAGCGTCCGTGCGTGGTGTGTAGTGCGCGTGTGTGCCAGTGTGGCCAAAGTCAGTCATTTCCGGCGGCTATGACTTGCCAGATAGCAGAGGGGACAGGATGCTATTTCCGGCGGGCTGGCTTGTATTCGGCTTGCATATTACATTTTTTTTAATCTACAAAACACACACACACAGTCACAGAGCACATCTTTACCTGTTTGGATTCTGAGAGCTTCAACGTCAAAGTGTGAAGCGATCCAAAGCAATGTCCACAGGTGTATCCATTTACCAGCCGCCATCGTGTGAGCTACCTCTCGTCTTCACTTCATCAATAAATTAAAAGCAAGGATCTTTCACTTCAAGGTGTCAAAACCAAGACCCATGGAGAACTTTACATTGTGCAGTCTGTGGGGATGGGAGACGAGCATCAATCTGAAAACAGACATGCTTTATGATCTAAAACAAAATAAATTCTTTTTAAAACAGAAAAGAAAAATTACAAGGATGGAGTGGGCATTGGGGGAACGTGGATTGCCAGGGTTCGGTAAGGTGGGGAAAGATTGGATAACATAAACTAAATGGGTGGGTGGGTGGTGGTAAGGTGGGAAAGTGGATAACGTAAACTAAAGTATTGAGAAGCATCTAAACTTGATCCTGAAAGAGAGAGAAGCTAAATCAATGGTCATTCATTCAGTCAATTTGTGTTAGAGTTTGGATTATAAACTGTAATTGTATATACATACATGTCACCAGGAAAATATAGAATTTAATAAAACATTACAACCTTAGATGTCTCCAGTCCCGTGGCCTAATTTAGGCGGTATATCTATTTTTTAGACTATACACCAGAAAATGAATGCAGAATGGTCGGAATAGCCGAAAAATGAATGCAGAATGGTCAAAACACACCGAAAAATGCTGAATGGTGAGGGCGGAATGATCAAAACACACTGAATGGTAGGGCTGAATTATGAAAACATTCTACAGAAAACCCCAAAATTTATTACAATGGAAAGTGAAATTGCCTAAAAACAAAGTGATTAACACTGTCCCGATGACACATTTCCTTATTTCCGCTATCCCGCACACTAGAATATAAATCACATCATATCGCATCGTATAAACGTGCTTACAAACAAAACAGCGTGCACACGCATACAAATACAAACACATTGGCACTCAACATAAATCAAAGAACTCAATAGAGTCAATGAGTAGATGTCAATTATTTGTAAGTAGACGCGGTTTTGTGGCATCACACACCGTTCACACAGGCTGAGATCGTCACAGGGCACATAGCGACCTAGGCCTGGGCCGTGTTTTTTATTTTAAAAGCTAACCTTTTTCAAAGATTGCCTGTTTTCAAGATCAACAATGTCCGATTATCCTTGCTCCTGTTGTGGAAAGCAGTGTGACATCGACTGCATTTGTTGCGATGTTTGTGAAAATGGGCTCACTATAAATGTACAAATCTATCACACAGAAGTAAGCTTTGTACATAGGTCTATTGGATGTCCATGATTATTTGCCCATATACTAGCCTTGATCTTCTTCATGTCATGACCATCCTGCATTCACCTTTCGGCATTTTCCTGCATTCTCCGGTGTATAGACATACCATTATTTAGGATATCTGAGATAATGTGGGACCATCTGTACAATCTCTACGAGTTCTAAGGGGGGGGGGAGGGCATGCCACATATGAGCAACCAAACCACGCGCAGACATGTTAGTTTTTTGTACTTGTTAGTACTCTAGAGTCACTGACGCTATGCCGCCTGCCTAATGTGACCAGTTAGCTGGACTTCAAACGTCCGCCGGCGATAGGGCCATGTCCAGAAATTGGAAGGAGAAGAAGAAGAGAGGAGAACATAATATATATATATATATATACAGACCTGTTCAAAGGGGTCTACTCTTGACTTTATAACCCCAACTTGTATTCTACAGTTGTGGCACAAGTGACTGCAGTAATTGCTGACTTATTATGAATATGATACAAATAAGGGCCTACAAATAATTCCACAGAGCAAATCATGACCTAAATTAAATTAAATAATTATGATTCTTCTTGAAGTTCTTGACTTGTGGACCATTCTCAGATTCTGGCTAAACTTTATGTCAAACAAGATCTCTTCTTTGAAGTTTTTTTGAACCTATATAAAAGTGTAGTAAGACCTCATCTTGAGTATGGAAATCTAATTTGGAACCCTTTTCTTAAAAGACAATCTACACAAATTGAAAGGGTACAAAGGCGAGCAGCCAAATTAATAAAATCAATACAAAATTTTGGAATATGGGGACAGACTTCATAAGTTAAGTTTACCATCCTTAAAATTTAGAAGAGTAAGGGGAGATTTGATAACTGTATATAAAATTTTGAATAACCCTGACAAAACTAACAAGCATTTGTTTCAATTGTCTAACGATTTGAGAACCCGTAACAGTGATCTAAAAATACTAACCCAATACAGTAGAACTAATATGAGAAAAAGCTTCTTTTCTAATAGAGTCACCCAGCACTGGAACAATCTCCCTGCACAAACTAAACTTGCTTCCAACATTAACCATTTCAAAAACCTCCTAGATAGTGACCCCAAAATTAATGTTTTTAAATACAATTATGATTAAGACGACAATGATAGTTCAAAAAGCGCCACAGCGGTGCCAATCTGATTAATGAACAAAGCCACAATAACAAACAATCAAAAGATAGGGCACATCAAGAGGCCGTGAGGCCTGGCTGCCCTGAAGATCTGACCTAACCTGACCTTCTTCTGTGGTGGCGACCAACTTCTATTTACAGAAGTAAATGTACTCTTAGCCTTTCTTCTCCTTTGGTCACACCCCTAAGTCTAGGATCATATTAGGGGTGTGACCAAAGCCAAAGGAAAAGAAAGAAGCAAACAGAGAGGAGAAACAAAACAAAAATGAAAAATGAAACAAAAATGCATCAGGAGCCTGCAGATCTTAGTTCAGCTCTTCTTGTCCTACGAGCTGTGTCGGATTTTACCTTTAAGAGTTTGTGTCAGCCTCCGAATCCATCGTCCATATGAGTCATGAGAATAATAACGATATTGCCCAACTGACAGTGCCTGTGCCCCCATTCCACTTCCAGCAGGGTCCTGCTGCTGCTGTGAATAAATTTGTGGTCCTTGACAGTGATCTCCCTTGCATTGCTGCCAAGCAGACGTCTTTTTTTGGTTCTGGTTGAGTCTAGTCTGCCAAAACAAATTGGCAAAGACTGACATTGCTAGGCTACTGAAAGTGGAATTTATGGACTTAAGCAGACAACGCTGTTTACAGTTGATGTTATATCATAGAGTGGCCCTCACCAACTCGCATTAAGAGCAGGAAGCTGTGTTCTCACCTTCACAATCTCAGAATCTGATCATCAATGACATCATCATATGATCATACTGATGGCGCTTCTGGTTGTTATGCATCCTGATGATCATGATGATAATGATGATGAACAAGAAGATGATAATGGTGTAGTGTGTGTGTAATGAAAAATGACCTGGGCCTAGTTCATAATATTTTGGAAGGAAAGATGGTGATCATGATGAATACTTTCTCTCTTCTTCATGAAGTTCTTCTTTCTTTGAACATCCTCCGTCATCATATTGACGGTTATGATGCATTACAAACAGGGGTTTCCGGTATAAAAATCAATCTGTGGGGAGTAAGCGCTGCCCAGATGATCAGCTCCAGGGAAAGGGAAGTGAGGGGGGAAGAGGGTATGGGGGGAGAGGGAAGGGGGGGTTAAATCTGGGCTTTGAAGACCTCCACCGAGGCAGATGTTATTGCCTCAGGTGGAAGGCTGTTCCACTCACACACAGCCCTGGGGAAGAAAGAAAACTGCCCCTCTCTCTCCCTCTCAAAACAACACACACACATGCACATAGCTGTAGACAAGAAGTCTAAAACATTAAAGAGAATTTGTATGATGTCACAATTATGTATGACAGTGTTAACATACTCAGTATTTTAACTTTGTACCGAAAGTGACTTTGACGCTTACCTTGCTACAACAATTAAGAAACCTGCCTTTAATCTCATGGCGACTGGTTACATTGTCTTCAATTCAAAGTAACGTAATGGCAAGAAACTGCTCGGGAACACTTAATTTAGGTAATGGCTTTGAGAGTGAGAGCTAGGAAATGTGGGTAAAGGTAAAGATGTGCCCCCCCCCCCCCTGCATTTCTCGGTTAATTCTATTTTTCCGTTTTTGCCTTTCTTACCATACATAAAGCTGTATTTTAGGAACATTTTCAGCTAATTCTCTTTTTGGAATACTAACCCTAACCCTAACCCTAACCCTACTGCAGTACACCGCGATTTGTCATAGTTGTGGTTTGTTGCGTTTTTCCGTCTTATAGGGTTAGGGTTAGTATTCCAAAAAGAGAATTTGGTGAAAAATGTTCCTAAAATACAGCTTTATGTATGGTAAGAAAGGCAAAAACGGAAAAATACAATTAACCGAGAAATGTAGGGGGGTGGCACATCTTGACCTTTACCGAAATGTGTAATAAACTAAATCTAAAATAAACACCACCACCCACCACCCCGCCTCCCCACCTTCCGCCAATTCTAAAAAGGAAGACAAGTTGAATTAAATTTTACTTAGTTTTCCTGAGATGATTTTCTGTCATCATCAAAGCTTTTTGTTTAAATGTTACACACTACAAACTTATTTTACTTAGTTTTACTAAGATGATTTTCTGTCACCATCAAAGGTTTTTGTTTAAATGTTACACACTACAAACTTACCCAAGAGCTCTTTCGTTTATTTTTTTCTAACAAATCTGCATTCACACACACACACACACACACATTCCACTACACTAATATCATTTACGGCACCGGTTCAACTAAAACCAGATTCATCTTGAAATACAGATGCCGACAGTGGAAGAGGTAGAGTCGCGCAGTGGCCAGATCCGAGCCACCATCTATGGTCAGTGTGTGGGAGATGCCATTGGACTGCTCACTGAATTCATGACCAAGGAAGAGGTGAAGCAGGTAATGAAAGTGTTTATGGTATTTCCAAAATACATATACTGTACAAAGTAATTCCAAATATATATTGTTACATTTTTAGCGAGGGGGACAAAACTTTTGCTGAAATTTAGGTTCTTTAGTTTTCTCTTTTGTTGTTGCTCTTTTTGTTGCTTAGGCCAGTTTTGAGATGTAATTGAAGATGAGTTAACCCTCTCACTCTGATCAATCGAACCGAGAATCTATATTGAGTACCAAATGATGGGAAGTAACTCCGAACGTCACACCAAATCTTTTATTTAAAAGAATAATAATAATAATAATAATTGATAGTATTTCTATAGCGCCTTTCTATAATTATTTTGCACTCAAGGCGCTTCCATTCACTGATAGTATCAGTGATACACCCGCAGTCACACAAAACATTATCACCCATTCATTCACCCAGGTACAAGATCAAGAAGGAAACATTTACAAACCGAATGAGCTTTGAAAGTAGTGTGTCTTGAGTTTAGCTTTGAAAGTAGAGATAGTTGGTTCATGGCAGAGATCGACTGGGAGGGAATTCCAAACAGCAGGGGCACTGAAACTGAAACTGCGGTCACCAAATGATTTTAGATTTGTTTTTGGAACTTTCAGAAGTTTTGTGTTTGAGGACCTGAGTGAGCGGGAAGGAGTGTAGGTGTGAAGAGCTCTGGAGAGGATAAAGTCTAACTCACATTTAATTTCTGAAAGATGCATATTGAATAGCAATGATGATATTTTCATTCTAAAGCTAACACACTGTCACACAACTAACCATGAATTGGAATTTAAAAAATCTGTAATGGCGCTCCGAGCATCGCGCCGAGTCAATCCTGCGCACGTCACGTGGAAAGAGAAAAAATTGGGTCACTTCGAAAAATCCGTTCAAAAAAGACTAGTGGGTGCTTTCCCTTGCTGTAAAAGGCAAAAACGGACCAGCGAGACTGAGGTAAAGGAAGCACTAACTTATTATATTGCATTGTGGGTAGGGCAAAAGTGAAAGTGAACGTATTAGACCTGGCGTTCAGCGGACGCAATTGGCGCTACGGGAGCCAATGATGAAGAAACAAATCGGTCAGATCTGGCGTCTGTAGCCTTGAGAGGGTTAAAGTGGAGGATAAGGTGAAGGATTGGGATGAGGGGGGGGGGGGGGGGTGGTTTCTTTCTTACTTCTTCTTCTGTGTTCCCCGGTGATATATTGCCATATAAGGGGTTAGGTATGTATGTGTCTGTTTTTCAGTTTTCACCGGTCTCACTGCTGCATTCACTGAATTCAGCCGACACATTCTGATTTTGGAGGAACCTCAACTGAGAAAATTTTGAAGATTGTTTTGAACAAACTTAAAAAAGGCATGAGAATGGTCCAATAAGTCAAAAAGAAAGAAGATGACAGAAAGCAAAGGAAAAATGCAGAGTCAAAGTGAGGGGTAGATTAGAGGGAAGTTACAAGCTCAAAACGGTTCCTAGAAGTTGGGGGAACTATGTATATACGGAAAAAAACTCCCCTGTAACGATCCCCATGCGAGAGAGACTCATGGATGGCGGGTTTGTGCAGTTTCCCGAATGGAGGCCAGCTGATGTGCAATCCGACCCACTGCCGGTAGGGTTTCTTTCAAATTCATTATTTTTACAGTGGAACCTTCCCTTATAAAAGACTCCCATTATAAGGACTCCCTCCCACACCAAGGACATTCTGCCTTGAGACATCGCCCTTCTTTGTAAGAGATTTAAATTGACCTCCCTTATAAGACCTCTTTTTGGCATGATTTTTGAAGGTCTTATTAAGGGAGGGTTCCACTGTATCTTTTTTTTTTTTTTTTTTAAAATCTCTGAACTACAGTTCTACAAAGGCAAGGATTTGGAGTATGCAATGAAAGTGGCGCACCTGCACCGCAGTGGGTGGGAGACCGGGGACTGGACTGACGACTCTGATCAAATGCTGCTCATCGTGCTCTCTCTGCTGGACCATGGGGGGCAGGTAACTGACAGGGAAGTGGACGGACGACTGACCAAATGCTGCTCATCGTGCCCTCTCTCTCTCTCTGTGCTGGACCGTGGGGGGCAGGTAACTGACAGGGGACTGGACGAACAACTGACCAAATGCTGCTCATCGTGCTCTCTCTGCTGGACCATGGGGGACAGGTAACTAACAGGGGACTGGGCGGATGACTGACCACATGCTGCTCATCGTGCTCTCTCTGCTGGACCATGGGTGACAGGTAACTGACAGGGGACTGGACGAATGACTGACCAAATGCTGCTCATCATGCTCTCTCTGCTGGACTATGGTGGACAGGTAACTAACAGGGGACTGGACGGACAACTGACCAAATGCTGCTCATCGTGCTCTCTCTCTCTCTGCTGGACCATAGGTGACAGGTAACTGACAGGGGACTGGACGGACAACTGACCACATGCTGCTCATTGTGCTCTCTCTCTCTCTGTTGGACCATGGGGGGCAGGTAACTGACAGGGGAGTGGACGGACGACTGACCAAATGCTGCTCATCGTGCTCTCTCTGCTGGACCGTGGTGGACAGGTAACTGACAGGGGACTGGACGGACGACTGACCAAATGCTGCTCATTGTGCTCTCTCTGCTGGACCATGGTGGACAGGTAACTGACAGGGGACTGGACGGACGACTGACCAAATGCTGCTCATTGTGCTCTCTCTCTCTCTGCTGGACCATAGGAGACAGGTAACTAACAGGGGACTGGACGGACGACTGACCAAATGCTGCTCATCGTGCTCTCTCTCTCTCTGCTGGACCATGGGGGGCAGGTAACTGGATGGACGACTGACCAAATGCTGCTCATTGTGCTCTCTCTCTCTCTGCTGGACCATGGGGGACAGGTAACTGGATGGACGACTGACCAAATGCTGCTCATTGTGCTCTCTCTGCTGGACCATGGGGGACAGGTAGGGGAAGACAGTGGACTGTTGTGCTGTGTGTGATGCTGTGGTCATCATGCTTTGTGCGGTTGGCATTTAGCGTCATGAAGTGATAGAAATAACAGGGGTGTTGTCATTGCTGCAACAAGCCCTTCACTCTTACCCTTCCCCACCACCCCCACTCCCACTTCAATACCCCCTTCTTTCACAGTGATGTACCAAGGATGGAAAAGTGACAGGACAAACTTTTCCTAAGACAAGAGAAACCAATAGGACAGTGCCATGCCTCTTGCAGAAATCAATAAGACATGACAAAGTGTGTCAGTGTTAAAAATTTAATCTGACATTTGTCCTGACATTGGAGAATGCAATATGACATTTTCAATTTCAATAGGTTAATGGCTTATGACCGGCGCCTCAGGACTGGACACCACTGTTTCTGTCCTCCCCTCACCCCCACTCCAATCCATTCTGCTGCATTAATTACTATTAGGTTAAAGATTTGATTTTTACCCTATGAAAGCAAATCGTGGTTTGTGCAACCCAGCAAAAAACCCCAATAAATTAGTGTTGTTTTTATTTCGTTTGTTTTTCTGCAGTTACACACATAATAGTTAGCATCAATATAAAAGAAGACACCAGAACCCTTGTCACTGAAATACTGGTTTTCTGCTTTTGTGTGTGCGTTTATTTATTTATTTCTTCTCCCTTGGGAATACCGGGGGGATATTTCGTAAAAATATTCCCCCCACCTTCAGGAATTTCTATGCTTGTAACTTGCTCAAATATGCCACTGTCTTTTGACTCTGCCATTTATTTCCCTTTGCTTACTGTCATCTTGACTATCCTTCCGACATTATTGGTCCATTCTCCTGCCTTTTTTCTAAAATATCTTCCAAATAATGTTCTGCTTTGAGCTCCTACAAAATTGGAATGTTTTGGCTGTACGCAGCGGGAAGTCCAGCGAAAACTGAAAACCGGACATCATATGTACCCCACCCATTATGGCCTGGGAACGCAGAAAAAGAAGTTTGTTTCTTCTTTCTTTTTTCACAGGTGAATGTTCAGGATTTTGCGGCCAAGATGAAGAGCTGGATGCTGAGAGGGTTCCCTGAATTGGGCGACGCAGTGGGAAAGGGCATTGGACGGACCACACACGCTGTTCTCAGCAACCACCTGTTTGTCACCGATCCTCATGCAGTCAGTAAAGTCTCACATCTTTGAATGTTCATTTATATTCCCACTGAGGAAGTTTTGGTGTTTGCTTAACATTAGTCATTACCCCCAAAAGTATGATTGACTAAAATATACACATTTTGAAAAGCCAAGTTGAACCAAGAAATTATCAATGAAATTGTTGATATATTTTTTAACAAGTATACTTTTCAAAAAAAGAAACGTAGCAATGTTCAGAAAGGCAATGTACCAGGTAATATCATTGCACTATTCAAATGGGTTTGGCAAGGCAGTTACCTGTTCTGTATAGTTAACACACCTTCGTAAATCAAAGAAATGTCATAGGAACAACCTTTAAGGCCGTAACAAGTTTGGACATCCTCGCTTCTTCCATTATTTTTCTACAATTGTTTTTCAGTGGGCAAATAAATAATGTTCAGTTCAAAATAATGGGTTCTCGCGTTTCTTCTTTTTTTTGAACAGTACATGATGAACATGTAACAGTGACCTGTGCATCACCGCTATTTGTAAAAAAATAACAACCCTTCAATTTGTCTTTATTTTGACACACATATGTGCGTCTGAATCTCAAAACTGCCATCTGACTCACTGGGTTTTAGACCAGTGTGTCCCTAAGCGTAGAAAATTTTCACCTGACACAATTTTTTGCTAAAACAAAAATGCTTTAAAGGTTCTAAAGAGAGACCCCCTGAAATATCCAGGTGACACCCCCAACCCCCACCCACCCCCATAAGACATATTTCCAGCACTATTCTGACCCCCAGAATTCAAATTTTGAAGATAGAATTGACTATACTTGAAGAAAATGGAGCGATTTGAACAAAAAATGCTTGTAACTTTTTTTCTTCTAAGTATTAGGATGGGTTACAAAATCTGTATTATCTTAGATTCACCTTGAAAATTGGCTTTGTAAAAGATGTATGCAGGCAGCGTACAAAATCTGGGACTCCAGAGGCCGTGACGCGGCTCCCAACGGGGGGGTGATGCGAACCTCTAGTCCGCTTGGCCCCCCACCCCCCGTGCTGGTGCTCACTGGTGGGACCTTGACACTGTGGTGACCTCTGCCCTGACCTTTGTCCTCTGTACGCACTATGACCCCAGGTGTGTGTGTGTGACTCAGTGGTGACTTTTCTGTGTAATGCAGATGGTATTTGTGGTTGTTTAATATTACAGTGGAGCCTCCCTTATAAGACCTTCAAAAATCATCCAAAATGAGCTCTTATAAAGGAGGGGTCTTATGAAGGAGGTCATTTTTAATACTTACAAAGAAGGGCAATGTCTCAGAGAAGTAGGTCTTATGTGGGAGGTGTAGTCTTATAATGGGAGGTCTTATATGGGAGGGTCCACCGTACTCATTTACATTTTGTAGATTTGCATCTTTTGTATAAGCAGGTCTGTTTAAGTTACAGCATTATGAATAAAAATTTCATTCTTACATCTGTGTAGCGAAAAGTATTGAAAATATGGCATTGATTTTTTTTCATTTTTTTTTTTTCATTTTTTTTTTTTCAATATTTTTTTTTTATTCCATCTCTTCTTACATTACACAATTCCTGCTTTCACTCAATCTTTCATCCAATCAACATATATACATGTAACACAATTTGAGCAAATAAAGTAAAATAAAGATAAATAAATAAATAGTTCATCAATATCAGGACAGGGCTCGGTTAGAGTTACAAACAGAAATAATAGTAATAATATCATAATTGGTTGGTCAAGCTTAATTGAGAGAAGTATATATTTAAAAGCAGTATTATATAATTAATATTATTAGTCAATGAAGAGAGGGTGTGGGTTGTTTTTTTCCATTACAAAACAACAACGAATGACAACACTAACAACAACACGAATAATGTCAATCATGACAATGTTAATTAAAGACCAAAAATATGAAAAAACTAGAAGCAGGAACACACACACACACACACACACGTATACACTCCTCACACAGGATCTGAATAACTACATGCGTGCGTGCGTGTGTATTACAAAGGGTACATGTAGGCCCGTCTGAATGCTGCCTTCAGGCCATTTTTTTCAATGTGTCCCTTCACTGTGCTTGTCCCCCAGGTGTCGGGCGTCAGTGGTGGCAGTGTCGGTGGTGGTCAGTCTGATGCTACAGCGACGGCCTCAGCACATGGACAGCACTGGACACTACAAGGTGGACGCTCTCATCAAGGACGCCTTCACTCACGCCGCAAAGTGCCTGGAAACGGAGGAAGAGGTCAGTACAGTGTAGTATAGGTCAGTACAGTGTAGTACAGGTCAGTATCCTCAGCACATGGACCGCATTGGACACCACAAGGTGGACGCTCTCATCAATGACGCCTTCACTCACACCGCAAAGTGCCTGGAAACGGAGGAAGAGGTCAGTAGTCTGTGCCATTGGTTTTACGTCCATTTGATCTGTCTGACTTTTGTTCTTTTATCCGCCTTTTTTTAATTTTTAGTCTCTAGCGGATACCATTGGGAGAGTGCAACACTTTTAACCAACACTATTTACTGAAATGGTTTTTATCATTGGTTGGCATGAACCTGAAATTGGGGCTTGTAGTAAAGTGAGAGAGAGAGAGAGAGAGTTGTGTGGCCAATGGTTTTTCAACAGTAATTTGAAATTGTTTACCTTGGTCTTTTGTGAACGATTTTGGCTCTCAAACTCTCAAAAGGTGGGTTTTTGGTGTGGTTGGTTCTGCAGGGTTATGTGCTGCAGCCTTGGGGTAGACGGCCTTTGGGGGACCACCCATGCCTCAACACTAATTGTCCTGATCGAAGCTCTCTTGGCTGAGAAAGTCAGGGTACATAGATCTTGGGCAAGGCATCTCCACCTATATGATACATTTCAGGCCAGGTTTCCAGAACAGCAGTTATTTCCTCAGCTTTGTAGACATGGTGGTCTACACGAAACTTCATTAATAATACGAATTGTTTGGAATTAGTTAAGGGGAGTAATTTTCATGGTGTGTGGGAGTGATCTCAATCGGTCAAACAGGGGGAGTTATTCTACCATCAGGTAGATCCCCAGCTCTTGCTTCGTGTGTTTGAGTAGACTTACATCACTTAGAACACCATGCATCATTCTTCTTCTTTCTTCTTCGATCGCTCAGACAGTTTCCTGTCAAATTATGAGCGCAGATGCGTCATGCTGCCGTTATGCGCCTAACTAAAAATAGTTAGGCCCAGCAAGTCCGACTTCAGCTGGAGGAAATCTTTTTTGAAAGTGTTTTATGAAAAAAGGCAGAAGGATGGACCGGAAAGGCAGAAAGATAGTAGATGACAGTAAGCAAAGGGAAAAGGCAGAGTCAAAGAGATTGACAGATTAGAGGAAGTTACAAGCACAGAACTTTCAGAAGGTGGGGGAACTATTTATACAAAAGACCCCCCCGGTATCCCCACGGGGGGGAACGCTGCAAACAAGCTTGAAAGGAAAATCATTGCGTGGATCTTTCAGAAGCAGCTGCTGTGGTGGTACATGAAGTGCAAGAAGCTGAAGGCGTTGGATCTGGGCAAAAACATCGGCTTCACCTACAAGAGCATGGGGGCTGGCTTCTGGGCCCTGAAGAAAAACGACTTCCGCAAAGCCATCCAGAAAATAGTCAGGGAGGTGGGTCTGTTGTAGGAAGCACTTTTCTGCGTTGTCTTTCTATCACTTGTTACTAACACCCAAAAGCCTGAATATACAAAGAGTTCGCAGTCCATCCGCAGCTGACTGAAGCCGGTTTTGTTTCTTACTCCCACCCTTCCACCTACACTACAGGTGGGGATCATTGTGAACTCACTCACTGCCTCTGTTACCATACTAACACTTCCCACCTTCCACCCTTTCACCTACACTACAGGTGGGGATCATTGTGAACTCACTTACTGCCTCTGTTACCATACTTAGCACTTCCCTACCTTTCACCTACACTACAGGTGTGGGGATCATTGTGAACTCACTCACTGCCTACTGTTACCATACTTAACACTTCCCACCTTCCACCCTTTCACCTATACTACAGGTGGGGGATCATTGTTATGAACTCACTCACTGCCTACTGTTACCATACTTAACACTTCCACCTTCCACCCTTTCACCTTACACTACAGGTGGGGATCATTGTGAACTCACTCACTGCCTCTGCGCTTTCTGTTACCATACTTAGCACTTTCCACCTTCCACCCTTTCACCTTCACTACAGGTGGGGGATCGTTGTGAACTCACTCACTGCCCTCTGTTACCATACTTAACACTTCCCACCTTCCACCCTTTCACCTACACTACAGGTGGGGATCGTTGTGAACTCACTCACTGCCTCTGTTACCCATACTTAACACTTCCCACCTTCCACCCTTTCACCTACACTACAGGTGGGGATCATTGTGAACTCACTCACTGCCTCTGTTACCATACTTAACACTTCCCACCTTCCACCCTTTCATCTACACTACAGGTGGGGATCATTGTGAACTCACTCACTGCCTCTGTTACCATACTTAGCACTTCCCACCTTCCACCCTTTCACCTACACTACAGGTGGGGATCATTGTGAACTCACTCACTGCCTCTGTTACCATACTTAACACTTCCCACCTTCCACCCTTTCACCTACACTACAGGTGGGGATCATTGTGAACTCACTCACTGCCTCTGTTACCATACTTAGCACTTCCACCTTCCACCCTTTCACCTACACTACAGGTGGGGATCATTGTGAACTCACTCACTGCCTCTGTTACCATACTTAACACTTCCCACCTTCCACCCTTTCACCTACACTACAGGTGGGGATCATTGTGAACTCACTCACTGCCTCTGTTACCATACTTAGCACTTCCCACCTTTCACCTATACTATACAGGTGGGGATCATTGTGAACTCACTCACTGCCTCTGTTACCATACTTAACACTTCCACCTTCCAGATGGGGAGTGAGAAAGTTGGCTTCATTCTTTGCAAGGTTGGTAGGCTGCGAAGTAATCACTCTTTGTGACATTTAGGCTTTTTTCTCCACTTTTCTCTCCTTGCCCCCTAACTTTTTATTCAATGTTCTGTTTGTTTTCCTCTATCCCCCATATTCTTCATTTTCATTTCAGTTTCACTCCCCGTGGGGATACCGTCTTTTGTATAAATAGTTCCACCTTCTGGAAGTTCTGTGCTTGTAACTTCCACTAATCTGTCACTCTCTTTGACTCTGCCTTTTCCCTTTGCTTACTGTCATCTACTATCTTTCTGCCTTACCGGTCCATTGTCCTGCCTTTTTTTCACGAAACGCTTTCAAAAAGATTTCCTTCAGCCAAAATCAGACTTGCTGGGCCTAACTATTTGTTAGTTAGGCGCATAACAGCAGCATGATGCATCTGCGCTCATTATTGACAGGAAACTGTCTGAGCGATCGACGACGAAGAAGAAGATTTTAGTTTCATCTTTCTGTTTTATTCTGTCGTAGTACCCATCTTCCTCGTCTTTTACCAGCTGTTCATTGTGTCATGAGTCCTTGCGTGGAACGAGATCAGACAGAAAGCGGTTCTTTTCAGCCCAAACAAAAGATCCCACCTTACGTTTGTACAATACTTGTTTTGTACTTCTGTGATGAAATATTCAGTTTTCTACGGTACGCTATTATTTTTCAGGGAAACATTATCATTCCAAAAAACGTTTTTGCTAGTTTGGATTATGTTGCAGCATTTTGTGCTGTATAGATTATTTTTTATTTCAAATGTAGTTGTTTTTTGTTTGTTTCCCTACACGCAGGGAAGGGATGAAGACTCTTTAACGCAAGTGTGGCTGGTTTCCGCTAGACTTAAGCCTTGTTTGTTGTTCACTTCTTCAAGTCAAGTCGTGCCATGTGTTCTTGTTCCCTACACCCAGGGAGGGGATGCAGACTCTTAATGCCTGTACAGCAGGTTTCTGCTAGACTTACACCTTGTTTTTTGTTCACTTCTTCAAGTAGTAGTAGTAGTAGTAGTAATTAGGGCTAGAAGTGGGCCTTGCGGCCCTTTTACGCCCTTTCTCGTTTGTGACTTTGATTTGTTTCAAGTCAAGTCATTGGGTAGGCGCTGCACTTGCGGCGACACGCTCTCCGGGGGAGAGCAGCCCGAATTTCACAGAGATAAGTCTATGTGACCAGAATATACCAAATACTAATACCATGCCATGCGTTCTTGTTTCCCTGCACCAAGGGAGGGGATGCAGACTCTTAACGCAAGTGTGGCTGGTTTCTGCTAGACTTACACCTTGTTCACTTCTTCAAATCAAGTCATGCCACATGTTCTTGTTTCCCTACACCAAGGGAGGGGATGCGGACAGCAATACCTGTATAGCTGGTTTCTGCTAGACTTACACCTTGTTCACTTCTTCAAATCAAGTCATGCCACATGTTCTTGTTTCCCTACACCAAGGGAGGGGATGCGGACAGCAACGCCTGTATAGCTGGTTTCTGCTAGACTTGCACCTTGTTTTTTGTTCAGTTCTTCACTATCAAGTCATGCCTTGTGTTCTTGTTCCCTACACCCAGGGAACGGATGCAGACTCTTAACGCCTGTACAGCAGGTTTCTGATAGACTTACATCTTGTTTGTTCGGTTCTTCAAATCAAATCATGCCTTTTGTTCTTCAATCTTGTTTCCCTACACCCAGGGACAGAATGCAGACTCTTAACGCCTGTGTGGCTGGTTTCTGGTAGACTTGCACCTTGTTTGTTGTTCGGTTCTTCAAATCAAGTCATGCCTTTTGTTTTTGTTTCCCTACACTCAGGGAGGGGATGCGGACAGCAATGCCTGTATAGCTGGTTTCTGCCAGACTTGCACCTTGTTTCTCGTTCTCTTCTTCAAATCAAGTCATGCCTGGTGTTCTTGTTCCCTACACCCAGGGAGGGGATGCAAACACTAACACCTGTGTGGCTGGTTTCTGCTAGACGTACACCTTGACTTGTTGCTCATTCAGTTCTTCAAATCAAGTCGTTCCATGTGTTCTTGTTTCCTACACCCAGGGAGGGGATGCGGACAGCAACGCCTGTGTGGCAGGAGCGGTGCTGGGCTGTAAACTGGGACTGGACCACATCCCTGACTCCTGGAGGACAGGCCTCAAGCACACAGAGTGGCTGGACCGCATCATTGAGAGGTGGGCAAACACAAGAGCTCTCATGTATCTAAAAATTGTACAATGTTCATGTAAGCATACACACACACACAGTCACATGCACACATGTTTTGCTGGTGGTAAAGTATTCCGTTTTCATAAGGTACAGCTACGATCCCTGATAAGTAAGCAGAAAATTGAAAGAAAATTCGTTGATGCGTGTTCTGATTTTGAAATTTGACACTAAGGATATACTTTTCTGCAGAAAGATACGTAGGAGACTTCTGTCCACTTTGGCTCTTTATTTCTACAGAACCGGGCCTGTGTTCACATTGACTAAGTATGAGACTTATCATCATGATATTTTAGATGTCCTTCTAAAGTAGGATTAGTAATAGGATTTTTATAGGACTTTAGAAGGACTTCTAAAATTAAATGATGGCAAGTCTCATACTATCTCAATGTGAATACAGGCCCTAGTTTCAAAAGAAATTAAACATAATTTTTTTGGTTAAAATTAATATTTGTGGTATACAGTGGCAAACTTGAAAACTTGAACTTTATTTTAGGCAACGCCTATTCTTCCAATCTGTCCTTGGTACATATGTGAACATAGAATACAAACATGGCAAGGCATAAGAACATGGCAAGGCATAATATTACACATACAGATTTGAACATAAAGGTAGTACCTTGGTACATATATGAACATAGAAAGCAAACATGGCAAGGCATAATATTACACATACAGATTTGAACATAAATGGAAGTTCAGTTTAACGTCGCGTATCGGCTTTCACCATGTATGACGGGCTGAACAAACCAACCAGGGTATAAACAAAAATGTATGTTCCTGAATCACTGTCTTAGCCAAAAGGCCGAGAAGCGATCAGAATTCATTAAAGGCAGCAAAGCAGGTGATATATGATTATAGATAGGTTGAAATATGGATTTATAAAATTACATACGCACTTGTATAATTGTTGATACTCGTGCAGGCATACACCATGCGTGTAACCATACATGCACACACCTGCACACGCAAGCATACATGCCCTTATAAGACCCCCCCATTATAAGAGTCCCTCCCACTTAAGACCTACTTTTTTTCAGACATTGCCCTACTTTGCAAGTATTAAAATTACCTCCCTTATAGTATACTTAAGACCTTATTTTGGATGATTTTTCAAGGTCTTAACCCTATGTCTCCCGATAAATCGAACCGAGAATCGATCCTGAGTTCCGAGTGATGGGAAGTAACTCCGAACGTCACACCAAATCTTTTATCTAAAAAAATCGCCCAGAATAAAGTCTAACTCACATTTAATTTCTGAAAGATGCATATTGAATAGCAATGATGATTTTTTATTCGAAAGCTAACACAATGTCACACAACAAACCATGAATTAGAAGAAAAAATCTGTAATGTCGCTCCGAGCATCGCGCCGAGTCAATACTGCGCACGTCACGTGGAAAGAAGAAAAAACATTTGGGGTCACTTCGAAAAATCCATTCAAAAAGACTAGTGGGTGCTTTCCCTTGCTGCAAAAGCCAAAACCAGACCAGCGAGACTGAGGTAAAGGAAGCACTAACTTAGTATATTGCATTGTGGGTAGGGCAAAAGTGAAACTACTAGACCGGGCGTTCAGGGCGCAATCGGCGTATACAGTAGCCAATGATAAAAACAATTGGTCAGATCTGGCGTCTGTAGCCTTGAGAGGGTTAAAAGGGAAGTTCCACTGTACTTAGAAATTTGATATTTGGGCAGGGTGTGTGAATGATTGTTGCCTTTGCTCAAAATCATGCTGTGCCATTTATGCGCATGTATTTGTTGCTAACGACCGACTTGTACTGCTTACAGATGGCTCTCTCTTCAGAAGGAAATGGCAAGCAAAGGACAAGGCCCCACAGAAAGGGACAACCATGCTTCCAGTCACCAACACTGAGGCACTTTGGAGACTTGCAACTTGACAATCTGATCAATTTTACATTTTTAACCCTTTTGCCGCCAGACATTTTTTAGCCAACATATTCCATTACATTTACATTTGTTGAGAAAAGATTACATCTGAATTATTGGAGATTCCTCTGTGACAGGTCTTAAATAAGGCCCTATCTTTACTTCTCAAAATTAAAGACAAGGTCATTGGATAACAGACTCTTATTTCAAAGATTTATCACCCATGTGTTAAATCGTTGTGGTGCAGAAATGCGACATCGGCGGCGAAAGAGTTAAATAGTGGAACAAAGACCTTGTACCCCTCATGGGGATACCAGAGTAGGGAGGGGGGGTATTTTTGTATGAATAGTTCCCCCACCTTCTGGAAGTTCTGTGCTTGTAACTTCCTCTAATCTGTCACTCCTTTTGACTCTGCCTTTTCCCTTTTGCTTATTGTCATCTACTATCTTTCTGCCTTACCGGTCCATTCTCCTGCCTTTTTTTTTTCAAGAAACACTTTCAAAAAGATTTCCTCCCGCCGAAGTCGGACTTGCTGGGCCTAACAGATTTCTTAGTTAGGCGCATAATGGCAGCATGACGCATCTGTGCTCATAATTCAAATTGACAGGAAACTGAGCGATTGAAGATCTTTGAGAGTTTTCGTCAGTATGATCTTTTTCTTCTTCCATGTTCCCATGCTGTATAGCCATAATGGGTGAAGTGCCTATATGTCGCCTTCAGTCTCATGGTCTCCTTGCCGTTTTCTGCCAATGCATTCTGATTTCGGAGGAGCTCAAAGCTGGTGGAGTGCCTATGTGTCGCCTTCAGTCTCATGTCTCCTCACCGTTTTCTGCCAATGCATTCTGATTTCGGAGGAGCTCAAAGCTGGTGGAGTGCCTATGTGTCGCCATCAGTCTCATGTCTCCTCACCGTTTTCTGCCAATGCATTCTGATTTCGGAGGAGCTCAAAGCTGGTGGAGTGCCTATGTGTCACCATCAGTCTCATGTCTCCTCACCGTTTTCTGCCAATGCATTCTGATTTCGGAGGAGCTCAAAGCTGGTGAAGTGCCTATGTGTCACCATCAGTCTCTTGTCTCCTCACCGTTTTCTGCCAATGCATTCTGATTTCGGAGGAGCTCAAAGCTGGTGAAGTGCCTATGTGTCGCCATCAGTCTCATGTCTCCTCACCGTTTTCTGCCAATGCATTCCGATTTTGGAGGAGCTCAAAGCTGGTGAAGTGCCTATGTGTCACCATCAGTCTCTTGTCTCCTCACCGTTTTCTGCCAATGCATTCCGATTTTCAGAGGAGCTCAAAGCTGGTGAAGTGCCTATGTGTCACCATCAGTCTCATGTCTCCTCACCGTTTTCTGCCAATGCATTCTGATTTCGGAGGAGCTCAAAGCTGGTGGGTGCCTCTGGACGCCCTTACACTGACCGCTCCCCATGGACCGCTGGTTTCGGGGCCTGTGACTTGACAATTCGGGGTATGATGTCCCTGTAGGGGCTTAAAATGAGTGGCATGAGAGTAATACCATTGCGTGGCTCGGGCTAGTATAGTACCAAAAACAAGAAACAAATCGGCAAATGTTAAGAAAAGCCCCCTCCCTCTGCCCCTTCCATTCATTTCAGACGGTTTCAGGTTAGGGTTAGGAATAGGGTTATGAATAGACCCTAAACCTATCCTTAATCCTAACCCTAACCTGAAACCGTCTAATCCACACAAAAAGTAAAACATTTCCTCTGAAGTCGTAGTATGGCCACCATGTGACGGGGGCCTTTAAAAGCAGCCATACACGTAATCTTCCCACCCAAGGCCATGCGAAATGTTCACATGGCACTGGGTGTGCCCCCAGAGCGTTTAAAGATCCACCCGATCACGTGTCAAAATCACGGGATTCACGTATTATCCCTCTTATAACTGGAAATAAATCTTGTTTTGACCAAGTCAGACTCCCATATAAAGTGGCCCCAAATTGAAAGCCGAAGTTCAGTTTAAAGAGCAGCCTCAATTTGAATATGGGGAAATTCGAATGCGGGTTACAACGACCCAGAAAAAAACAAGGGACGTAACCGTGGCGCGTCACGGGGTCTTTAAGCTGGGGAACGAAAACAACAACAAAATTGATGGTATGTAATGAGATTGACACTTAACTGACCCTAAACCTATCCCTAACTGAAACCGTCTGAAATGAATAGAAGGGGCAGAGGAGGGGGCTGTTCTTAACATTTGCCAACAAATCATTGGTGGAGATGGATGGACAAGTAAAGATGACACGGAAAAGGAGATTGGACAGGAAATAATTTGGGACAATAAGAGATCCTCGAGAAGAGAGAGAATGTTAAAGAAAGCAGAAGAAACAAAAAAGAAGAAAATCGTAGATGTGAGAAAATGAAAAGGTAGGAGTCAAAAAAATAAGTTGTAGGGCAGAACTTCCAGGAGTGGGGGAACTATTTGTATAGAAAAATACCCCCTCTTATCCCGATCCCCACAGGGGGAATGTGTATGATCTGACATGATGAAGAGGATGGAAGATCTGTTTATGTGTTAACCCCTTCGCTGCCGCCTACTACTTGAGCACGCGCCGCAGGCTTGCCGCGCGATTTTTGAACGCGGCAATATCGCTACTTGGCGGCAACGTATATATAAGTCAGTGGCAAGTACTGAAGCACTATAGAGAACGTATATATACGTCGTAGGCAGCGAAGAGGTTAATTGTTAGACTGTTATAGAAGACCTTGTATCTTGGGAAAGTGCAATTTAGAAGCATTTGCTTTTTTAAAAAATACAATGAAATGAATGTACGCATGAACACTTGTTAAAGATAATTTGCATTGTGATATGTGATGCAGCACAGGAAAACAAGGCTAATGTCGTAAATGATCACTTTTGACTTATTCATATTTTCAGAAAGGCCAGGGACAACAGATTAACATGCAAAAAACAGAATTCATCTATCTCTAATAGTTTATTTTTAACAAGTTTTCAATCAATCAAATCTCTCTCTCTTTCTCTCTCTTGTGGCTGGCCGACTTTAGCTGGGTATTCGCATACCGCATCACATATAATTCATGCTTCTCTCAGTTAAGTAAAACGGCCAAATTGTTTTATTTGTTTATCTTTCTACCTGTAATTTCTCATCTGCAATACAGTGGAACCTCCCTTATAAGACCTTCAAAAACCATCCCAAATGAGGTCTTATAAGGGAGGGGTTTTATAAGGCAGGTAATTTTAATACTTACAAAGAAGGGCAATGTCTCGGAAAAGTAGGTCTTATGTAGGAGGGAGTCTTATAATGAGGTCTTATAAGGGAGGTTCCACTGTAGTTTGTTATTGTCGGTGTCATGTGAACTGGGTTTTTTACGCATTCTTTTCTTAATATTGAGCAGAATAAAAAAATTGTTTATTTTAAAAATTGGTTTGCGTGTTTGTGTGGAACATGTCTGTTAATGACAACGTGGGGAAGTTTGTTAGATGTTTGTGCCATATCCTACAGATTTATTTTCATGTGCAAAACAATTATTTTAAGTTGCAACTGTCCTCACATACGTGTGCATGCACATTCACAGTGATGTCCCGAGGCCCCGGTCATAGGACATTGACCTATTAAAATTGAAAATGTTGTATTGTGTTCTCCCCTGTCAGAACAAATGTCTGATCAATTTTTTTTAGCAATCGCATGCTTTGTCTTATTGCGGTTAGGCTATTGTATACCATACCATACCATACACACACACACTCCGATTGGGTACGATTGGGTATTCTTACCGACCAGTCTGTATGACTGTGACTGTGAGTGTGAGGTGTACTGCCTTCCAACTTCTACCCACCAGTAGTATGACTCTGAGGCCAGCCTTGCCAATCGTTGCCTGTAGAGTGTAGAGTGGCACAGTGGTAGCACGTTCGCTTCGTGTCAAGTAAACCCCAGTTCGAACCTGGGTACAGGGGATTTTTTTCTCTCATTCTGCACTAGGCCTTAACGGTCTGAACGTGGAGTCTTTCGGATGAGACGATAAACCGAGGTCCCGTGTGCCCATGCACTTAGCACACGTTAAACCCAGTGGCAACGAAAAAGTTGTCATTTGGTAAAAAATTACGCACCCCCCCCCCCCCCTCATCAGTGACAAAAATCCAATGAAAAAAAAAAAAAAAAAAAAAAATGGGTGGCGCGCCTCTGGCTGCGACGCGCTCTCCAGGTGGGAGCAACCCGAATTTCACAGAGACGCCTCTGTGACTATAAAGTACCTAATAATACTAATAATACTGTCCTGTAGGCTTTAGTAGAGGTCAGTGCAGGTCTATGTTGTCTTCACTCAAGCAAGGTTTCTTCTTCAAGCGCTCAGTTTCCTGTCAAGTATGAGCGCAGATGCATCATAGGTAGGTAGGTAGGTGATGTAGGGCTATGCATAGGCCTCTCGGCCCTTATTACGCCCCTTCTCGATGAATTTGACTTGACAAAATTTATTTAGTGGTTTGCGTCTCTTAAATCAAAAACTAATAAAAAGTGCAATCTTTAAGAGAATGGCTATTTTTATATTATTTTTATTCATCAAAACATTTAAATTTTGTTATCAAATTTGGGTTTTTCGTCCAAAAGATTTTTGAATTCATTAATGCTAGGTGCATTCTTTATGTTAATTGGTAGATCATTCCACATATGAACAACACGGTTAGTAAAAAAGTTTTTGCGGGTGTTAGTATTAGATCTGTTAAGAAACAATTTACCATCACTATTTCTTGTTTTGTCTACTGTACATTTTATGAAAAAGTCATTGAAATTTATATCATCAAGATTATGTATAATTTGATAGGTTTGAATAAGGTCCCCTCTAAGTCTTCTTCCCTTCAAAGATGGTAATTTCAGAAAATTTAAACCTTCCTCGTAAGACATATTTTTACATGCTTTAACTAATTTTGTGGCTCTTCTCTGAACTTTTTCAATTATTATTGATTGTCTTTTTAGGTTAGGATGCCATATACAGTTGCCATATTCTATGCGAGGTCGAACCATAGCCTTGTATAATTTAACAAATATATCTTTATGAAGATAGTCAAATGATCTTTTTATTAATCCCATTACTTGGTTAGCTTTACTGGTTACCTTCTGTATATGTGTATCAAATTTCAAAGCTGGATCAAAAGTTATTCCCAAGTCTTTCTCGTTTTCACATATATTAATTTACTTGTTGTGCAGTTCGGCTTCATATAATACTCATGTTTAGGGTTTTTCCTTCCTATGTACATTACCTTGCATTTTTGGACATTAAAATATAAATTCCATTTATCTGACCATGCTTGTAGAGAGTGTAAATCTGACTGTAGTATTTCTTTATTACCAGATGTATTATATAGCTTTGTGTCATCAGCAAAGATCTTACATTCACTATTTACTTCATCGGGCAAGTCATTTATGAAATGGTGAATAGGACTGGGCCTAAAATACTGCCTTGGGGAATACCACTGATTACTTCTGCTTGTTCCGAGTATGATTTACTTACTCTTACTTTCTGTTTTCTATTTGTTAAAAAGCTTCTAATCCATTGTAATAGTCTACCATCAATTCCATATGCTGACAATTTAAGTAGTAATCTTTCGTGTGGCACGGAATCAAACGCCTTTTTTAAAATCAAGATACACTATGTCTATAGTCTCTCCTATATCTAACAATTTTGTAAAATTTTCCATGACTTGAAGTAATTGCGCAACACACGACCTTCTGCGCCTAAAACCATGTTGGCAATCTGAAAATAGTTTGTTTTCTTTAAAATAAAGAACAACTTTATCCCTTATTTTATAATTGATTCAAGTATCTTACAAGTTATACATGTTAAGCTTACTGGTCTATAATTTCCAGGATCTGTTCTAGTGCCTTTCTTAAAAATAGCTATAACTTCTGCGTTTTTTCAATCATCTGGTAGTTCTCCCTGTTCGAAAGACAAATTAATTAGTTTAGTTAATGGTTAACTTATCTCATTAGCTATCTCTTTCAGAACTCTGGCTGGTAACTGGTCACGTCCTTGAGCTTTAGAAGTATCCAGTTCTTTCAGTTTCTTTTTAACTGTCTCCACCTCAATATCTATATCTATTAATGTCTTCCCTTTGGATTTTGATTCCCTATCTACATTAGGAATATTAGAAATATCTTCTCTTGTGAAAACGCTCGGGAAAAAAAAGAGTTTAATGTGTTTGCTTTGTCTTTATCTGATGTGACTGTTTCCCCCTTTTCATTTTTCAATGTTCCTATCCCTGTTGATGTTTTTAGTTTTTCTTGCACATACTTCCAAAAGTCAGGTCAGGTATTTGGACGACCAGGCCTTGCAGCCTCTCAATGCGTCCTTCCTTTTGGTTAGAGTTTGGCAATTGCTGTGGCGGTTTTTAGCATCCATATTGATGCACTAATCATGGATGTACTTTAACAGGGCAATTTTTGGATAACTGTCTAGGAGGTTTTTGAATTTGTTAGTATCTGAGGCCAGTTTAGTATGTGCAGGGAGGTTGTTCCAATATTGGGTGACTCTGTTAGAAAAAAAGTTTTTTCTAATGTTAGTTCTACTGTACCTGGTTAGGATCTTAAGTTCACTATTACGGGTTCTTATTTCGTTAGACAAGTGAAACAAGCCTTTGTTAGTATTGTCAGTGCCTTGAAAAATCTTGTAAACATTTATCAAATCTCCCCTTAGTCTTCTGTATTTTAAAGATGGCAAGTCTAATTTACTTAGCCTGTCCTCATAATCCAAATTTTTCATGGATTTTATCAGTTTGGTTGCTCTCCTCTGTACCTTCTCAATTGCACTGGACTGTCGTTTAAGAAAGGGATTCCAAATTATGTTTCCATACTCAAGATGAGGCCGTATTAAACATTTGTAAAGATTTATGAACACCTCTTTATTTAAGTTTTTAAAACTCCTTCTGATCAAGCCCAGCATCCTACTGGATTTATTTATCGCTGTTGTGATGTGCTTATCAAATTTGAGTTTTGGGTCAAATATAACCCCTAGGTCCTTCTCCTCTGTACAAGTATCTAAAACATGCTTAGATGAGCCATGAGTAATTTCATATCCTTTACTTGGATTATTGTACCCCGTGTGCATAACCTTGCATTTTCCTGCGTTAAAATATAAATTCCACTTCTCTGACCATTCTATGAGTCTGTTAATATCGTTTTGCAGTACATCTGAATTTTGGGAACGATTATACACTTTAGTATCATCTGCAAATATCTTGCATGCACTTTGTATGTCTTCTTGGAGATCATTTATAAAAACTGTAAAAAGTACTGGGCCCAGGATGCTACCCTGGTGAATACCACTTAAAACATCAGTGCTAGAAGACTGTTTTGTTCCCACCCGCACTCTTTGAGATCTTCCCTTCAGAAAGTTTTTAACCCATGTTAATATGTTTCCTATTATCCCGTAAGCTTCCAGTTTAAGAAGTAGCCTTTCGTGCGGCACAGAATCAAAGGCCTTTCTAAAATCTAAGTAAATGATATCAAATGCCTCTTTTTCCTCTAAAAGTTGGGTAAAATCGTCCATCACATCTAACAACTGGGTCATACAAGAACGAGACAAAAGTATTTAGGTTTAGATTTGCATTCACTGGCTAATTTCCTCTCATAATCTTTCTTTGCCTTTCTAGTAAGTTTTTTATTTTTGTCTCTTTTCTTGATATATTTTTAAATATTCCCTTTTTTTTTTCCCTTTTGCATTTTTTTTTTTTAATGCAAAAGGGAATATTTAAAATATATCAAGAAAAGAGACAAAAGTAAAAAACTTACTAGAAAGGCAAAGAAAGATTATGAGAGGAAATTAGCCAGTGAATGCAAATCTAAACCTAAATACTTTTGTCTCGTTCTTGTATGACCCAGTTGTTAGATGTGATGGACGATTTTACCCAACTTTTAGAGGACAAAGAGGCATTTGATATCATTTACTTAGATTTTAGAAAGGTCTTTGATTCTGTGCCGCACGAAAGGCTACTTCTTAAACTGGAAGCTTACGGGATAATAGGAAACATATTAACGTGGGTTAAAAACTTTCTGAAGGGAAGATCTCAAAGAGTGCGGGTGGGAACAAAACAGTCTTCTAGCACTGATGTTTTAAGTGGTATTCCCCAGGGTAGCATCCTGGGCCCAGTACTTTTTACAGTTTTTATAAATGATCTCCCAGAAGACATACAAAGTGCATGCAAGATATTTGCAGATGATACTAAAGTGTATAATCGTTCCCAAAATTCAGATGTACTGCAAAACGATATTAACAGACTCATAGAATGGTCAGAGAAGTGGAATTTATATTTTAACGCAGGAAAATGCAAGGTTATGCACGCGGGGTACAATAATCCAAGTAAAGGATATGAAATTACTCATGGCTCATCTAAGCATGTTTTAGATACTTGTACAGAGGAGAAGGACCTAGGGGTTATATTTGATTCAAAACTCAAATTTGATAAGCACATCACAACAGCGATAAATAAAGCCAGTAGGATGCTGGGCTTGATCAGAAGGAGTTTTAAAAACTTAAATAAAGAGGTGTTCATAAATCTTTACAAATGTTTAATACGGCCTCATCTTGAGTATGGAAATATAATTTGGAATCCCTTTCTTAAACGACAGTCCAGTGCAATTGAGAAGGTACAGAGGAGAGCAACCAAACTGATAAAATCCATGAAAAATTTGGATTATGAGGACAGGCTAAGTAAATTAGACTTGCCATCTTTAAAATACAGAAGACTAAGGGGAGATTTGATAAATGTTTACAAGATTCTTCAAGGCACTGACAATACTAACAAAGGCTTGTTTCACTTGTCTAACGAAATAAGAACCAGTAATAGTGAACTTAAGATCCTAACCAGGTACAGCAGAACTAACATTAGAAAAAACTTTTTTTCTAACAGAGTCACCCAATATTGGAACAGTCCTCCCTGCACATACTAAACTGGCCTCAGATACTAACAAATTCAAAAACCTCCTAGACAGTTATCCAAAAATTGCCCTGTTAAAGTACATCCATGATTAGTGCATCAATATGGATGCTAAAAACCGCCACAGCAATTGCCAAACTCTAACCAAAAGGAAGGACGCATTGAGAGGCTGCAAGGCCTGGTCGTCCAAATACCTGACCTGACTTTTGGAAGTATGTGCAAGAAAAACTAAAAACATCAACAGGGATAGGAACATTGAAAAATGAAAAGGGGGAAACAGTCACATCAGATAAAGACAAAGTAAACACATTAAACTCTTTTTTTCCCGAGCGTTTTCACAAGAGAAGATATTTCTAATATTCCTAATGTAGATAGGGAATCAAAATCCAAAGGGAAGACATTAATAGATATAGATATTGAGGTGGAGACAGTTAAAAAGAAACTGAAAGAACTGGATACTTCTAAAGCTCAAGGACCTGACCAGTTACCAGCCAGAGTTCTGAAAGAGATAGCTAATGAGATAAGTTAACCATTAACTAAACTATTTAATTTGTCTTTGGAACAGGGAGAACTACCAGATGATTGGAAAAACGCAGAAGTTATAGCTATTTTTAAGAAAGGCACTAGAACAGATCCTGGAAATTATAGACCAGTAAGCTTAACATGTATAACTTGTAAGATACTTGAATCAATTATAAAATAAGGGATAAAGTTGTTCTTTATTTTAAAGAAAACAAACTATATTCAGATTGCCAACATGGTTTTAGGCGCAGAAGGTCGTGTGTTGCGCAATTACTTCAAGTCATGGAAAATTTTACAAAATTGTTAGATATAGGAGAGACTATAGACATAGTGTATCTTGATTTTAAAAAGGCGTTTGATTCCGTGCCACACGAAAGATTACTACTTAAATTGTCAGCATATGGAATTGATGGTAGACTATTACAATGGATTAGAAGCTTTTTAACAAATAGAAAACAGAAAGTAAGAGTAAGTAAATCATACTCGGAACAAGCAGAAGTAATCAGTGGTATTCCCCAAGGCAGTATTTTAGGCCCAGTCCTATTCACCATTTCATAAATGACTTGCCCGATGAAGTAAATAGTGAATGTAAGATCTTTGCTGATGACACAAAGCTATATAATACATCTGGTAATAAAGAAATACTACAGTCAGATTTACACTCTTTACAAGCATGGTCAGATAAATGGAATTTATATTTTAATGTCCAAAAATGCAAGGTAATGTACATAGGAAGGAAAAACCCTAAACATGAGTATTATATGAAGCCGAACTGCACAACAAGTAAATTAATATATGTGAAAACGAGAAAGACTTGGGAATAACTTTTGATCCAGCTTTGAAATTTGATACACATATACAGAAGGTAACCAGTAAAGCTAACCAAGTAATGGGATTAATAAAAAGATCATTTGACTATCTTCATAAGGATATATTTGTTAAATTATACAAGGCTATGGTTCGACCTCGCATAGAATATGGTAACTGTATATGGCATCCTAACCTAAAAAGACAATCAATAATAATTGAAAAAGTTCAGAGAAGAGCCACAAAATTAGTTAAAGCATGTAAAAATATGTCTTATGAGGAACGTTTAAATTTTCTGAAATTACCATCTTTGAAGGGAAGAAGACTTAGAGGGGACCTTATTCAAACCTATCAAATTATACATAATCTTGATGATATAAATTTCAATGACTTTTTCATAAAATGTACAGTAGACAAAACAAGAAATAGTGATGGTAAATTGTTTCTTAACAGATCTAATACTAACACCCGCAAAAACTTTTTTACTAACCGTGTTGTTCATATGTGGAATGATCTACCAATTAACATAAAGAATGCACCTAGCATTAATGAATTCAAAAATGTTTTGGACGAAAACCCAAATTTGATAACAAAATTTAAATGTTTTGATGAATAAAAATAATATAAAAATAGCCATTCTCTTAAAGATTTATCTTTTTATTAGTTTTTGATTTAAGAGACGCAAACCACTAAATAAATTTTGTCAAGTCAAATTCATCGAGAAGGGGCGTAATAAGGGCCGAGAGGCCTATGCATAGCCCTACATCACCTACCTACCTACCTATGATGCATCTGCGCTCATACTTGACAGGAAACTGAGCGCTTGAAGAAGAAACCTTGCTTGAGTGAAGACAACATAGACCTGCACTGACCTCTACTAAAGCCTACAGGACAGTATTATTAGTATTATTAGGTACTTTATAGTCACAGAGGCGTCTCTGTGAAATTCGGGTTGCTCCCACCTGGAGAGCGCGTCGCAGCCAGAGGCGCGCCACCCATTTTTTTTTTTTTTTTTTTTTTTTTTCATTGGATTTTTGTCACTGATGAGGGGGGGGGGGGGGGGGCGTAATTTTTTGACCAAATGACAACTTTTTCGTTGCCACTGGGTTTAACGTATGCTAAGTGCATGGGCACACGGGACCTCGGTTTATCGTCTCATCCGAAAGACTCCACGTTCAGACCGTTAAGGCCTAGTGCAGAATGAGAGGGAAAATCCCCTGTACCCAGGTTCGAACTGGGGTTTACTTGACACGAAGCGAACGTGCTACCACTGTGCCACTCTACACTCTACAGGCAACGATTGGCAAGGCTGGCCTCAGAGTCATACTACTGGTGGGTAGAAGTTGGAAGGCAGTACACCTCACACTCACAGTCACAGTCATACAGACTGGTCGGTAAGAATACCCAATCGTACCCAATCGGAGTGTGTGTGTGTATGGTATGGTATGGTATACAATAGCCTAACCGCAATAAGACAAAGCATGCGATTGCTAAAAAAAATTGATCAGACATTTGTTCTGACAGGGGAGAACACAATACAACATTTTCAATTTTAATAGGTCAATGTCCTATGACCGGGGCCTCGGGACATCACTGTGAATGTGCATGCACACGTATGTGAGGACAGTTGCAACTTAAAATAATTGTTTTGCACATGAAAATAAATCTGTAGGATATGGCACAAACATCTAACAAACTTCCCCACGTTGTCATTAACAGACATGTTCCACACAAACACGCAAACCAATTTTTAAAATAAACAATTTTTTTATTCTGCTCAATATTAAGAAAAGAATGCGTAAAAAACCCAGTTCACATGACACCGACAATAACAAACTACAGTGGAACCTCCCTTATAAGACCTCATTATAAGACTCCCTCCTACATAAGACCTACTTTTCCGAGACATTGCCCTTCTTTGTAAGTATTAAAATTACCTGCCTTATAAAACCCCTCCCTTATAAGACCTCATTTGGGATGGTTTTTGAAGGTCTTATAAGGGAGGTTCCACTGTATTGCAGATGAGAAATTACAGGTAGAAAGATAAACAAATAAAACAATTTGGCCGTTTTACTTAACTGAGAGAAGCATGAATTATATGTGATGCGGTATGTGAATACCCAGCTAAAGTCGGCCAGCCACAAGAGAGAGAAAGAGAGAGAGATTTGATTGATTGAAAACTTGTTACAAATAAACTATTAGAGATAGATGAATTCTGTTTTTTGCATGTTAATCTGTTGTCCCTGGCCTTTCTGAAAATATGAATAAGTCAAAAGTGATCATTTACAACATTAGCCTGGTTTTCCTGTGCTGTATCACATATCACAATGCAAATTATCTTTAACAAGTGTTCATGCGTACATTCATTTCATTGTATTTTTTAAAAAAGCAAATGCTTCTAAATTGCACTTTCCCAAGATACAAGGTCTTCTATAACATTAACAATTAACCACTTCGCTGCCCACGAGGTATATATACGTCCTCTATAGCGCTTCAGTACTTGCCACTGACTTATATATACGTTGCCGCCAAGTAGCGATATTGCCGCGTTCAAAAATCGCGCGGCAAGCCTGCGGCGCGTGCTCAAGTAGTAGGCGGCAGCGAAGGGGTTAACACATAAACAGATCTTCCATCCTCTTCATCATGTCAGATCATACACATTCCCCCTGTGGGGATCGGGATAAGAGGGGGTATTTTTCTATACAAATAGTTCCCCCACTCCTGGAAGTTCTGCCCTACAACTTATTTTTTTGACTCCTACCTTTTCATTTTCTCACATCTACGATTTTCTTCTTTTTTGTTTCTTCTGCTTTCTTTAACATTCTCTCTCTTCTCGAGGATCTCTTATTGTCCCAAATTATTTCCTGTCCAATCTCCTTTTCCGTGTCATCTTTACTTGTCCATCCATCTCCACCAATGATTTGTTGGCAAATGTTAAGAACAGCCCCCTCCTCTGCCCCTTCCATTCATTTCAGACGGTTTCAGTTAGGGATAGGTTTAGGGTCAGTTAAGTGTCAATCTCATTACATACCATCAATTTTGTTGTTGTTTTCGTTCCCCAGCTTAAAGACCCCGTGACGCGCCACGGTTACGTCCCTTGTTTTTTTCTGGGTTGTTGTGACCCACATTCGAATTTCCCCATATTCAAATTGAGGCTGCTCTTTAAACTGACTTGTGGCTTTCAATTTGGGGTACTTTATATGGGAGTCTGACTTGGTCAAAACAAGATTTATTTCCAGTTATAAGAGGGAAAACACGTGAATCCCGTGATTTTGACACGTGATCGGGTGGATCTTTAAACGCTCTGGGGGCACACCCAGTGCCATGTGAACATTTCGCATGGCCTTGGGTGGGAAGATTACGTGTATGGCTGCTTTTAAAGGCCCCCGTCACATGGTGGCCATACTACGACTTCAGAGGAAATGTTTTACTTTTTGTGTGGATTAGACGGTTTCAGGTTAGGGTTAGGATTAAGGATAGGTTTAGGGTCTATTCATAACCCTATTCCTAACCCTAACCTGAAACCGTCTGAAATGAATGGAAGGGGCAGAGGAGAGGGGGATTTTCTTAACATTTGCCGATTTGTTTCTTGTTTTTGGTACTATACTAGCCCGAGCCACGCAATGGTATTACTCTCATGCCACTCATTTTAAGCCCCTACAGGGACATCATACCCCGAATTGTCAAGTCACAGGCCCCGAAACCAGCGGTCCATGGGGAGCGGTCAGTGTAAGGGCGTCCAGAGGCACCCACCAGCTTTGAGCTCCTCCGAAATCAGAATGCATTGGCAGAAAACGGTGAGGAGACATGAGACTGATGGTGACACATAGGCACTTCACCAGCTTTGAGCTCCTCTGAAATCGGAATGCATTGGCAGAAAACGGTGAGGAGACAAGAGACTGATGGTGACACATAGGCACTTCACCAGCTTTGAGCTCCTCCAAAATCGGAATGCATTGGCAGAAAACGGTGAGGAGACATGAGACTGATGGCGACACATAGGCACTCCACCAGCTTTGAGCTCCTCCGAAATCAGAATGCATTGGCAGAAAACGGTGAGGAGACAAGAGACTGATGGTGACACATAGGCACTTCACCAGCTTTGAGCTCCTCCAAAATCGGAATGCATTGGCAGAAAACGGTGAGGAGACATGAGACTGATGGTGACACATAGGCACTCCACCAGCTTTGAGCTCCTCCGAAATCAGAATGCATTGGCAGAAAACGGTGAGGAGACATGAGACTGATGGCGACACATAGGCACTCCACCAGCTTTGAGCTCCTCCGAAATCAGAATGCATTGGCAGAAAACGGTGAGGAGACATGAGACTGAAGGCGACACATAGGCACTCCACCAGCTTTGAGCTCCTCCGAAATCAGAATGCATTGGCAGAAAACGGCAAGGAGACCATGAGACTGAAGGCGACACATAGGCACTTCACCCATTATGGCTATACAGCATGGGAACATGGAAGAAGAAAAAGATCATACTGACGAAAACTCTCAAAGATCTTCAATCGCTCAGTTTCCTGTCAATTTGAATTATGAGCACAGATGCGTCATGCTGCCATTATGCGCCTAACTAAAATTCTGTTAGGCCCAGCAAGTCCGACTTCGGCGGGAGGAAATCTTTTTGAAAGTGTTTCTTGAAAAAAGGCAGGAGAATGGACCGGTAAGGCAGAAAAGTAGTAGATGACAAAGCAAAAGGGAAAAGGCAGAGTCAAAAGAGAGTGACAGATTAGAGGAAGTTACAAGCACAGAACTTCCAGAAGGTGGGGGAACTATTCATACAAAAATACCCCCCCTCCCTACTCTGGTATCCCCATGAGGGGTACAAGGTCTTTGTTCCACTATTTAACTCTTTCGCCGCCGATGTCGCATTTCTGCACCACAACGATTTAACACATGGGTGATAAATCTTTGAAATAAGAGTCTGTTATCCAATGACCTTGTCTTTAATTTTGAGAAGTAAAGATAGGGCCTTATTTAAGACCTGTCACAGAGGAATCTCCAATAATTCAGATGTAATCTTTTCTCAACAAATGTAAATGTAATGGAATATGTTGGCTAAAAAATGTCTGGCGGCAAAAGGGTTAAAAATGTAAAATTGATCAGATTGTCAAGTTGCAAGTCTCCAAAGTGCCTCAGTGTTGGTGACTGGAAGCATGGTTGTCCCTTTCTGTGGGGCCTTGTCCTTTGCTTGCCATTTCCTTCTGAAGAGAGAGCCATCTGTAAGCAGTACAAGTCGGTCGTTAGCAACAAATACATGCGCATAAATGGCACAGCATGATTTTGAGCAAAGGCAACAATCATTCACACACCCTGCCCAAATATCAAATTTCTAAATACAGTGGAACTTCCTTTTAACCCTCTCAAGGCTACAGACGCCAGATCTGACCAATTGTTTTTATCATTGGCTACTGTATACGCCGATTGCGCCCTGAACGCCCGGTCTAGTAGTTTCACTTTCACTTTGCCCTACCCACAATGCAATATACTAAGTTAGTTCTTCCTTTACCTCAGTCTCGCTGGTCTGGTTTTGGCTTTTGCAGCAAGGGAAAGCACCCACTAGTCCTTTTGAACGGATTTTTCAAAGTGACCCCAAATTGTTTTCTTCTTTCCACGTGACGTGCGCAGTATTGACTCGGCGCGATGCTCGGAGCGACATTACAGATTTTTTCTTCTAATTCATGGTTTGTTGTGTGACATTGTGTTAGCTTTCGAATTAAAATATCATTGCTATTCAATATGCATCTTTCAGAAATTAAATGTGAGTTCGACTTTATTCTGGGCGATTCTTTTAGATAAAAGATTTGGTGTGACGTTCGGAGTTACTTCCCATCACTCGGAACTCAGGATCGATTCTCGGTTCGATTTATCGGGAGACATAGGGTTAAGACCTTGAAAAATCATCCAAAATAAGGTCTTAAGTATACTATAAGGGAGGTAATTTTAATACTTGCAAAGTAGGGCAATGTCTGAAAAAAAGTAGGTCTTAAGTGGGAGGGACTCTTATAATGGGGGGGTCTTATAAGGGCATGTATGCTTGCGTGTGCAGGTGTGTGCATGTATGGTTACACGCATGGTGTATGCCTGCACGAGTATCAACAATTATACAAGTGCGTATGTAATTTTATAAATCCATATTTCAACCTATCTATAATCATATCACCTGCTTTGCTGCCTTTAATGAATTCTGATCGCTTCTCGGCCTTTTGGCTAAGACAGTGATTCAGGAACATACATTTTTGTTTATACCCTGGTTGGTTTGTTCAGCCCGTCGTACATGGTGAAAGCCGATACGCGACGTTAAACTGAACTTCCATTTATGTTCAAATCTGTATGTGTAATATTATGCCTTGCCATGTTTGTATTCTATGTTCATATATGTACCAAGGTACTACCTTTATGTTCAAATCTGTATGTGTAATATCATGCCTTGCCATGTTCTTATGCCTTGCCATGTTTGTATTCTATGTTCACATATATGTACCAAGGACAGATTGGAAGAATAGGCGTTGCCTAAAATAAAGTTCAAGTTTTCAAGTTTTCCACTGTATACCACAAATATTAATTTTAACCAAAAAAATTATGTTTAATTTCTTTTGAAACTAGGGCCTGTATTCACATTGAGATAGTATGAGACTTGCCATCATTTAATTTTAGAAGTCCTTCTAAAGTCCTATAAAAATCCTATTACTAATCCTACTTTAGAAGGACATCTAAAATATCATGATGATAAGTCTCATACTTAGTCAATGTGAACACAGGCCCGGTTCTGTAGAAATAAAGAGCCAAAGTGGACAGAAGTCTCCTACGTATCTTTCTGCAGAAAAGTATATCCTTAGTGTCAAATTTCAAAATCAGAACACGCATCAACGAATTTTCTTTCAATTTTCTGCTTACTTATCAGGGATCGTAGCTGTACCTTATGAAAACGGAATACTTTACCACCAGCAAAACATGTGTGCATGTGACTGTGTGTGTGTGTATGCTTACATGAACATTGTACAATTTTTAGATACATGAGAGCTCTTGTGTTTGCCCACCTCTCAATGATGCGGTCCAGCCACTCTGTGTGCTTGAGGCCTGTCCTCCAGGAGTCAGGGATGTGGTCCAGTCCCAGTTTACAGCCCAGCACCGCTCCTGCCACACAGGCGTTGCTGTCCGCATCCCCTCCCTGGGTGTAGGAAACAAGAACACATGGAACGACTTGATTTGAAGAACTGAATGAGCAACAAGTCAAGGTGTACGTCTAGCAGAAACCAGCCACACAGGTGTTAGTGTTTGCATCCCCTCCCTGGGTGTAGGGAACAAGAACACCAGGCATGACTTGATTTGAAGAAGAGAACGAGAAACAAGGTGCAAGTCTGGCAGAAACCAGCTATACAGGCATTGCTGTCCGCATCCCCTCCCTGAGTGTAGGGAAACAAAAACAAAAGGCATGACTTGATTTGAAGAACCGAACAACAAACAAGGTGCAAGTCTACCAGAAACCAGCCACACAGGCGTTAAGAGTCTGCATTCTGTCCCTGGGTGTAGGGAAACAAGATTGAAGAACAAAAGGCATGATTTGATTTGAAGAACCGAACAAACAAGATGTAAGTCTATCAGAAACCTGCTGTACAGGCGTTAAGAGTCTGCATCCGTTCCCTGGGTGTAGGGAACAAGAACACAAGGCATGACTTGATAGTGAAGAACTGAACAAAAAACAAGGTGCAAGTCTAGCAGAAACCAGCTATACAGGCGTTGCTGTCCGCATCCCCTCCCTTGGTGTAGGGAAACAAGAACATGTGGCATGACTTGATTTGAAGAAGTGAACAAGGTGTAAGTCTAGCAGAAACCAGCTATACAGGTATTGCTGTCCGCATCCCCTCCCTTGGTGTAGGGAAACAAGAACATGTGGCATGACTTGATTTGAAGAAGTGAACAAGGTGTAAGTCTAGCAGAAACCAGCCACACTTGCGTTAAGAGTCTGCATCCCCTCCCTTGGTGCAGGGAAACAAGAACGCATGGCATGGTATTAGTATTTGGTATATTCTGGTCACATAGACTTATCTCTGTGAAATTCGGGCTGCTCTCCCCCGGAGAGCGTGTCACCGCAAGTGCAGCGCCTACCCAATGACTTGACTTGAAACAAATCAAAGTCACAAACGAGAAAGGGCGTAAAAGGGCCGCAAGGCCCACTTCTAGCCCTAATTACTACTACTACTACTACTACTTGAAGAAGTGAACAAAAAACAAGGTGTAAGTCTAGCAGAAACCTGCTGTACAGGCATTAAGAGTCTGCATCCCCTCCCTGGGTGTAGGGAACAAGAACACATGGCACGACTTGACTTGAAGAAGTGAACAACAAACAAGGCTTAAGTCTAGCGGAAACCAGCCACACTTGCGTTAAAGAGTCTTCATCCCTTCCCTGCGTGTAGGGAAACAAACAAAAAACAACTACATTTGAAATAAAAAATAATCTATACAGCACAAAATGCTGCAACATAATCCAAACTAGCAAAAACGTTTTTTGGAATGATAATGTTTCCCTGAAAAATAATAGCGTACCGTAGAAAACTGAATATTTCATCACAGAAGTACAAAACAAGTATTGTACAAACGTAAGGTGGGATCTTTTGTTTGGGCTGAAAAGAACCGCTTTCTGTCTGATCTCGTTCCACGCAAGGACTCATGACACAATGAACAGCTGGTAAAAGACGAGGAAGATGGGTACTACGACAGAATAAAACAGAAAGATGAAACTAAAATCTTCTTCTTCGTCGTCGATCGCTCAGTTTCCTGTCAATAATGAGCGCAGATGCATCATGCTGCTGTTATGCGCCTAACTAACAAATAGTTAGGCCCAGCAAGTCTGATTTTGGCTGGAGGAAATCTTTTTGAAAGTGTTTCGTGAAAAAAGGCAGGAGAATGGACCGGTAAGGCAGAAAGATAGTAGATGACAGTAAGCAAAGGGAAAAGGCAGAGTCAAAGAGAGTGACAGATTAGTGGAAGTTACAAGCACAGAACTTCCAGAAGGTGGAACTATTTATACAAAAGACGGTATCCCCACGGGGAGTGAAACTGAAATGAAAATGAAGAATATGGGGGATAGAGGAAAACAAACAGAACATTGAATAAAAAGTTAGGGGGCAAGGAGAGAAAAGTGGAGAAAAAAGCCTAAATGTCACAAAGAGTGATTTCTTCGCAGCCTACCAACCTTGCAAAGAATGAAGCCAACTTTCTCACTCCCCATCTGGAAGGTGGAAGTGTTAAGTATGGTAACAGAGGCAGTGAGTGAGTTCACAATGATCCCCACCTGTAGTATAGGTGAAAGGTGGGAAGTGCTAAGTATGGTAACAGAGGCAGTGAGTGAGTTCACAATGATCCCCACCTGTAGTGAAGGTGAAAGGGTGGAAGGTGGGAAGTGCTAAGTATGGTAACAGAGGCAGTGAGTGAGTTCACAATGATCCCCACCTGTAGTGTAGGTGAAAGGGTGGAAGGTGGGAAGTGCTAAGTATGGTAACAGAGGCAGTGAGTGAGTTCACAATGATCCCCACCTGTAGTGTAGGTGAAAGGGTGGAAGGTGGGAAGTGTTAAGTATGGTAACAGAGGCAGTGAGTGAGTTCACAATGATCCCCACCTGTAGTGTAGGTGAAAGGGTGGAAGGTGGGAAGTGCTAAGTATGGTAACAGAGGCAGTGAGTGAGTTCACAATGATCCCCACCTGTAGTGTAGGTGAAAGGGTGGAAGGTGGGAAGTGCTAAGTATGGTAACAGAGGCAGTGAGTGAGTTCACAATGATCCCCACCTGTAGTGTAGGTGAAAGGGTGGAAGGTGGAAGTGTTAAGTATGGTAACAGAGGCAGTGAGTGAGTTCACAATGATCCCCACCTGTAGTGTAGGTGAAAGGGTGGAAGGTGGAAGTGCTAAGTATGGTAACAGAGGCAGTGAGTGAGTTCACAACGATCCCCACCTGTAGTGTAGGTGAAAGGGTGGAAGGTGGGAAGTGCTAAGTATGGTAACAGAGGCAGTGAGTGAGTTCACAATGATCCCCACCTGTAGTGTAGGTGAAAGGGTGGAAGGTGGGAAGTGTTAAGTATGGTAACAGTAGGCAGTGAGTGAGTTCACAATGATCCCCACCTGTAGTGTAGGTGAAAGGGTGGAAGGTGGAAGTGTTAAGCATGGTAACAGTAGGCAGTGAGTGAGTTCACAATGATCCCCACCTGTAGTGTAGGTGAAAGGTGGGAAGTGCTAAGTATGGTAACAGAGGCAGTGAGTGAGTTCACAATGATCCCCACCTGTAGTGTAGGTGAAAGGGTGGAAGGTGGAAGTGTTAAGTATGGTAACAGAGGCAGTGAGTGAGTTCACAATGATCCCCACCTGTAGTGTAGGTGAAAGGGTGGGAGTAAAAACAACCGGCTTCAGTCAGCTGCGGATGGACTGCAAACTCTTTGTATATTCAGGCTTTTGGGTGTTAGTAACAAGTGATAGAAAGACAACGCAGAAAAGTGCTTCCTACAACAGACCCACCTCCCTGACTATTTTCTGGATGGCTTTGCGGAAGTCGTTTTTCTTCAGGGCCCAGAAGCCAGCCCCCATGCTCTTGTAGGTGAAGCCGATGTTTTTGCCCAGATCCAACGCCTTCAGCTTCTTGCACTTCATGTACCACCACAGCAGCTGCTTCTGAAAGATCCACGCAATGATTTTCCTTTCAAGCTTGTTTGCGCGTTCCCCCCCGTGGGGATACCGGGGGGGTCTTTTGTATAAATAGTTCCCCCACCTAGAAGTTCTGTGCTTGTAACTTCCTCTAATCTGTCAATCTCTTTGACTCTGCCTTTTCCCTTTGCTTACTGTCATCTACTATCTTTCTGCCTTTCCGGTCCATTCTCCTGCCTTTTTTCAAAAAACACTTTCAAAAACATTTCCTCCAGCCGAAGTTGGACTTGCTGGGCCTAACTATTTCTTAGTTAGGCGCATAACGGCAGCATGACGCATCTGCGCTCATAATTGACAGGAAACTGTCTGAGCGATCGAAGAAGAAGAAGAAGAATGATGCATGGTGTTCTAAGTGATGTAAGTCTACTCAAACACACAAGGCAAGAGCTGGGGATCTACCTGATGGTAGAATAACTCCCCCTGTTTGACCGATTGAGATCACTCCCACACACCATGAAATTACTCCCCTTAACTAATTCCAAACAATTCGTATTATTAATGAAGTTTCGTGTAGACCACCATGTCTACAAAGCTGAGGAAATAACTGCTGTTCTGGAAACCTGGCCTGAAATGTATCATATAGGTGGAGATGCCTTGCCCAAGATCTATGTACCCTGACTTTCTCAGCCAAGAGAGCTTCGATCAGGACAATTAGTGTTGAGGCATGGGTGGTCCCCCAAAGGCCGTCTACCCCAAGGCTGCAGCACATAACCCTGCAGCACCTTTTGAGAGTTTGAGAGCCAAAATCGTTCACAAAAGACCAAGGTAAACAATTTCAAATTACTGTTGAAAAACCATTGGCCACACAACTCTCTCTCTCTCTCTCTCACTTTACTACAAGCCCCAATTTCAGGTTCATGCCAACCAATGATAAAAACCATTTCAGTAAATAGTGTTGGTTAAAAGTGTTGCACTCTCCCAATGGTATCCGCTAGAGACTAAAAATTAAAAAAAGGCGGATAAAAGAACAAAAGTCAGACAGATCAAATGGACGTAAAACCAATGGCACAGACTACTGACCTCTTCCTCCGTTTCCAGGCACTTTGCGGTGTGAGTGAAGGCGTCATTGATGAGAGCGTCCACCTTGTGGTGTCCAATGCGGTCCATGTGCTGAGGATACTGACCTGTACTACACTGTACTGACCTATACTACACTGTACTGACCTCTTCCTCCGTTTCCAGGCACTTTGCGGCGTGAGTGAAGGCGTCCTTGATGAGAGCGTCCACCTTGTAGTGTCCAGTGCTGTCCATGTGCTGAGGCCGTCGCTGTAGCATCAGACTGACCACCACCGACACTGCCACCACTGACGCCCGACACCTGGGGGACAAGCACAGTGAAGGGACACATTGAAAAAAATGGCCTGAAGGCAGCATTCAGACGGGCCTACATGTACCCTTTGTAATACACACGCACGCACGCATGTAGTTATTCAGATCCTGTGTGAGGAGTGTATACGTGTGTGTGTGTGTGTGTGTTCCTGCTTCTAGTTTTTCATATTTTTGGTCTTTAATTAACATTGTCATGATTGACATTATTCGTGTTGTTGTTAGTGTTGTCATTGTTGTTTTGTAATGGAAAAAAACAACCCACACCCTCTCTTCATTGACTAATAATATTAATTATATAATACTGCTTTTAAATATATACTTCTCTCAATTAAGCTTGACCAACCAATTATGATATTATTACTATTATTTCTGTTTGTAACTCTAACCGAGCCCTGTCCTGATATTGATGAACTATTTATTTATCTTTATTTTAATTTATTTGCTCAAATTGTGTTACATGTATATATGTTGATTGGATGAAAGATTGAGTGAAAGCAGGAATTGTGGAATGTAAGAAGAGATGGAATAAAAAAAAAATATTGAAAAAAAAAAAATGAAAAAAAAAAAAATGAAAAAAAATCAATACCATTTTTCATACTTTTCGATACACAGATGTAAGAATGAAATTTTTATTCATAATGCTGTAACTTAAACAGACCTGCTTATACAAAAGATGCAAATCTACAAAATGTAAATGAGTACGGTGGACCCTCCCATATAAGACCTCCCATTATAAGACACCCTCCCACATAAGACCTACTTCTCTGAGACATTGCCCTTCTTTGTAAGTATTAAAATGACCCTTATAAGACCCCTCCTTTATAAGACCTCATTTTGGATGATTTTTGAAGGTCTTATAAGGGAGGCTCCACTGTATATAAACAACCACAAATACCATCTGCATTACACAGAAAAGTCACCACTGAGTCACACACACACACCTGGGGTCATAGTGCGTACAGAGGACAAAGGTCAGGGCAGAGGTCACCACAGTGTCAAGGTCCCACCAGCAGTGAGTCCCCAGCACAGAGGTTCGCATCACCCCCCCGTTGGGAGCCGCGTCACGGCCTCTGGAGTCCCAGATTTTGTACGCTGCCTGCATACATCTTTTACAAAGCCAATTTTCAAGGTGAATCTAAGATAATACAGATTTTGTAACCCATCCTAATACTTAGAAGAAAAAAAGTTACAAGCATTTTTTGTTCAAATCGCTCCATTTTCTTCAAGTATAGTCAATTCTATCTTCAAAATTTGAATTCTGGGGGTCAGAATAGTGCTGGAAATATGTCTTATGGGGGGGGGGGGGGGTGGGGGGTGTCACCTGATATTTCAGGGGGTCTCTCTTTAGAACCTTTAAAGCATTTTTGTTTTAGCAAAAAATTGTGTCAGGTGAAAATTTTCTACGCTTAGGGACACACTGGTCTAAAACCCAGTGAGTCAGATGGCAGTTTTGAGATTCAGACGCACATATGTGTGTCAAAATAAAGACAAATTGAAGGGTTGTTATTTTTTTACAAATAGCGGTGATGCACAGGTCACTGTTACATGTTCATCATGTACTGTTCAAAAAAAAGAAGAAACGCGAGAACCCATTATTTTGAACTGAACATTATTTATTTGCCCACTGAAAAACAATTGTAGAAAAATAATGGAAGAAGCGAGGATGTCCAAACTTGTTACGCCTTAAAGGTTGTTCCTATGACATTTCTTTGATTTACGAAGGTGTGTTAACTATACAGAACAGGTAACTGCCTTGCCAAACCCATTTGAATAGTGCAATGATATTACCTGGTACATTGCCTTTCTGAACATTGCTACGTTTCTTTTTTTGAAAAGTATACTTGTTAAAAAATATATCAACAATTTCATTGATAATTTCTTGGTTCAACTTGGCTTTTCAAAATGTGTATATTTTAGTCAATCATACTTTTGGGGGTAATGACTAATGTTAAGCAAACACCAAAACTTCCTCAGTGGGAATATAAATGAACATTCAAAGATGTGAGACTTTACTGACTGCATGAGGATCGGTGACAAACAGGTGGTTGCTGAGAACAGCGTGTGTGGTCCGTCCAATGCCCTTTCCCACTGCGTCGCCCAATTCAGGGAACCCTCTCAGCATCCAGCTCTTCATCTTGGCCGCAAAATCCTGAACATTCACCTGTGAAAAAAGAAAGAAGAAACAAACTTCTTTTCTGCGTTCCCAGGCCATAATGGGTGAGGTACATATATGTCCGGTTTTCAGTTTTCACTGGTCTCCCCACTGCGTACAGCCGACACATTCCAATTTTGGAGGAGCTCAAAATCATTTGGAAGATTTGCTTGGAATAAAGGCAGGAGAATGGACCAATAAGTCAGAAAGATAGCAGATGACAGAAAGCAAAGGGAAAAGGCAGAGTCAAAGAGAGTGACAGATCAGAAGTTACAAGCACAGAAATTCCAGAAGGTGGGGGAACTATTTGTACGAAATATCCCCCCGGTATCCCCAAGGGAGAAGAAATAAATAAATAAACGCACACACAAAAGCAGAAAACCAGTATTTCAGTGACAAGGGTTCTGGTGTCTTCTTTTATATTGATGCTAACTATTATGTGTGTAACTGCAGAAAAACAAACGAAATAAAAACAACACTAATTTATTGGGGTTTTTTGCTGGGTTGCACAAACCACGATTTGCTTTCATAGGGTAAAAATCAAATCTTTAACCTAATAGTAATTAATGCAGCAGAATGGATTGGAGTGGGGGTGAGGGGAGGACAGAAACAGTGGTGTCCAGTCCTGAGGCGCCGGTCATAGGCCATTAACCTATTGAAATTGAAAATGTCCTATTGTGTTCTCCCCTGTCAGGACAAATGTCTGATTGAATTTTTAACACTGGCACGCTTTGTCATGTCTTATTGATTTCTGCAAGAGCCAGGACATTGTCCTATTGATTTCTCTTGTCTTAGGAAAGTGTGTCCTATCACTTTTCCATCCTTGGTACATCACTGTGAAAGAAGGGGGTATTGAAGTGGGAGTGGGGGTGGTGGGGAAGGGTAAGAGTGAAGGGCTTGTTGCAGCAATGACAACACCCCTGTTATTTCTATCACTTCATGACGCTAAATGCCAACCGCACAAAGCATGATGACCACAGCATCACACACAGCACAACAGTCCACTGTCTTCCCCTACCTGTCCCCCATGGTCCAGCAGAGAGAGCACAATGAGCAGCATTTGGTCAGTCGTCCATCCAGTTACCTGTCCCCCATGGTCCAGCAGAGAGAGAGAGAGCACAATGAGCAGCATTTGGTCAGTCGTCCATCCAGTTACCTGCCCCCCATGGTCCAGCAGAGAGAGCACGATGAGCAGCATTTGGTCAGTCGTCCGTCCAGTCCCCTGTTAGTTACCTGTCTCCTATGGTCCAGCAGAGAGAGAGAGAGCACAATGAGCAGCATTTGGTCAGTCGTCCGTCCAGTCCCCTGTCAGTTACCTGTCCACCATGGTCCAGCAGAGAGAGCACAATGAGCAGCATTTGGTCAGTCGTCCGTCCAGTCCCCTGTCAGTTACCTGTCCACCACGGTCCAGCAGAGAGAGCACGATGAGCAGCATTTGGTCAGTCGTCCGTCCAGTCCCCTGTCAGTTACCTGTCCACCATGGTCCAGCAGAGAGAGCACGATGAGCAGCATTTGGTCAGTCGTCCGTCCAGTCCCCTGTCAGTTACCTGTCCACCATGGTCCAGCAGAGAGAGCACGATGAGCAGCATTTGGTCAGTCATCCGTCCAGTCCCCTGTTAGTTACCTGTCCACCATGGTCCAGCAGAGAGAGCACGATGAGCAGCATGAGCAGCATGTGGTCAGTCATCCGTCCAGTCCCCTGTCAGTTACCTGTCCCCCATGGTCCAGCAGAGAGAGCACGATGAGCAGCATGTGGTCAGTCATCCGCCCAGTCCCCTGTTAGTTACCTGTCCCTCATGGTCCAGCAGAGAGAGCACGATGAGCAGCATGTGGTCAGTCATCCGTCCAGTCCCCTGTTAGTTACCTGTCCACCACGGTCCAGCAGAGAGAGCACGATGAGCAGCATTTGGTCAGTCGTCAGTCCACTCCCCTGTCAGTTACCTGTCCCCCATGGTCCAGCAGAGAGAGCACGATGAGCAGCATTTGATCAGAGTCGTCAGTCCAGTCCCCGGTCTCCCACCCACTGCGGTGCAGGTGCGCCACTTTCATTGCATACTCCAAATCCTTGCCTTTGTAGAACTGTAGTTCAGAGATTTAAAAAAAAAAAAAAATGATACAGTTGAACCTCCCTTATAAGACCTTCAAAAATCATCCAAAATGAGGTCTTATAAGGGAGGTCATTTTAATGCTTACAAAGAAGGGCAGTCTCAGAGAAGTAAGTCTTGTGTGGGAGGAAGTCTTCTAATGGGAGGTCTTATAAGGGAGGTTCCACTGTAACAATAATGAAATTGAAAGAAACCCCGGCAGTGGGTGGATGCCTCGTGCCTCCATTCGGGGAACTGCACAACCCCGCCCTCCATGAGTCTCTCTCCATGGGGATACAGGGGAGTTTTTTGTATTTAAATAGTTCCCCCACCTTCTGGAAGTTCTGAGCTTGTAACTTCCTCTAATCTACCCCTCACTTTGACTCTGCCTTTCCCCTTTGCTTTCTGTGATCTACTATTTTTTTGACTTATTGGACCATTCTCCTGCCTTTTTAAGTTTGTTCAAACAAATCTTCAAAATTTTCTCAGTTGAGGTCCTCCAAAATCAGAATGTGTTGGCTGAATTAGTGAATGCAGCGGTGAGACCGGTAAAAACTGAAAAACAGACACATACATACCTAACCCCTTATATGGCAATATATCACCGGGGAACACAGAAGAAGAAGAAGAAAGAAACCACCTCCCAATCCTTCAACTTATCCTCCACTTTAACCCTCTCAAGGCTACAGACGCCAGATCTGACCGATTTGTTTCTCACCATTGGCTCCCGTAGCGCCGATTGCGCCCGCTGAACGCCCGGTCTAGTAGTTTCACTTTCACTTTTGCCCTACCTACAATGCAATATACTAAGTTAGTGCTTCCTTTACCTCAGTCTCGCTGGTCCGTTTTTGGCTTTTACAGCAAGGGAAAGCACCCACTAGTCTTTTTGAACGGATTTTTCGAAGTGACCCCCAATTTTTTTCTTCTTTCCACGTGACGTGCGCAGTATTGACTCGGCGCGATGCTCGGAGCGCCATTACAGATTTTTTTAATTCCAATTCATGGTTTGTTGTGTGACAGTGTGTTAGCTTTGGAATGAAAATATCATCATTGCTATTCAATATGCATCTTTCAGAAATTAAATGTGAGTTAGACTTTATCCTCTCCAGAGCTCTTCACACCTACACTCCTTCCCGCTCACTCAGGTCCTCAAACACAAAACTTCTGAAAGTTCCAAAAACAAATCTAAAATCATTTGGTGACCGAAGTTTCAGTTTCAGTGCCCCTGCTGTTTGGAATTCCCTCCCAGTCGATCTCTGCCATGAACCAACTATCTCTACTTTCAAAGCTAAACTCAAGACACACTACTTTCAAAGCTCATTCGGTTTGTAAATGTTTCCTTCTTGATCTTGTACCTGGGTGAATGAATGGGTGATAATGTTTTGTGTGACTGCGGGTGTATCACTGATACTATCAGTGAATGGAAGCGCCTTGAGTGCAAAATAATTATAGAAAGGCGCTATAGAAATACTATCAATTATTATTATTATTATTATTCTTTTAAATAAAAGATTTGGTGTGACGTTCGGAGTTACTTCCCATCATTTGGTACTCAATATAGATTCTCGGTTCGATTGATCAGAGTGAGAGGGTTAACTCATCTTCAATTACATCTCAAAACTGGCCTAAGCAACAAAAAGAGCAACAACAAAAGAGAAAACTAAAGAACCTAAATTTCAGCAAAAGTTTTGTCCCCCTCGCTAAAAATGTAACAATATATATTTGGAATTACTTTGTACAGTATATGTATTTTGGAAATACCATAAACACTTTCATTACCTGCTTCACCTCTTCCTTGGTCATGAATTCAGTGAGCAGTCCAATGGCATCTCCCACACACTGACCATAGATGGTGGCTCGGATCTGGCCACTGCGCGACTCTACCTCTTCCACTGTCGGCATCTGTATTTCAAGATGAATCTGGTTTTAGTTGAACCGGTGCCGTAAATGATATTAGTGTAGTGGAATGTGTGTGTGTGTGTGTGTGTGTGAATGCAGATTTGTTAGAAAAAAATAAACGAAAGAGCTCTTGGGTAAGTTTGTAGTGTGTAACATTTAAACAAAAACCTTTGATGGTGACAGAAAATCATCTTAGTAAAACTAAGTAAAATAAGTTTGTAGTGTGTAACATTTAAACAAAAAGCTTTGATGATGACAGAAAATCATCTCAGGAAAACTAAGTAAAATTTAATTCAACTTGTCTTCCTTTTTAGAATTGGCGGAAGGTGGGGAGGCGGGGTGGTGGGTGGTGGTGTTTATTTTAGATTTAGTTTATTACACATTTCGGTAAAGGTCAAGATGTGCCACCCCCCTACATTTCTCGGTTAATTGTATTTTTCCGTTTTTGCCTTTCTTACCATACATAAAGCTGTATTTTAGGAACATTTTCACCAAATTCTCTTTTTGGAATACTAACCCTAACCCTATAAGACGGAAAAACGCAACAAACCACAACTATGACAAATCGCGGTGTACTGCAGTAGGGTTAGGGTTAGGGTTAGGGTTAGTATTCCAAAAAGAGAATTAGCTGAAAATGTTCCTAAAATACAGCTTTATGTATGGTAAGAAAGGCAAAAACGGAAAAATAGAATTAACGGAGAAATGCAGGGGGGGGGGGGGGGCACATCTTTACCTTTACCCCCACATTTCCTAGCTCTCACTCTCAAAGCCATTACCTAAATTAAGTGTTCCCGAGCAGTTTCTTGCCATTACGTTACTTTGAATTGAAGACAATGTAACCAGTCGCCATGAGATTAAAGGCAGGTTTCTTAATTGTTGTAGCAAGGTAAGCGTCAAAGTCACTTTCGGTACAAAGTTAAAATACTGAGTATGTTAACACTGTCATACATAATTGTGACATCATACAAATTCTCTTTAATGTTTTAGACTTCTTGTCTACAGCTATGTGCATGTGTGTGTTGTTTTGAGAGGGAGAGAGAGGGGCAGTTTTCTTTCTTCCCCAGGGCTGTGTGTGAGTGGAACAGCCTTCCACCTGAGGCAATAACATCTGCCTCGGTGGAGGTCTTCAAAGCCCAGATTTAACCCCCCTCCCCCCCCCCCCCCCATACCCTCTTCCCCCCTCACTTCCCTTTCCCTGGAGATGATCATCTGGGCAGCGCTTACTCCCCACATATTGATTTTTATACCGGAAACCCCGTTTGTAATGCATCATAACCGTCAATATGATGACGGAGGATGTTCAAAGAAAGAAGAACTTCATGAAGAAGAGAGAAAGTATTCATCATGATCACCATCTTTCCTTCCAAAATATTATGAACTAGGCCCAGGTCATTTTTCATTACACACACACTACACCATTATCATCTTCTTGTTCATCATCATTATCATCATGATCATCAGGATGCATAACAACCAGAAGCGCCATCAGTATGATCATATGATGATGTCATTGATGATCAGATTCTGAGATTGTGAAGGTGAGAACACAGCTTCCTGCTCTTAATGCGAGTTGGTGAGGGCCACTCTATGATATAACATCAACTGTAAACAGCGTTGTCTGCTTAAGTCCATAAATTCCACTTTCAGTAGCCTAGCAATGTCAGTCTTTGCCAATTTGTTTTGGCAGACTAGACTCAACCAGAACCAAAAAAAGACGTCTGCTTGGCAGCAATGCAAGGGAGATCACTGTCAAGGACCACAAATTTATTCACAGCAGCAGCAGGACCCTGCTGGAAGTGGAATGGGGGCACAGGCACTGTCAGTTGGGCAATATCGTTATTATTCTCATGACTCATATGGACGATGGATTCGGAGGCTGACACAAACTCTTAAAGGTAAAATCCGACACAGCTCGTAGGACAAGAAGAGCTGAACTAAGATCTGCAGGCTCCTGATGCATTTTTGTTTCATTTTTCATTTTTGTTTTGTTTCTCCTCTCTGTTTCCTTCTTTCTTCTCCTTTGGCTTTGGTCACACCCCTAATATGATCCTAGACTTAGGGGTGTGACCAAAGGAGAAGAAAGGCTAAGAGTACATTTACTTCTGTAAATAGAAGTTGGTCGCCACCACAGAAGAAGGTCAGGTTAGGTCAGATCTTCAGGGCAGCCAGGCCTCACGGCCTCTTGATGTGCCCTATCTTTTGATTGTTTGTTATTGTGGCTTTGTTCATTAATCAGATTGGCACCGCTGTGGCGCTTTTTGAACTATCATTGTCGTCTTAATCATAATTGTATTTAAAAACATTAATTTTGGGGTCACTATCTAGGAGGTTTTTGAAATGGTTAATGTTGGAAGCAAGTTTAGTTTGTGCAGGGAGATTGTTCCAGTGCTGGGTGACTCTATTAGAAAAGAAGCTTTTTCTCATATTAGTTCTACTGTATTGGGTTAGTATTTTTAGATCACTGTTACGGGTTCTCAAATCGTTAGACAATTGAAACAAATGCTTGTTAGTTTTGTCAGGGTTATTCAAAATTTTATATACAGTTATCAAATCTCCCCTTACTCTTCTAAATTTTAAGGATGGTAAACTTAACTTATGAAGTCTGTCCCCATATTCCAAATTTTGTATTGATTTTATTAATTTGGCTGCTCGCCTTTGTACCCTTTCAATTTGTGTAGATTGTCTTTTAAGAAAAGGGTTCCAAATTAGATTTCCATACTCAAGATGAGGTCTTACTACACTTTTATATAGGTTCAAAAAAACTTCAAAGAAGAGATCTTGTTTGACATAAAGTTTAGCCAGAATCTGAGAATGGTCCACAAGTCAAGAACTTCAAGAAGAATCATAATTATTTTATTTAATTTAGGTCATGATTTGCTCTGTGGAATTATTTGTAGGCCCTTATTTGTATCATATTCATAATAAGTCAGCAATTACTGCAGTCACTTGTGCCACAACTGTAGAATACAAGTTGGGGTTATAAAGTCAAGAGTAGACCCCTTTGAACAGGTCTGTATATATATATATATATATTATGTTCTGTAAACTTCCAAGCCTCTCTTCTTCTTCTCCTTCCAATTTCTGGACATGGCCCTATCGCCGGCGGACGTTTGAAGTCCAGCTAACTGGTCACATTAGGTAGGCGGCATAGAGTCAGACTCTAGAGTACTAACAAGCTAACAAAAAACTAACATGTCTGCGCGTTGGTTTGGTATGCGCATTTTTCCTTCAGAGTCCAGTGACTTTATCCCCCCCTTACCCCCCCCTTAGAACCCCCCCTTAACAATAAAAATCAAAAAACTAACATGTCTGCGCGGTGGTTTGGTTAAACCCCCCCCCTTTTACCCCCTTAAACCCCCCCCCACTTCCCCCCCTTCCCCTTTTTCCCCCCTCCCCCCCTTCTTTTTTCCCCCCCTCTTTTTAAAAAAATCGTAGTATGCGCATATGTGGCATGCCCCCCCTCCCCCCCCCCTTAAAAATCGTAGAGATTGTACAGATGGTCCCACATTATCTCAGATATCCTAAATAATGGTATGTCTATACACCGGAGAATGCAGGAAAATGCCGAAAGGTGAATGCAGGATGGTCATGACATGAAGAAGATCAAGGCAGATATGGGCAGATAATCATGGAAATCCAATAGATCTAGGTACAAAGGTTACCTCTCCATCACTGTTTGATAGATTTTCACATTTATAGTGAGCCCATTTTTCACAAACATCGCAAAAAATGCAGTCGATGTCACACTGCTTACCACAACAGGAGCAAGGATAATCGGACATTGTTGATCTTGAAAACAGGCAATCTTTGAAAAAGGTTAGCTTTTAAAATAAAAAACACGGCCCAGGCCTAGGTCGCTATGTACCCGGTGACGATCTCAGCCTGTGTGAACGGTGTGTGATGCCACAAAACCGCGTCTACTTACAAATAATTGACATCTACTCATTGACTCTATTGAGTTCTTTGATTTATGTTGAGTGCCAATTGTTGTGTTTGTATTTGTATGCGTGTGCACGCTGTTTTGTTTGTAAACACGTTTATATGGATTATGATGCGGTATGACGTGAATTCTATTCTAGTGTGCAGGATATAGCCGACCTATGGAAATGTGTCATCGGAGCCGTGTTAATCACTTTGCTATTAGGCAATTTCACTTTCCATTGTAATAAATTTTGGGGTTTACTGTAGAATGTTTTCATAATTCAGCCCTACCATCGGTGTTTTGATCATTCCGCCTTCACCATTCGGCATTTTTCAGTATGTTTTGACCATTCTGCATTCATTTTCCGACCATTCTGCATTCATTTTCCGGTGTATAGTCTAAAAAATAGATATACCGCCTAAATTAGGCCACGGGACTGGAGACATCTAAGGTTGTAATGTTTTATTAAATTCTATATTTTCCTGGTGACATGTATGTATATACAATTACAGTTTATAATCCAAACTCTAACACAAATTGACTGAATGAATGACCATTGATTTAGCTTCTCTCTCTTTCAGGATCAAGTTTAGATGCTTCTCAATACTTTAGTTTACGTTATCCACTTTCCCACCTTACCCCTGGCATCCACTTCCCCACTCCATCCTTGTAATTTTTCTTTTCTGTTTTAAAAAGAATTTATTTTGTTTTAAATCATAAAGCATGTCTGTTTTCAGATTGATGCTCGTCTCCCAACCCCACAGACTGCACAATGTAAAGTTCTCCATGGGTCTTGGTTTTGACACCTTGAAGTGAAAGATCCTTGCTTTTAATTTATTGATGAAGTGAAGACGAGAGGTAGCTCACACGATGGCGGCTGGTAAATGGATACACCTGTGGACATTACTTTGGATCGCTTCACACTTTGACGTTGAAGCTCTCAGAATCCAAACAGGTAAAGATGTGCTCTTTGTGTGTGGGGTTTTTTTTAGATAAAAAAAATGTAATATGCAAGCCCAGCTCGCCGGAATAGCATCTGTCCCCTCTGCTATCTGGCAATCATAGCCGGAAATGACTGACTGGCACACACATACACGCGCACACGCACATGCACACACGCACGCACACGCACACACACACACACACACACACACACTGTAGTCTTTTTTAATATGGTGCTAAGAGATCTTCATGATGTTCATCTCTCCAGTTTTACTTTAAGAAAAAAACACCCAGAAAAACTGTGTTGCTGAAATCAATGTGAACTAACTGCCAAGTTTGGAACTGTGACATATATTTGTTCCGCAGTAAATAATCATTGTCTGCTTAACCCTTTCAAACGCCAGCCATTTTTCAGCCAAAACTTTCCATTAAGCTTACCTGGGTAAAGAAAAGATTATGTCTACAATATTGGAGATTCCTCTCTGAACATATGTCACAAAATAGGGGCTATCCTTACCTCCCAAAATTAAGAACATAACGGTCATTGGATACAATACCAGACCCTCATTTGATGCATTTTAGTGAC
>CM065687.1:14634202-14852895 GCA_017654935.2 Phymorhynchus buccinoides | reverse complement strand
GAATTGTTTGTTTCTGCTGCACCTGGTTTTCAGAGCCTCCAGCAGTGTATTTTCCTTGGACTGCTGTCGATGCTGCAGAACAATGTTCACCAGGATGAGAGCTGGACTCAGGGCTGAGTTGAGGGGCAGCAGGAACACCACCATGGCATTGTATGCCCCGTGCACCACCGCACTCTGTGCCACCAGCGTCCTGACAATACTCAGCAACACCCAGAACAGCGCATATGTGCCTGCCACAGCCCTTATCAGCTGCACCGCACAATACACCCGTCTCCTGCTGGGCTCCAGAGCCAGCTGAAAACGTGGGGTGTGAATCTGCACAACAATTAAACTGGCTATGATGATAGCAGAGATGATAGCATTAATTACGATAATGGCCGTGAACCACTGGAAACCTCGGTGAAAATGAAAGTGGTCGAACAAGGCCAGGCGACACAGACCAGACTGACCCTGGACACCCCAGTGGGACAGACCAGGGAGAAAAGGTACAGCAGACAACAGAATTCCAACAAACCAGGTGACTACACACACAGCACGTATCACACTTTGGTTCTTTCTCTGTGATTGTCTGGAGTGATGCAGAACAATCATGTGATTGACAGTGATTAGAAATACAACACCGATCGAAACAACACTGGACAACACAGACAGAAAACCAGTGACTTTGCACAGGGGACTGCTGGTCCACTTCTGTTCCATCTGGACATAACGTCCGTGGAAGGTGTAGTCTGCAATGAGGGCAGCACTAACATGGCAGCCCATGGAGATGTTGGCCATGTTCAGGTGGATAAGGGTGGACACAAAGTCACCTCCAAGGGTTTCCTTGATGGCAAACATCACGGTGATACAAACCAGGTTACCCACAATGGCGAACATCGCCATCACCCAAAACACAGTCCTGTGCATTGCAGAGGGCAGCAGTCTGTCACACGAGGGAAGGATACCCTGAGGAGAAAAGCACTCAATGTTATGCAAGTCCTGAGGGAGGACGTTCTGGCAGCAAAACCTGTGGTTGGAGGACAGAATAGTTTCCAAATGATGTGAACGTGATAAAATGTCAAACGAAAAATGATGTAAAACATTTCCTCTGATATCCAGCATTTTGAGTTGTGGCACGTTTTTGAAAGTAAGAGGACCAATAGTTTCCATCACAGAAAAGGATACATTTAAATCCGTTGTACGGGGTAAATACAGTCCATTGTCAAGTACACTAACGTGTGTCTGTGATATATCCAGTTTCTTTAAAGAATGTAAACTGATTCCCTTGATTTCATTCTTCACTTCACTTAGTGGATTATTTGTCAACAAAAGAACTCTTAAATTTATTGACGCTTTAAGAACAGCCACATCAAGAATTTCAATAATGTTATTGGATAAATCAATTAACTGCAGATTTAACAGCTTCACTGCAGATACATTTAGTACGGAACAATGTGATAAATCAAGAAACACCAAATACCAATTCTGTGTAAAATCAGCCGTTGACATTCCTGATCCAGAGGCATGGACCTGTCGAAGGTTGTAGAAGTCTTCTGCAGAGAAACGATGCCTGCAGTGAACAGAGAAACCCAGACACACACAGCACTGGGGGCAGGCCCTGTTACACAGCAGTTCATCATCCCGCTGTGGACACTGACTCCAGCCATCACACAGGTGGTCTCCGTGCACACACACACTGGACGATCGGCAACGATACAAACCAGGACAGGTCACTGTCTCACAGCCTTGTTCATCCTCTCCATTGATACAGTCAGAGTAGCCGTTGCAGCGCGTGTAGAAAGGCAGACAGTAGGTCCATTCACCTGTACAGCTGTAGTGGCTCACTGGACAATAGTGGTCAGTGGTCATTACTCGCTGGTGAAAGTAGCCTGTGCCGTCTAGGTCAATGTGAAGTCTGCGCCCATAGCTTACCTTTTGTTCTGAAGGTATGTATGTGGTGTCTGGTCTGTATTTGTATGCTAGGCGCTCATCAGAATCGTCCAGACAGTCTGAAAATTCATTGCTATATTGAGAGTTTGACACACACTGGCCGTTATCACAGTGGAAATTAGAACAAGTTGGATGTTGACAGAAATCCTCGTCACTGTGGTCAGGACAGTTGTGCCTGAAGTCACACACAACAGTGTAGGGAACTGGGGTCATTTCACCATCATCACATGTGAACACAGAGTACCTATACTTCACTGCTTCTTCAAGTGCAGTAATTTCATTCTCTGTGTGTCCATCAGATTTGTTAAAGGAAAATGGACACTGCAAGAACTGTGTTTTCCAGCAATAACTACTGAAGTCGCATTTCAAGAAAAAGTGCACTACATGATCTGATGGACAAAGAAATAACAGCTGCTGCGTATTTCTGTATATGGACTGGGCAGAGAACGGGTGATGGACAATTTGCAGAGAAAAATTGCCTGGGGAGGGAAACTTTCTCTCACAGAGCACAAGCCTATACTGGTACATTTCACATGGATCTGTTGGATTCATGTCAAACTCAATACGTGGTATTTCATTAAGAACGACGAACCACTGAAAGGTCAAAGAAGACTTTACACCTTCAGGTCGAGGAGTCTGTCTAATTAAATGATTAACGTTGTAGACCAGTGTTTTATCCGCCCAGTGACGAAATTTGCTGTACTGAAAAGGCATGTTGAACCATCCAATCATCAGACCAAAGAACATTTTCATTCGAAAGGAATTTTCAAAAATAGCTAATGAATCCATTTGTTCTCTTTGTGTTTTTATTGACGCCAATCCAGCGCCCATGCTTTGACACCTGTAAACAAGGGACGTTGGGTATTCAGCGATTTCCAGTAAAATCAACTTGAAACACTTGCTGGTGGAAGCCACCATCCCCTGGCACTGAGGACTGCTGAAGGGACAGTGCTCTGTCTCATCCTGACCATTTTCACACTGCACGTGCTGATTGCAATGCACGTGACGCTGAAACCTGAAGTAATGGTCCACAGAGCAGTTGAGTGAACCAGAAGGCAGCACCTGGGGCTGATGTGCTTCAGGCAACATGGAGAAGTACAGTCTGAGGCCTGCATGCAACCAATTTTTCATATCTGCAAGTGATTTGAAGTGATGATGGGAATACTTTAGGCATTGTAAAAAGCTGAATATAGATGTGACCGTAGGCGGGTTTAGTTGCTTTCAGTTTTCTGTACGAGACATCCATTTCAATTAAATGCCTTTCGCTGTTAGGACTGTGCACTTGCTGGACACTGACCACTGTGACATGTCCAGCAGGTCCGTTCAGCTTTTGTTTGAAGTATATTGTAACTTGATATTTATTTACAACAAATGGCATGATGAGATAACCAGTATGCCTTGTTATATACTGCAATATAAAATTGTGCTGTTTGATTATACTGAGAGCAATTTCTGCCAGAGGATTGTTGGTGCTTAAAATTAAAGTGCTCTGTTTTGATTCAACAAATGTTTCTTCCAAACTATGATACTTACATCTGATTTTTAGCTGGCTAAATCTCCCTTTATATATCACTGGACTGAAATGAGTAGAGTTACACCAGTACACCAGTCTTCTCACACGAACACGAAGATACAATTTATGCGGTGTTCTGACATGAAGCTTGCAGAAGGACGTGGACTGTCCACAGAAGCCGTGGATCACCCCAGGCAGTGCAGGGAACTGGGACCGGCTGAGCCCACAGTCTGAGGCATTGGTCTGCACGGCAGTGTGGTTGGGGAAGGCCTGGTTCCTGGGGCACTGCACGCCAGGGCACAAGGCACAGAGGTCCTGGGTAGCACCAGTAGTGGGAAGACTAAGTTTGTTGTCTGTACTGTGTACACCGTTTTCCGTGTTCTGTGGAACATTGGTAGAGTGTCGACTGAGGATGTTGCCTGTTGTTCTTTGCAGTGCTTTAACAAAGAGATAATATATCAGTATCATACAGATTTTATTTCTATTAAACATGAACGTGTCAGAGAGTCAGACGAATCAGAAAGTTGAGGGCCCACAACCCTTGAATCAAGTAAACCAAGTGACTAAAAATCCTGGTCCTGTTCAGGCTGGAAAACGACTAGCACAGTGGAACCGTCAAAAAAACATAACCTACTGACTAAAAATGATGAAGAGGACAAAACAGTAGTACACAATATTCATACAGTTCCGCCAGTTCAAAATGAAGAAATAAAACAAGATAATCAAATGAATCGATCTATTTTGTTTATTGTTGGTGGTTTTGGTGTTGGTTATCTGGCTTATAATTTATATAAAAATATATGCAACAAAGCCAGAAAAACGAGCAGAAGTACAAACAATACAACCAGAGAAAGCAACAGACAAACAAGAACAACAAAAACCAAAAAGCTTAAAACCTGTGAGCGATCCATTTTTACTGCAATCAATTCTTGTTTTGGAACTTAATAAAAACTAATCAATAACTTAAATAAGTAACTTGATGAGTACTTAATAAAACTTAAATAATAACTTATCTAAGTGCTAAGTAATAACTTAATAAAAACTTGATCCAACTTAAAAATAACTTATTAACGACTTGAAGTTGACTTAACAAAAACTTAATAAAAACTTAAATAATAACTTGATCAAAAACTGAGTAATAACTTAACAAGATATTGAACAACAACTTGATAAATTATTAACTAATATGTCAACTTTTTAGGAGGGTTGTGTTCGTACAGCCTATTTGCCTTTATTTTAAACAGGGATATTGCTGTATGCTTGTAAAGGGATTAATGTATGCTTGCATCTCTGTACTCAGATATAAATAAGCACAAAGGTAAGGTGTGTTGCCTGGTATGTAATAATTATTGCTCTCAGCTAATCCTGTGACTTTAGTTGCTTCTACGTAAAACACTAAAAATAAAACTGCTCTTCAAGGCGCAGTTTGTGCAGGTAAAAACTAGTAAAGCCCAGAAATGTGTCAAGTAGTCTTTGCGGACTGTTTGTCCTACTTAAAACTGTGTCAAGTAGTCTCCCAAGACTGATTTTGTGATAAGTGATGAAGTCTTCACTCTGACATCAGAGCCCTCATCATTCTTCCTCTGCGGACTTGGGACCGAGTATTGTGAGTTACTCTGATTGAAGAGTGGCTGAGCTTTTATAGCGGTACTTCTTGTTCGCTAGTTAGTTAAATCTGTTTAGGACATTTGGAGCTTCTTTTAGCAGTGGTGCCGCCCACTACTGGAACCCCATCCTGGTAGATGTAGCTAGTCTTTACCTAGCCTATCTTTAAGGGTCTTTACAAAACTGATGAAACTCTTCATTATTTCTCATATGTTTTTCAATCAGTTTTGACGATAAGCCTTCCAGGTCGTTGATTTTGTTTTGCCAAAGACTTCACGAGCTTTTTCAAGCCAATGACCAAAAGTCAAAGCATGATGAATAGCTTTGCTCTTTCCAACATGATCGCTTTATTTGCCTTTTTCAGGAATGGTAGCATTTCTTTCACTTCAGTGCAGTTTTAAAATTTTCGACCTATCTTCTCCAGTAATTTCTTCTTCTATCCAAGTCTATAATACGGTCTGTCAAATCATTTTTTTAACGTCTTCAGCTTTTTCTTCAGATTTGTTCTTTTTCTTTGTTTCTAAAAATGCCAAACTTCTTTTGGTTTTTTTTGGAAGGGAACAAGTTTCAAAGTTTATTTTCTTTTTTTATATATTCTATCATTTTCAGATAGTAGTTTTCATGTCTCTGTCTGTGTGTTGTATTTGTGTCTGTTTGCTGTCTGTATGTCTGTTTGCTGTCACTGTTTGTGTGTCTGTATGCATAATGTTTTCTAAGTGTGTGTCTACTGTTACATACCACACTACTGCTGTCTGTGTGTCTGTTTGCTGTCTCTGTCTGTGTGTCTGTTTGCTGTCTCTGTGTGTGTGTCTGTCTGTGTGTCTGTCTCTGTCTGTGTGTGCTTGTGTTTGCTGTCTGTCTCTGTGTCTGTGCTGTGTCTGTTTGCTGTCTCTGTGTCTGTCTGTGTCTGTTTGCTGTCTGTGTCTGTGTGTGTGTCTGTCTCTCTGTGTGTGTGTCTGTGCTGTCTGTGTGTCTGTTTGTCTGTCTGTGTCTCTGTGTGTCTGTGTGTGTGTGTCTGTTTGCTGTCTCTGTCCGTGTCTGTGTCTGTTTGCTGTCTCTGTGTATGTTTGCTGTCTCTGTGTCTGTTTGCTGTCCCTGTCTGCTTTCCCTGTCTCTGTCTGTGTGTCTGTTTGCTCTGTTAGTTGCTGGAAATGTCAGCCAGGTAATTAATAGCGGAATTGTTCTCTGCGATATTTATGTCTCTGCAGGAACAGTTTTAAAAATACGCTCCATAAATCAGCGAGCATTAGCAACACAGGACATACGAGAGAGGGAAATCGAAGTTGTGTAAAGTTAGAGAGAGAGAGAGAGAGAGAGAGAGAGAGAGAGAGAGAGAGAGAGAGAGAGAGAGAGAGAGAGATTTGAGATGGCAAAATGTGGGTCGGTCTGGTGCGCGCGCGTGTGTGTGTGTGTGTGTGTCTGTGTCTCTCTGTGCGTGTGTGTCTCTGTTGGTGTCTCTCTCTCTCTCTCTCTGTGTGTGTGTGTGTGTTTTGTAAATCACGTTACAGTTTGACTTCGAAGTACGTCTTTCTTTTCTCCTATAATCTCTTCGTGTACATAACATCATTGTATTCTTTGTCATTTAGTGTTTGACTATGTGTACCGCTGTATGAGTGGCGTACCTTTATTCAGCCAATTTATGAGAAGTTCATGTAACTTGCACAATTTTCCTAATGATACAAACCGAAATAATGTTTAAGCTGTGTGTGGACCACCAACCAGCTAAAAAGGATAATACCAGAAAAAAAGAACATGCCTACTGACTATTTTGTAATTCCCCTCGTCAAAGAGTCCCACCCCCAAACTGCTCTTCCCCAAACTGAAACTGATGAAGAAGAGAAGACCATTGTCCCCAAAGTTGGTGGCTTTGTGAGTGTCAGATACACTATCAGCAAGAAAAGTGCAGTTTATCATGGAATGGTTGTGCCTTTCCCTGAGTACATGTCGGACAGTGAAGAAGGACAATGTGTAGTTAAGTTTCTACGCAAGTCACACAGTGGGAATTATTTTGTTTTCCCGGACACTGACGAAATCAGTCTCATTGTTGACATCGTGGGGGATAACGTTACTGTTTTACCCGCACCCATCATCAACAAAAGAGGCCACCACATTTTTTAGATATGTGTTTGGGTGTATGTATGTGTGCGTGTGGATGTAAACTTGTGAAAGATGTGTTGTGGCATTCTAGTATTTGGGATTGGGCTGGTTTGGTACATTCTCCTTATGTCAAGTTGAATATTTAAGGGAAACAGTGGAGAATCTGAAATGTTCTCCACTAAACGATTAGAAGTTGTTGTTTTTAGCATGATCTATCCCAAAAAGGGGCATGTTCATTAAAGCCCCCTGCTATTAACCATTTACCACTTTTAGTATTAATAGAACATATCCAGTCAAAATTGAAATCAATAACCCCTTTTGGGAAGTATGCAGAGACTATGTTTAAAATTAAATATTTATTAAATTTGACACATGCTGCACAAGAATACAAGTCTTTTGTACCATTTGGTATAGGTGATTGAATTGGATGATTAAATAGTTGGTCGTTGATATAAATGGGACTTAAAATTTATCTTCTGAAAAAAAGGAATGGTTCCAGCAAAAAAAATACTATAAGTGCATGGCTTTGTACATCGATTTATCGGCAAATATGTAGATTTACACCCTCCTGCTCTATTTCTTGGTTCTTTCCGTGGTTAGGGATACCAGGGTTAGATGGTCTTTTCTTTTGCCACAGCATCTGTTTTTTTGGGTCAAAATCATCTATTTTTTTGGAGCATTAAATCGCTGCCTGTACATGGCTACAGACACTTTCGCAGTTTCATCAGTTTGTTGGCAGACTGGTGGCCGGATAGAGAAAGTGATCCAGTCGTGGTAAGTCGTTTTTGACACATTTAAAGATTGTAGAATAAGGACCATGTGCCCTCAAGGTGATGTTGAATATTTACTATATTAGTACTAACTGACAATTCCATTGTAGGATGTTAATGTTTGTCTTTTCTTGCCATCAAAACGATTGGCAAATTAAATGAAAATGAAAGACAATAAATGAACACTATTCAAACATTAAAACAGTAGTCAATCCAGTAAATTCTATAGACAAAATTGAGTAAACGACAATTGATGATTCACATAAATTGGTAATGGCGGGCTGAAAAACAATTCAACAAATGTCAGAAGACTGTCTCAGGGCTTAGTAGAACCGAAAGTGTTGTCCCCGATGTTCCCCGGGTGGCATGAAGTGGACCCTCCTGTGGTGTTGATGTGGCGGCTATCTGCTGTCCCAGGGACGTCTTTGAGGGGCGTGCTGACCGTGTCGTTTCTGCTTGGTCCACAATTTGTAATGAAGGTGGCGACCAAGGTTTCCAGCGACTTAACTTAGGCCTCTTTGTGACGGATGTATCAAATTCCCACAAATACTGGCTGTTGTTGTTGATATTTTTATGTGACACAAAGGACACATTCTTTAGTTTAGGTTAGAAAGTTTTGATAGGATGTCTGCGTTGGAACACTCTCGTTTGATGTTTAGCTCATTGATAGTGGTCGGGGCGACTCTGCTGACGACAATTTGAGTTTGAGGAAAGCGATTCTGCAGGTCTTTCAGTGTGTGTCCACTAAAGCAGTTGATTTTTCCCTTGGGTTAGGTGCCCAATCTGTGGATGTTTGTGTGTGTAAATGTGTGTGTGTGTGTGTGTGTGTGTGTGTGTGTGTGTGTAAAAGAATGTCAAACATGTGTTTGTAGATGTGTATTCAGTATGTGTGCGTGCGTGACTGTGTTTGTGAGTGTGTGTGTGTGTGTGTATATCAACCTTAACCTCTGTGTGTGTGTGTGTGTGTGTGTGTTAGAATTTTTTTTTGCTACTGTTGAATCAACCTTATCAATACCTGTGTGAATGGGACTGGAAAAATTGCCCAGTTCATGAGATAGGCAATTTCACAGATTGGGCGTAACACATATGCACGAACAATATTTTTTCATGCATAAAATTTGCCAATTTCATGAAATGGACTTGCTCGCATATCCCTGTGTTGCCATGGTGAAAGAGTGTAAAATGTTCACATGTATAGAGACCTTTAGGATTTACAATATGAGAAGCAATTTATCAGCACCTGTCCTGGCAACAGTGTTTATGGCTCTACTTGAGCAGATTAGTCCGTTGTGTGACGTGTGAATATAAAGCGCTTAGAGCTTGGCCTGGTTTCTATGACATGCGCATATAACTGTATGTAACATGACATAACTTTACATTAGATAGCCAATAAAAGTGACAGGATGAACTCATAAGTGGTAATTGTGGTATCAGGTGACGTCACAAAGGGGCGTGTTTCTTACAGAAACCACCAGCTGAGAAGGTGTTTCCCATCACTTCATGTTAAGTGGAGGGTCTGAAATACATGTGCAATTTGCCTCTAATTCTCTTACTCATAAGCCTATGCACGTATTCCAAAAAGATGCACGTTATTGCACGAAATATGTTCCTATTGTATCTACGACTATTTGCATTAAAGATATACAAACTGTATCCATTATTGATAGTACATGACACATATGGACGTTTCACACCATGTATCCAACTTTGAGCCAAATTGTTTCATCTACCAGATTCAACAAATCGTTTTTGTCTTAAAAACAACAAAACAACAATTAATCAAGCAATCAATTAATCACTGCATTTTGAAGGATTTTGTTCTTTACTTCCAAATTGTTTTTGGTGACTGCGTTTCACACAAAACTTGTTTCAGAAGTAACGCCGATTTGGTCAGTCTCCCAACCATCAACACAGTCATACTTGAGGGTTGTGGTGACGTCATTAACGTCTGGTTACATCATCATGACAGACAATGGGACCCAAGACCGATATATTTCTGTAAAGATGAGTTTACATGTGCCACAGAGACATGTCATCATGTTAAGATACATAAAACTTAGCTCAGAATATATTTCCAATGTGCGGCTTAAAGGATATAGAAATGACTCCACTTATCAGTATTATTATTATGGTTATTTGTCTGCATTAAGTACTGCTATACACAGGATATCAAAACTGGACATTATTATGAACAGACAAACAGACAACTTTCAGCTGAACTTTACGGTTGTTCCTGAAGATCACGCCCCTGTTAAATTAGCCAGCGGCCTGTGGAACTGTTCTGTTCCTCACTACGCCAGCTTCCAGCCCCACGTGGAGTGCAACCTGAAGACAGAGTGTGAAGGTGGACAGGACGAAACAGAACACTGTTTCTACAGCAGTGCTGACTGTCCGGGCCTGTTCTTAATGTGCGGCAACTGCTATGCCTTGATTGAAGGGCTGCAGTACAATGAAAACGAAAGGGGCGATTTTAACGAACAGATTTCAGCAGAATGCAGAGCTTTGGGGGGCTCCTTCAGTAGGCCGGTGTGTGAACAGAACTGGCGCTCTGTACTTCTGCGACTGAAACTGATCTCCTGGGGTAGACGTGTTGGAGTTATAGTTGATTTGTATTACAATGACGTGTCAGCTCCCAACATGTACAGACTGATGATTATCGGCAGACAAACGGTTTATTACCATTCTGTTAACGTTGCTCAGTACAATGAAGGGGTGAAGATGTGTCTTACAACAATGGATGATACTCACTATCATGCTTTTCGATGTAAACTACGTTATTATGACCATCACCCTAATGAAGCAATCTGTGAGATGAAAACAAACAGTAACAGCAGCAGCTTCCTAAAACCTGTGGTGTTGTCCTGGCCACATTCAGTATTAACTGACAACCCCCAGTCCCTGGTGACCTGTCCCAACCAGCACACCACACACGGCTTCCTGCTCTGTGGCTCCAGCCCATACCAGGTGTGTGGCCCACAACAGGCCAGCTCCTGTGGTCCTCACACTCACTCTGCTCACAAACAGACTCTGGACTCCAGACGCGGTGTTCACAGCACGATTCCAGTGTTCACGTGTGACAACGGTCTGTTCACCCTGTCCTACACCTTGGTCTGTGACTTCACAGTGGACTGTTCAGATGACAGTGACGAGCTGTTCTGCATTCACCCAACGTGTCTGAACACCTTCACCTGTGATGATGGCCAGTGCGTGTCCTATGAAAACCGGTGTGATCAGATATCCCACTGTAAGGATGAATCGGATGAATCAGATTGCCCTTTGTTTAAAAGAATGATAACTAAAACGTCCGTCTTTCCATATTCTGCACTCATCCAGTTTAACGGCATCAGTTACTTCATGTCCATCCCAATGCGCGTGAACGAGTCATGCCCTGAAAGCCATTACCGTTGTCCTGGAGACTTCAACGACTGCCTGCCAGTGTACACCCGCTGCAATGGAATGCACGACTGCATTGGCCAGCATGACGAGGCAGGGTGCCAGGACCCGTTGTGTCCAGGGTTCTTCAGGTGCAGGTCCTCCACAGTGTGTGTCCACAGTGACCAGCTGTGTGACGGCTGGCCGCACTGCCCGCTGTACGATGACGAACTGCTGTGTGAGGCAGTGTGCCCTCTGGGCTGTGTGTGTCAGGGCCACGCTCTGTCCTGTCCACAGCCCTTCTCACCAGCAGCAGTTCCTGCGCTGCGCTTGTTGGACGCCAGCGGTTCTGGGATGACGCTGTCCAGTGTGGCTCATCTCACCTACCTTCTCCACCTCATCCTGGCCAACTGTTCCCTGCTGTCCCTGCCTCAGACAGCGCTGGTCAATCTCAGAGTGCTGGACTTCAGTGACAATGATCTGCAGCACGTCAACATGACTTCGCTGGTGAATTTACACAATTTACGATCACTGTCCCTGTCCCACAATCCACTGACCTCCATGCACACTGACCTGTCGTCCTCTGGTCAGCAGAAGGCACTGACTGTGGTTGACCTGTCCCACACCTCGTTCACAGAGTTTGACACTTTAGTGTTGTCCCAGTTTCCTGAAGTTCAGACATTAGTTTTAAACATGACCAGTATCAACACCATTGGCTCTGATGGCTTCATGTTCACACCAAAATTGTCCAAGTTGTACATGAGAGGCAGCCACATTAAAGATTTCCCACAAGAAGTATTGAAGCATAACACCTATCTTAAAATAATTGTCACAGATAATTATAAATTATGTTGCCAGGAAATGTTACCTGATAACTTCTTTAAGTCGACCTGTTTTTCCCCCAAAGACGAAATTTCGTCGTGTGAAGATTTGCTGCAGTCATGGATCTACCGTATGTTCCTGTGGCTGATTGCCTGTCTGTCTCTGTCTGGTAACCTGTTCTCCTTCTGTTCACGATTACTGACAAAGAGAATGGCCTCGTCCCATGGGTTCAGTGTGTTTGTCACCAACCTCACTGTCGCTGACTTCCTGATGGGTGTCTACATTGCCATCATTGGGTCGGTTGACGAACAGCTCCGCGGCAAATATCTCCATCACGATGACACTTGGAAGCGCAGTGCTTTGTGCAAGATGGCCGGTTTTCTGTCCCTGCTGTCCAGCGAGGTGTCAGCTCTGGTCATCTGGCTCATCACACTGGATCGGTTCATCGTTCTTCGTTTTCCATTCAGCAGTCATCGATTCGACAGGAACTCGGCAGCAGTGACATGTCTCCTCACTTGGCTGGTGGGCTGCTTTCTTTCTCTGTTGCCTTTACTCCCTGCGACGGCACACTGGGAGTTCTACAGTCAGACAGGCATCTGCATTCCGCTCCCAGTTACCAGGAAAGACTTCAAAGGTAAAGCCTACTCCTTCAGCATTCTAATCATTCTGAACTTTGTGTTGTTTGTTCTGATATCACTGGGTCAAAGTTTCATTTACATGACTGTTCAGAAGAATACTTTAAAAACCAGCACAACCAAGGTCTCCAAAGACATGACCATAGCTCGACGGCTGATCACTGTCGCCATATCAGATTTCATGTGCTGGTTTCCCATTGGACTGTGTGGGATTCTAGCAGTGGCTGGCACTCCCATCCCTGGAGAAGTGAGCGTGGCCCTGGCTATCTTCATCCTACCCCTCAACTCCGCCATCAATCCCTACATGTACACTTTGAACATTGTCCTTGAAAAGCGAAGGAAAGCCAAGGAAGCTAAACTTCTACAATGGTTGAAATCCCACGACCAATTGATAACAGATTAACTCTGACATAAATATTGTTATACGAGGTTTTTTGCATCTCATTTTCTACACAGGCTTCTATATTTTAAAGTTCTCGGAGAGAGAGAGAGAGAGAGAGAGAGAGAGAGAGAGAGAGAGAGAGAAATGAAATATGGTTTTTAATGTTTGTATGATGTGGGTACCTAAACATTAGGGAAAAGAAAGCTAAAATACAAAATATGCATAATTTAAAGCGCATAACATTATTACACATACAAAGGACTCAAGCAGTTATGTAATTAGTTTTTTTCATTAATTAGCACTACCCTTCTATCATCATGCGTAATCTTTTCGTTACCTTCTGTTGTTGTTGTTTTCGTTCCCTGGGCAGCTTAAACACTCTGGGGGCACACCCAGTGCCATGTGAACATTTTGCATGGCCTTGGGTGGGAAGATTACGTGTATGGCTGCGCTTTAGGACCCCGCCACATGGGCGGCCATACTCCGACTTCAGGGGACTTCGCTCCATTCATGGAACCACCCACACGTTCACTACACCCGTGGAGCGACAACATCCAACAATTCTTTATAATATTACAGCGCGCAGGGAGAACTACCACTAGTAAAGACAGCTTCCATTGGGCACAGCCGTATCATTTTAATATTGGCCATAGGTCAATTTCACTTGCATCACCTTTACAGACACAGTGAATAGCCAATGACCCTTGGCCATTCGTTACCTTCTTACAATTGTTTTCTTCTTTTTCTTCTTCCTGTATCGAGATGGACAGCACCAAATAATATGGCGTTTGAAATCCAAACACTTTGATCTCGCTAGGCAGGTGGCGTGTGCTCTCAGCTCCAATTATTATTTTATTTTGGTCTAATATCATAGAAAATAAATTTTGAAATTGAAATGCAATGACTTGAGTTTTCCCCATCAATAAATATTACCAAAGTAATTATAAGGTACATTAATTCCATTGACAAAATATCCATTTCTCAATTCTGAATACAGTGGACATTATGAAAAGCGAAGGAAAGCCAAGGAAGCTAAACTTCTACAATGGTTCCCACGACGGTCTGATAAAAGATTAACTCTAACAATGCGAGTTTTTCTACACAGGCTTCTATAATGATAAGGTTCTCAGAGAGAGAGAGAGAGAGAGAGAGAGAGAGAGATTGATTGATTGATTGAATTTTATTTATAGAGGGTAATAGAGTAAGCAATAACATGCTTTTTTACATCCAGCCCTCTGGACAAAATACATATATAAAAGTAGAAAATGGAAAACGAAAATAAACACATACAAAGTAATATAAAGCATGCAAAAAACATCCCTATATTGTAACACATCAATAACAAAATCAAACCTATTATTATTAACTATGCTAATTATTAACATTCAAAATGTGTGAAGTAAGCGCATACACACGGGAAAATAAAACCCAATCCTACTTTTCACACTCATCTTTAAACATTCAAAATAGAGAAGTGCACAAACATAAAAAATTAAAAAATACCTCAATCATACTTCATCATTAAAATGTACTTATTTGAAGAAACCCATGCATATAACAAGTCAAACATAGTATTACTTTACCTACTCGTCTTAGCATGCACAATTTAAAATGTAAATACATGTACCCATGGCAACATGAAACCTATTCCTACATTCCATTATTCATTTTTAGCATGAACATATTAAAAAGTAAACACACACTCGTAACAAAAGCAAACCTAGTCATATTATTTGCAAGCGAATACACATATTAAAAAGTAAATACTGCTCATAACGAAATCAAGCCTGAACCTACTTTCTAGTCCTCATCTTTAACACACACATAAGTAAAACTTAACTCATCACAAAATTAAAACTAATCCTTATTTTACATACTCGTAACATGTACACATTTTGAATTTAAAGCCGATACACATAATAAAATCAAGCCTAAGCCCATTTTACATACTAATCTTAAAAATACATCAAGCTTAAATGTAAGCACATAGGCTACACATGACAGAATAAAACCAAATCCTATTCTACATACTCAAAATGCACGCATGCACTTTGGAACAGTCAGTACACATTACTGTATTTTGTTGTTGCGTGGATGCCTTCCTCTCATGGCGACACATCACCACACAAAATTTGAAGCGATTCGGTTAAGCGGTTCGGGGGATATCTTTGGGACAGACAGAAAACCCACATTACTGACTGTTCCAAAGTGCATTGATTCTGAATGTGTGACTTTTCAAGAGGAGAGGGAAGTTGTTGAAAGGGGCATTTTGTTGACTGAACTCGTTCTGATTAACGATTTTTTTGAATGAACTTAATGTTAAAAGAATAAATTCAGTTTTGTTATGAGGTGGGTGCGTTTTATTGAGTTCGTGAGTTTTCGGAGATGATTGTCTTTCTGGGCCTTAACTTTTGGTCGCTAGTGTACATGCGATGGGGAATCTGCGGAGTTCATATACTGTGATCGGATCTACAAACAGGTTTTCCTAGTTGAGTGCATGTGGGGGTGAGGGGTGTGTGTGGTTGACAGGGGACTAAAGGGCGACAGTAATTGTATATATAAATTATTGTAGATAATGTATTTGTGAGTTATTGTAGCGAGTAACGTTTTGGAGTAGCCTTTTGGATTACACGTTTCTTATTGAGTCCCCTTTACCCCCTGATTTAACTCGTTAGGACTGGTGGCTAGGGATGGTTGGGAAAGGGGAGGGGGGTATAGCCTGGGAAACTTTCTTCGCGTTTATCATCTTTCTTCTATCTAAAGTAAATAGGCCCGCTCTTGTCCCTTTCCCCATCCATTTCATCTTCTAGGTTTTGTATGTATATGCGGTGTGCCTGAATCTTAAATAAATGTTGTTTTGTGAATGTTACTCTTAGCCTGGACTGGTGTGTGGTTGGGGGTGCGCTTGTGGTCCTGTGCTCCTCTCTCTGAATCGTCCACTCTTGGGGTTGATTCCTTGGGATTGACCCTGTGAGTTTGACAGTGTGTACTGTATGTGGTTAACAGTTTCCGACTGAGACCACTGTCCTGTATAGTAGTAGTAGTAGTGTAATAGGGCTAGAAGTGGGCCTATCGGCCCTTTCTTGATTGTTGAATTTAATTAGGTTTCACAATGATTGCGCAAACCTAAGCTAAACTAGTCTTAATTTAATTTTTTTATTTTTTGGGAATGGACTTTCATTTTTAATGATCAAAAAATTTGAAAGCTCTTATCATCTTAGGATCTTGGTTCAGAAGCTTTTTAAGTGTTAATATTAGGTGCCTGTTTGATGTTTGTATAGTGAGATTCCAGAGATTCTTTTAGGAATGGATATGTTTTTACACTGACTGCAATCATGGGTTCTCTCTCTCTCTCTTTCACCACAACTGCAGATTTCAAACCAACAACAGTCAATGCAATCATATAATTTGACATTTTACACATTTTATTTAAGTATTCTGATTAGGAGGCAAAAGACATTAACAAGTGAAAACATGAATTAAATCAAAATATGATAAATCATGTTATTGTCTGCATTCAAATTTAATATGCAGCAAACAAAGGTATTGCTTGTCAGATACTTAAGCCAAACTTCAAATCAATTAAAACCAGAAAACCCCTCTCTCTCTCTCCCCTCTATCTCATTACTAAGTTTGAATGAAAAATTAAAAAAAAAAACAACTGCAGAAAGCATTTTCACACACGAGTTACAAACACTTTTCTCAAACTTTTCTTCAGCCATTGTATGTAATATACATCCAGATCTACTGCCATGAAAAAGTAATGCTATGAAATTATCAAACACAAAAATCGTATGCAAATTTAAAAAAAGGGTGGCATGTCTGGCTCTCCATTGAAACCAGAAAACCTCCTCCCAGTCTCTCTCACTGTCTTTCTCTCTCTCTATCTCATATTACAGTGGAACATCCCTTATAAGACTCACTCCCATATAAGACCTGCTTATGTGAGACACTTCACTTCTTTGTAAGTATTAAAATTACCTCCCTTAAAAGACAACTCCCTTATAAGACCTCATTTTGGATGTGTTTTGAAGGTCTTATAAGGAAGGTTCCACTGTACTAAGTTTGAATTTAAAAAACTACAATAACAACTGCAGAAAGTATTTTCACACACACAATCCTTACAAACACTTTTCTCAAAATTTTCTTCAGCCATTGTATGTACCGGTAATATACATCCAGATCTACTGCCAGGAAAAAGTAATGCTTTGAAATTATTAGATGGTCTTTGCACCCGTATGAGCTGTGCATGTTACAGGCGAAAACCTCATGGTCAGACCTACTGCCAGGAAAAAGTAATGCTTTGAAATTATCAGATGGTCTTTGCACCCTTATGAGCTGTGCACGTTACAGGTGAAAACTTCATGGTCAGATCTATTGCCTGCCAGGAAAAAGTAATGCTTTGAAATTATTAAGTGGTCTTTGCACCCTTATGAGCTGTGCACGTTACAGGTGAAAACTTCATGGTCAGATCTACTGCCAGGAAAAAGTAATGCTTTGAAATTATTAAGTGGTCACCCTTATGAGCTGTGCACGTTACTGGCAGAAACCTCATGCGCTAACCCGCAAATAAGTAAAAGCATGAGCTTATTCTATCCGCTTATTTCTTAAACTTTTACTTATTTGCGGATATATACGCATGAGGGGATATATGCACATGAGGTTTCCGCGCAGCCCCAAATAGCTCAGTGTGCAGAAAGGGAAGTCAAACATTCTCTCAAACCTGAAATCCCATGCTTCAATGTTCTCTGAATCTTCCCGGTCCTGAAGTGGTGACCACATTAAGCATAATGTCCAATGTGTGTGTACATGATGGGTGCATGGGATAGTGTTAGAGCTGCATATCTATCACTTTGTTTTAGTCTGCCATCAATTCTGGCAGAAATGTTTGGTTTTATAAGACCATGGCTCTGGGTGACAAGGTGGCGAATCCTGAAGTCTATGTCTATCAGCTTTTTCAATGCTGATTTCTGGAACATGCCTCAACTACTTTCACCCATGTTTTGAGGATCTTACTTTGTTGTGCTGAGCGTCCAATGTATTTTTCCATTTATGTTCTTTTAAACTCCCCCCTTTAAAAAGACCTTATGAAAGGATTTGACAGGCTCTCTTTAAACAAAATACAAAGCTGAGGCAGTGGCAAGCTGTGGCAAGGATACAATATGAGGAGGTGAGAAAGGGACATTGGCCCCAAATTATTAAATAACAAAAAATCATCTGCAGCCTGCACAGCACAACCGTAAAAACAACAAATGAATTCAGTCATATATCGTGAAGAAAAGCACTCGTGCAGCTCAACATGAATGATACTATAACATAAAATAACAAATCAAAGAAATAACACAAGCCATGTAGTATTATATACCCACCACACCATAAAATACCATGCCCTAGCATATTATATCACAACAACACTAAAATAATTTATAGTAAAAGTTATCCAAAATTTTAAGATTCACATAGTTAGATTAACTTACTACGCCCGTATAATATTCTCATTCTTCCACGTACCCTTTTTTTGCACATTGATTATTTTTATCTCGTAATGGTGGGGTGTCAGGGTCTTTCCAACTCCACAAACTTGAAGAGAAATTAAGAGTGGCGATGTCTGCGATTGATCATTGGCAGTTACAAGACACCTTGTAATATACATTAAAATCGCTGCACTTAGCACACGTTAAACCCAGTGGCAATGAAAAAATTGTCATTTGGTTAAAATTTAACATACACACACACACACACATCCCTTTCCTTCCTCATCAGTCACACAAAAATCGTATGCAAATTTTTAAAAAGGGTGGCGTGTGTCTGAAATCAGAAAACCTCCTCCCAGTCTCTCTCACTCTCTCTCTCTCTCATATTACAGTGGAACCTCCCTTATAAGACCTCCCATTATAAGACTCACTCCCATAAGACCTACTTATGTGAGACACTTCCCTTCTTTGTAAGTATTAAAATTACCTCCCTTAAAAGACCTCATTTTGGATGTGTTTTGAAGGTCTTATAAGGGAGGTTCCACTGTTCTAAGTTTGAATTTAAAAAACAACAATAACAACTGCAGAAAGTATTTTCACACACACAAGCCTTACAAACACTTTTCTCAAAATTTTCTTCAGCCATTGTATGTACCGGTAATATACATCTAGATCTACTGCCAGGAAAAAGTAATGCTTTGAAATTATCAGATGGTCTTTGCACCCATATGAGCTGTGCATGTTAGTTAGCATACTTGTGGCGGTACCATAGCCGATGAGGTTTAACCGAGGCGTGGTTACCGCTACACCTATCTGTATTGTTAAAAAACAATCGGGACTTTACTGGAGTTGCACTGCCTCCGGGCATTGCCTCCAGTATTGTTCCCACCATCTTTGTATCTACAAATGTCCCATATGTGTCTGTCCAGACCGAGAGGACGTAAAGCACCATTTTTCATTCATTCGAGCTGTGCATGTTACAGGCAGAAACCTCATGGTCAGATCTACTGCCAGGAAAAAGTAATGCTTTGAAATTATCAGATGGTCTTTGCACCCTTATGAGCTGTGCACGTTACTGGCAGAAACCTCATGAGTTAACCCGCAAATAAGTAAAAGCATGAGCTTATTCTCTCCGCTTATTTCTGACTTTTACTTATTTGCGGATATATATACGCATGAGGGGATATATGCACATGAGGTTTCCGTGCAGCTCCAAATAGCTCAAAGTGTGCAGAAAGGGAAGTAAAACATTCTCTCAAACCTGAAATCACACGCTTCAATGTTCTCTGAATCTTCCCGGTCCTGAAGAGGTAACCACATTAAGCATAATGTCCAATGTGTGTGTACATGATGGGTGCATGGGATAGTGTTAGAGCTGCATATCTATCACCTTGTTTTAGTCTGCCATCAATTCTGGCAGAAATGTTTGGTTTTATATGGCTCTGGATGACAAGGTGGCCAATCCTGAAGTCTATGTCTATCAGATGTCAACCCCCATCCCCCTTTAAAAGAATTTAACAGGCGGCTCTTTTAAACAAAATAAAAAGCTGAGGCAGTGGCAAGGATACAATAATGAAAAAAATTATGGGGAGGTAAGAGAGGGACATTGTCCCCAAATTATTAAAATTCAGTCACATATTGTGAAGAAAAGCACTCGTGCAGCTCAACATGAATGATACTATAACATAAAATAACAAATCAAAGAAATAACACAAGACATGTAGTATTATATACCCACCACACGATAACATACCATGCCCTAGCATACCATAGCACAACACTAAGTTATCATGCACTATTATAAGATTCACTTACTACGCTCGTATAACATTCTCATTCTTTCATATACGTTTTTGCACATTGATTTTTTTCATCTCGTAATGGTGGGGTCTCAGGGTCTTTCCAACTCCACAAACTTGAAGAGAAATTAAGAGTGGTGATGTCTGCAATTGGCACAGTTACAAGACACCTCGTAATATACATTAAAAACACTGCACACATGTTAAACCCAGTGGCAATGAAAAAGTTGTCATTTGGTCAAAAATTTATCATCCCCCCCCCCCCCCCCCCTCAGTCACACAAAAATTGTATGCAAATTTTAAAAAAATGGATGGCACGCTTCTGGCTGTGATGTGCTCTCCAGGTTGGAGCCACCCGAATTTCACAGACGCCTCTAGTGTTCCCGATCACACAGATCTGTACGTAAATTACGTACAAAGTTTCAAGTTTGACGTATAAATTTTTCAGTCAATGTGTCATTGTGACGTACAGTTTTTCTCTCAGCCGATTGCTTCCTCAAACGTGTTCGCCACGATCAGAATGTCGAAGCCATTTCGGCTTGCGGGAAACGATCAACAGAATTCTTTCACTACAATATCATGCTTGAAGCAGACAACAAAAACTATCATGAACCACAGAGTAATTTCCCTTTGTTTCTCGCCACCCATACTGCTCACACATGCACTGCTGCCAAGCCTAGGCCGCGCGTTTCTTGGAAGGTAAAAAATGGCGCTGCTTCGCTGGATTGCGAAAACTTCGACGTGAAGTTCTTCCAAAGACTGAAGTTTTAAGTGAGGTGACAAAAACCCTCGAACCAGTTCCAGGCCCTTCAAGTTCTACTTCAACTGTCAGTAGTGATAAAAAGAAGAAAGTAACTCGCAAACCAAGTCAAGTTGGTGTGAAGAATTTGAATGGCTTTAGCATCGTGGTGGTAAAGAGATTTGTCTTTATTTTAGAGCATATTGTCCATTTATTACGGCTTTTATTTTGACCCTCCACATTTTTTAAATGACCCTTAAAATTTGGGGGCAAAGGGTCATGATGACCCTTCAAATATTGGAAGCATGGGGAACACTGCCTCTGTGTGTGATTATAAAGTACCAACTACCAAAACAAGATGCGCTTCAAAAACATGCATGACAATTACCGTTTAAATCAAAACACACATGATTGTATCACATTAGAACAGTATTGCTTGACACAAAACATACTATGCCAATATTATAAACACCTTACTTGTACTTAACTTAGATTATGTCAACTCTAAGTTTTAGTGGAACCTCCCTTATAAGACTCCCTCCCATACAAGACCTACTTTTCTGAGATATTGCCCTTCTTTATAAGTATTAAAATTACCTCCCATATAAGACCTCATTTTGGACCATTTTTGAAAGTCTTATAAGGGAGGTCCCACTGTACTGAAGTTGCGATATCACCACTACATTTCTGACATGTCCATGGAAAAAGGTGGGATAACCCTTGAAATATCCATTGAAATTGATGTTTGCTCTCAATGTCAACATAATAGTATAACATGATACTATTCAACACTGCCATAAGACAACAGTCGGAACTCTCAGTCCAACTCAATGTGGCCAGCAGATATGAAATATCCACTGAAATTGATGTTTGCTCTCAATGTCAACATAATATAACATGATACTATTCACTACTGTGCCATGAGACAACAGTCAAAAGTCTCAGTCCAACTCAAGGACGGTGGCCAGCAGATATGATGAAATATCCACTGAAATTGATGTTTGCTCTCAATGTCAACATAATATAACATGATACTATTCACTACTGTGCCATAAGACAACAGTCAAAAGTCTCAGTCCAACTCAATGTGGCCAGCAGATATGAAATATCCACTGAAATTGATGTTTGCTCTCAATGTCAACATAATATAACATGATACTATTCAACACTGTGCCATAAGACAACAGTCAAAAGTCTCAGTCCAACTCAAGGTGGCCAGCAGATATGAAATATCCACTGAAATTGATGTTTGCTCTCAATGTCAACATAATATAACATGATACTATTCAACACTGTGCCATGAGACAAGTCAAAACTCAGTCCAACTCAAGGTGGCCAGCAGATATGAAATATCCACTGAAATTGATGTTTGCTCTCAATGTCAACATAATATAACATGATACTATTCACTACTGTGCCATAAGACAACAGTCGAAACTCTCAGTCCAACTCAAGGTGGCCAGCAGATATGAAATATCCACTGAAATTGATGTTTGCTCTCAATGTCAACATAATATAACATGATACTATTCAACACTGTGCCATGAGACAACAGTCAAAACTCAGTCCAACTCAAGGTGGCCAGCAGATATGAAATATCCACTGAAATTGATGTTTGCTCTCAATGTCAACATAATATAACAAGATAGTGATACTATTCAACACTGTGCCATGAGACAACAGTCAAAAGTCTCAGTCCAACTCAAGGTGGCCAGCAGATATGAAATATCCACTGAAATTGATGTTTGCTCTCAATGTCAACATAATATAACATGATACTATTCACTACTGTGCCATAAGACAACAGTCAAAAGTCTCAGGCCAACTCAATCTGGCCAGCAGATATGAAATATCCACTGAAATTGATGTTTGCTCTCAATGTCAACATAATATAACATGATACTATTCAACTGTGCCATAAGACAACAGTCGAAACTCTCAGTCCAACTCAAGGTGGCCAGCAGATATGAAATATCCACTGAAATTGATGTTTGCTCTCAATGTCAACATAATATAACATGATACTATTCACTACTGTGCCATAAGACAACAGTCGAAACTCTCAGTCCAACTCAAGGTGGCCAGCAGATATGAAATATCCACTGAAATTGATGTTTGCTCTCAATGTCAACATAATAGTATAACATGATACTTTCACAGGGTTCCCATGGCTTTCAGCTATCCCCAAGTAAGGACCTGTAGGCCTAAGGATAATCTCCCATCTTTTAGCCAACAATCTTGAAAGGAACACTTTCCCAGCATTGTGAACAATGTCTAAGCAGATACAAAAACAATAGCTGACACAGATATACGCGTTTTCTCACAAAACGACACCAGGATAAAGAACGAGATTTCAGTCCAATTTCTCTTGACACTCGCGGTGCATCGTTCGTCTGCTAAGTGGTCAGTTGAAACAGGAAGGTGGGGGAGGGGGGTAAGGTGGAGTAGGTGCTGAGCAATGTTTCTCAAGTGTAAAAGTGCTGCTTCTGCGATCTATTTTGAGTATGGTCTTGCTACTCAGGGCAGGTTTTGGCAGCTGTCAGGACTTGTAAGGACCTTGAAGTGAATGTAAGCACTTGTAAGGCCTTACTTGGAGATTTCAATTGGTCAAGACTTATAAGGACTGGTAAGGCCCCTATGAACCCTGTTTCAACACTGTGCCATGAGACAACAGTCAAAACTCTCAGTCCAACTCAAGGTGGCCAGCAGATATGAAATATCCACTGAAATTGATGATTGCTGTCAATGTCAACATAATATAACATGATACTATTCAACACTGTGCCATTAGACAACAGTCAAAACTCAGTCCAACTCAAGGTGGCCAGCAGATATGAAATATCCACTGAAATTGATGTTTGCTCTCAATGCCAACATAATATAACATGATACTATTCACTACTGTGCCATAAGACAACAGTCAAAAGTCTCAGTCCAACTCAAGGTGGCCAGCAGATATGAAATATCCACTGAAATTGATGTTTGCTCTCAATGTCAACATAATAGTATAACATGATACTATTCAACTGTGCCATGAGACAACAGTCAAAACTCTCAGTCCAACTCAAGGTGGCCAGCAGATCCAGTGCGCACAATATTTGGAACAACGCTGGGCATGATGTCCAAGATGTCTTTGGAAAAACAGGGTTCACAGTTCATCATAATTGTGACTGTGGCACCGCAGTCCTCTGCAACACACAGAAACATGCACACAAAAATAAAATAATTTTTTTTTTTTTTGCTGTCCCATCTTCAATGTACAGTGGCGTTGCTCCCACGCCGCTCGTTCCGAATCCCAATTCGCAGCTACACGAAACTCTCAAGTCGCAGAAACCGAGGCCAGCAGATCCAGTGCGCACAATATTTGGAACAACGCTGGTCAGGAGGCAACCAACCGAGGAGAACAGGGTTCACAGTTCATCATAATTGTGGCTGTGGCACCGCAGTCCTCTGCAACACACAGAAACATGCACACAAAAATAAAGAATTTCTTAGACCTTCATTCAAGAAAACTCTTTTTTCATGCACACATCTTACCTCTTATAAATTACGCATCCACGTTATGGGATAGTGCTAGTGAAAATAATCTAAAATACATAACTCGCTTACACAAAAGAGCTTTAAAGCTTGTCCTACTTAAGTCTACTAGTTTGACAATGAATGATTATAAACAACTAAACATCTTTCCGTTTAAAGAAAGACTTTTCTTAAACAAATGCCTATGTATGTACAACATCGTAAACGGAACAGCCCCAAATAAAATAATAAGTTCCTTTACATTAAATGAAAATCGACATACTCATAAGCTTTCATTTCTTAAGCCCCATAACGATCTGTTCAAATCCAGCCTGACATACTCTGGGGGAAACACATGGAACAACTTGCCATCATCCTTGAAATCATGTCCATCTAAACCAGCTTTTAAAAAAGCTTTAAAGAAGCACCTGGTTGATAAATTGTAATCTGGCATTATTAAGATGTATATATGCATTGCATGTTCTTATGTCTGGAAATATTATTTTCTTCCTTCTATCTTCCCTTTCCTTCTGTTTTTTGTTTCTTTTTCCAATTGTGTGTACAGGTGTGTGTGTGTGTGTGTGTGTGTGTGTGTGTGTGTGTGTGTGTGTGTGTGTGTGTGTGTGTGTGTGTGTGTGTGTGTGTGTGTGTGTGTGTGTGTGTGTGTGTGTGTGTGTGTGCGCGCGCGCGCGCGGGTGTGTGTGAGTGAGCGGTGTGTGTGTGTGTGTGAGTGTATGTGCGCACACGCGCGCATGTGTGTGTGTGAGTGTTTCCTCTCCCGGCTTTCTCTCCCTCTCTCTTCCTCCCTACCCCGTTCTCTCTCTTCTGTTTGGTTCTTTGTTGTTTTTTCTTTCATTATACTGATCATAATGTTTTCTGTTTTGTGTTCCTGTAAATATGTTAAGTTCATATATTTTTGATTGATGTGTATATTTTTTGTATGAGGGCAGGATGAAAAAAAGCTTTGTTAGCTTATTCTTTAACCTTCAATAAAGATGATTTTGACTTGACTTGACTCGACACACACACATGCGCACACACACAAAGACAAAGCATATTAACAGACCAACAAAAACTAACAAAACAAAAGTAACTTGTCACCAATGTATCTTGAGCATCTGTTGAATACATACATTTGTGTGTGTGTGTGGTTTTATTATTTTTCTTTTTTTCTTTGGGGGGGGGGGGGGGGGGGGGAAAAGTCTGAAACGAACAAGCATTGAAGAAGAAAAGAAATGAAAACATAAATGATTCATAACAAAACCATCAGATAAAATGTAACACCAAGCTAATTCTGAGGCTGACTTTGGCTGGACCTAACTGAAACAAAAACAAACCACACACACGCATACATATCTGGGGGGTCTAAAATCACTAACGTGAATAGACATTAAATGGAATAATACACACAGAGAGAGTCGAGAGAGGGAGAGAGAGAGTCGAAAGAAAGCCTGAGAAAACAAGAGACAAGAGAGTACAGACAGACACAAAGAGAGAGACACACACACATAGTTTCTTTTGGTCTAAAATCACTAATGTGAATAGACATTAAATTGAATAATATTAATACACACAGAGAGAAAGAGAGAGCTCTAGTGAAGAGAGGGAGGGAGTCGAGAGAAAAGAAGAGAGTAGAGACAGACACATAGAGAGACACACACACACACAGTGAGAGCCAGAGAGTTATCCACTCACTGTTTCCTAACGGCGCAGCGTCCCTCAAAAATCTGCCTCAGAGTCAGACCTCTCTCCTCTTGCTCAATCTGCGCCACACGCCAGAACAGCTCTTCTTCCACCTCCTTCTTTTCCTTGGGGTCAGGGTCGAAGAGATCCAGATCCAGGTCCTCCAGCGTTGGGGACAAGGCATAGGCCCTGGCCACCATGCGAAGAGTCATAGCGGGGCAGAGGGGGAGCCGAAGATGGCGCAGCTGGTTGTCGCACCTCAGCACATGCTTGAGACAGGCGTCTGACAACCGGAATTGACCTTCTAGTTCTTCTATGCTTTTGGTTCTTCGCGCCTTGTTCACCAGGAGCGTCAGGCTTTGCAGACGGGCGCAGTTGCTGCACAAATAATAACAAAAGTTTTATAATAAAAAAAATAAAAAAATGAATGATGATAATAATATCATTCAAATGATAATAATAATAATAATAATAACTAGCATTTATAGAGCACCCTTTCTCTCTTGAGCTCACGGCGCTTCACAATTATTTAAATAAATACATAGATCATAAGCTACTACAATATTATTAACTATCAAAAACAAACACACAACATGCACACACACACACACACACACGCACGCGCGCACACACACCCACACACAATGTGGGGAACATAGTTTTAAGGCAAGAAACAGGACAAGGAAGAAATCAGAGGTATTGCCGAAAGAGGTGAGTTTTAAGAGCGGTTTTGAAAGATTGGAAAGATTTAGCAGAACGAAGTTCATATGGTAGGGTGTTCCAGACAAAAGGGGCGCTGAAAGAAAATGAACGTTCACCATATGTCTTAGTGTTTGTAATAACATGGAAACAAAAGGAATACAATCATTTGCTGATCCCGTATATTCTTGTCAAATACATGTATCTTCCCTAAACCACACTTTTAGCCTAGTTATCTGCATCTGTGTCTGGTATATTGGCAGTAAACCAATTCTGGTTAGAGTACTTAACCTTTACCGGATCATGCTTTTGACTACACAGACACGATGGCAGGGTTCTCAGCAAAGAGCAAATTCCTAAAGGGAAGAGAGGTGTTTATCCCTGTCCGGATGGCGCGGGTCTCCCACGACCCCTACTTGTCAAAGAGTCACCATGTGTTTATCCCTGTCCGGATGGCGGGGGTCTCCCACGACCCCTACTCAATGCACTGCAGTGCTCTTTAAAGTAGGGGTCGTGGGAGACCCCCATCATCCGGACAGGTATATCAAAATTACGCATAATATTACGCCATTTATATTTTATACACATTAATGAAATTTAACACACTTAAAGCCATTTTTTACGTTTTTGACAAAGTCATGAAATTTCATGAAGATTGCTAAAATAGTTTTAGAGATATAACATGTTTGGTGTGTCAAGGGGTCATGGCGACCCCAGAGGTCCGGTAAAGTTTAAACCAACGGGAAGAACTTTGTAAGAAGAAGTTACTTTATGATCACCAGTGTGTTTTTAGATAACAAGTTCAACGGTTCCAAATGACAAAAACGTGTCCTTGGAGGGCCTGGCCAAACATTAGGCTGGGTTGGAGCCGGATTAGGTACCCAGCTTGCTGGGAGCTGAAGAGCATTTGCACCCGTCTGGTAGATTAAAATCTACCCTGCATTTTTAGTTCTAACAAAAATGTGACTAACACAGGCGAATTCATCTAAACATCCACAATTTTTTTGTCTCATGTAAATGAAAATAATGTCACTTCACACTTGTGTAGTGTGTATTTCACTATTGGTTAGTAAATTGTTGTATGTAAGTCCATCTCCCTAACCCCCATCTCCCCCCATGCACACACACACAAACCAACAACTCACCTCAAAATGATGCGGATGCTATCATCACACAAGGCACGTCCAACAACAAGCGTAAGATTCACCACGTCTGCCACAAGGCAGGTCAGGGCAGACGCTTGTGGAATGCTCCACTTCATACAATGCCCAAATTTGACACTGTACAGATTATTGGCATTGCACCTCACAACTTGCTGTGCCAAGGGTTTGAGAGTTGTGATCTTCATATGTCCAGCTAAGTCATGAAAGTCAAAGTATGCACTTTCTAAAACAAAGTTCTGTAGCCATCGGAGTTTGTTGAATACAGAGGGTAGCACAGCTGAACTAATACCCTCGCAGTCCTTTAGGACAACAGTCTGAAGTAGTGGACAATTGTGCACTAAACATATTAAGTCTTCAGATGAGAGGCAGCATTGCTGGAGCGTGATGGATTTCAAGTTGATTTGTTTTCTGCAAAGGCACTTCAAAAAGGATGTTGCAGCATGGAAAAAACGAACCAGTGTCAGGCTCTGGAGGTCAAACTCTGGAGGAGAATCATCTTCATCAGAGTATTGGTGTTCATCTGAAGCACGTTCACAGAAAATCTTTTGACCATTCAATTTAGAGAACGCCTGAGGTGGAACTTCTAATCTCAGCTCTTTCAGGCAAGGAAAACCCCCCAACAACTGCAAGACTTTTTTGCCATTATCATGGAGACAGCTTAATTTCAGTGATTTGAGCAATGGAAATGCTGCTGAAATGGCTTTCCAATATTTCTCATCATCAGCCCACTGTCCAGTTGATGCGGAAACAGCATTCCTTCCACTTTGTAGATTCGGACCGTTCAGATTTTTAATTTTGCTCTCTAAATAAACCCTTCTCTCATTCACAACAAGCCCAGCTTGAGTCAGAGAAGTCATCACCTTGCCTTTCGCATGTTCCACGTCATCATACAACTCACTTGTCAGACTCAGATGTTTTAGAGAGGACAGCAAGAGGTTTGGCTTCTCTACAAGCACTGTCAGGGCTTTTGTTGTCTCTGCGTTTGTACCAACAGTCAGCGCAAGATCTTCTAATTTGGGGCAGTTCTCCCTGATAGCTGTGGTGACATCCTCCAGCAAATCTGTATCCTCCGCATCTTCCATATTCATGTGGAGACCAATTCTCTTCAGTGAACGCTCAGACGAAAAATAGTCTTTAACTGATCGCAAAGCACGGGAATCCAGTCTACCAGGGTACACAACAACTTGCAAAGTTTCCAGTCGTCTAAAAGGTGTCAAAATTCCAAAGAAGCTAGTTATAAAATCACTGGTGGGTTCGCTGCGATTGGAAAAGTGCTGCTCCACATGAATGTGTGACAAATTTGGGTACTTGTCAAGAAACTCCCATTGCGAATTGCCGCCACCTAGTATAGTCAGCTTTTGTAGGGATGGATACAGCATGCCCTGAGTGACTGAACATTCTGGCCACACTTGTCCCCTTTCTTCCACAGCGGTCACCATCGTCCTGACTGGAGCCACATCTTCACGGGCGTTTGAGGTGAAGCACTCCTGATGCAGCTGGCCCAGGTAGAAATCCTTGGATTTGTTGGGAGGCGTGCGCCATGGGTTCAAGCCAGCAACAGAAATCTTATTCCACAGGGTAGAATCGTATGAAAGAGTGTGAAAGTAGCGACAGGTCTTTCTGACCCCCAGCACAAGGTCACGTTGTGGCAGGTAGGAGATGATCTTCAGATGAATCTCCTCGGGAAGATGCAACATTTCAGCTTGAGATTCACAGTCTGGTGATGTAGCCATCTTGTGATTTAACAATCTGCAACAACACAAAACAAATGATAGACTATAAATGTATATGCAAACCATGAGAATAGATAACAATGAAACGAAGATAGTCTTCTATAATATAAACGCACACTAGAGAGTAGCTCTCTTTCTAGCTCATGAAGTACAGTCACTTGATGCAGCACCTGGGAAGGCTCAAGATTCTCACCAGCATAAGTGGTGGATTTTGTCAGGGCTTTTCTTTTGTCAGACCCAGCTGGTTATCACCCTCCATGACCTGTTCACAAGTCTTGAGAAGAACAGGCAGACGGACATCATAATCATGGACTTTTCTAAGGCATTCAGCAATTATGCCCCCCCCCCCCCCCCCCCCCCCCCCCTTTAAAACTGTTGGTATTAGAATGTCCATTCTAACAGTGGTTCGCCAACTTCCTCACCCAAAGGCACATGAAGGTGGTGATGTAAACAACATCCTGGGGCAGTGGGTGGATGCCTTGTGCCTCCATACGGGGAGCTGGACAATCCCACCCCATCCATGAGTTCATCCCCATGGGGATACGGGGGGGTGGGGGTGGGGGGTCTTTCGTATAAATAGCTCCCCCACCTTCTGGAAGTTAGTTCTCTGCTTGTAACTTCCTCTAACCGGCCACACTCTTTGACTCTGCCTTTTCCCTTTGCTTGTTATTGTCTACTGTCTTTATGACTTATTCCCCCATTCTCCTGTCTTTTTCCAAAATAAAGTTTGAAACTATTTTTCTCGTTTGAGCTCCTCCGAAATGGGAATGTGTCAGCTGTAAGCTGTGGGGAAACCAGTGAAAACTGAAAACCGGACACATACATGGCCATTATGACCAGAAGAAGAAGAAGAAAATAAGAACATCATTCTAGTTCTACCTCCCCGTCCCCTAATCCCCACCCCCTCACCCATTCCTTAACACCCATTTTCCTCCACCCTGACCCTATCGACTAGACCAACAAGATGGAAAAAGAAAAGAACAGGAAGAGACCAAGAGAAGAAAGAATGGAAAGTCCATGGGTGCTGCAACTCCTCAAAATGAAAAGAAATAAAAGGCAGGAGTCCAGATGTCCCATGCCGGGTCAAGAGGACGTAAAACACAATCTTTCATTCATTCGGCAGGAGTCCAGGGCAAGTGCCCCAGCAGGGTACAGGGGCAGAGCCCTGTAGGAGGATGCAGGAGGGGAACACAAGAGGGAGAGATAATGAGACAAACAGACAGTTAAAATGATGGACAGAGACAGTCAGAGTCCGATAAGCCTTGTAAAATGCTTACATTGCCTTTGAAAACAATATGTCATCACCATGCTGTTTTTAAGATTCCCAGAGAGTGACTTCCGGGATAGAACAACCAAGTTCAATGCAACCCAAATTGCTTGTGGTTGATTTGTTTTGTTTCAGTCACAGATGTTTTATTGGAAGCTCTCTGTTTCAGTTCAGTTCTTTCTTCTTATTCCAGTTGGGGATGTTTATCCTGCCCCGCGCTCACTGGTTTTCATTCAAGTCATTAATAGTGCACAGAATGCGTGCAGTTTGAATTTGTGTCATCCATCCCACCGGCACTCACGGCCTACTCGTACTGAATAGTGGGATGGACTTTATCGTGTGCGCAAGATCTTGTGTATGCGCTCGCACACAGGACCTCGGTTTTTGAAAAGTCTCATCCGAAGGACTTTTTCCCCAACTGACGTCAGATACGCATTTACACCTGGGTGGAGTGAGAAAAATAGGAGTAAAGTGCTTTTTCCAAGGACACACCACTGACTATGAACTGAGCTGGGTTCGAACATGCGCACACGCAAATCTGACGGATTACGAGCTAGCGACTCGGACTTACCAACTGAGCAACAGCGGATCTTTCTTGTAAACTTAAAAACAAACTTAAATTAGTGTGAAACTGAAAGAGTTGCACCGCATGGAAATGAAAAATTAAGAAAGAAAGATCAAGAATAAGAAGAAAGATCAAGAACAAAAAGATAATCATATCAGAAAGTAGGCCTAAGTGTTGCTGGACTTAGCATTATGCTGGTGACCTGCTGAACGAGCACTGGCTGGCCAGGTCATTCATGCTGTTTTGATTTATCTATTTTCAAGTGCTCTCCCCAAGTCTTCATCAATCATATCATAGGTACGGCGTATAGGCTTAGATAGACTTTTGCCTACTCTTTCAAGTCATTCATGTTTTGTTTTAGTTTTTTAATATTCCGGGTGCAACAAAGTAGGCATTGTATTGCTTCTTTCATTAAATGATAGCAAAAATTGTCTGGAAGCTATAATCCTCCCAGTGTCTATCTAACATGTCATTAAAACTATTGAGTGTTCCTGCAGTTGCTATATTACTGGGTAAGGAATTCCAAGGATTGATAACTCTGTGAAAAAATATGCTTAGGTATTAGTCCTGGTAAATGGCTTGTTAATCTTCAAGGGATGGCCTCTGGTAATGGAAGTATTAATTGTGAACAAAATTAATTGTTATTATATATACTGTTAGTAGTTTGACTGTCAACTTTTACTTACGTAAGATTTTAAACGTGTCTTATCATATCACCTCTTAGCCGGCAGTATTCAAGACTTCACATATTTAGAGCTTTAAGTCTCTCTTCATAAATTTTACAGTTTTGTAATCCAATAATTTGTTTAGTATTTTTCTTTGAACATTTTCAATGTTTCTTAAATTTTGGGCTCCAAACCGCATTTCCACATATTCTAAAATCGGTCTAACTAATGCTTTGAAAAGAGGAACCATTATTTCTTTGGATTTAAACTGAATGAAATGTGATATCATACCAGACATTTTATTAGCTTTCTTAAATATTCTTGACAGTAGTAGTAATATGCTCTTCAAAATTTAGATTAATATCCACAAAGACCCCCAGATCTTTCTCGACCTCACTAGGTTCAAGATCACAATAATCAATGTTATAATCATAGTTAGGATTATTTTTACCCATGAGAAGTATTTTGCATTTTTTACTATTAAACTTTATTTGTCAATCCTTCGTCTATTCAACTAGTTTATCAATTGGCTTCTGTAGTTTAATCCTGCTCCGATCATCTAATACTGTTATGATTAAGTGTCATCAGCAAATATCTTTATAAAGCAATTGATCTACAATGTCAGGTATATCATTTATAAAACTAATTAAAAAAAAGTGTAGGTCCCAGGACGCTACCCTGATGAACACCACTACTAACATGTACTGTCTGATTTCTCACGTTAAATGTTAACATATTGAATTCTGTCTGTTAAAGAGTCATCTATCCATTTAAGTAGATTGTCTTGCATGCCATAACCTTGCAGTTTATACATGGTAATAGTCTTCTAAAGTTCTATGTGGCACTTTGTCAAAAGCTTTTTACAAATCAATATAAAACTGCATCAACTGGTACATAATTGTTATACATTTTTAATGTTAATCATAATCATTCAATCATTTATTACACTTAACACTTGAAATGACAATCTGATAATAACAATATATAAAAAAACTAATAAAATAGCGCAACATTTCAGTTTATTTTTTTCAACCTTCGACGGGCAAAGCACCAGGGCAACTAAAACAGCCTTTAAAATACAGTGTTACACAATAAAATAAAAAATAAAAATTGTGATCAAAACTCATAAAAGCAAACACGGAGCAAACAAGCAAGGAAGGCGAGTTTTGCACGAGCTATAATCTGTAATTTTCCATTAAATGTTTATTTAAATTATCTCTGGGCTGGCAATCGTTATGTCTATACACCGAAAAATGAATGCAGAATGGTCGGAAAATGCCGAAAAATGAATGCAGAATGGTAAAACCATACCGAAAAATGCTAAATTGTGAAGGCGGAATGATCAAAATGCCGAATGGTAGGGCAGAATTGTGACCGTCACCACAAAATGAGTCGTGATGTCCCAAATGTCACTTTTGAGTTATTAACAAATTGTTCTTTTGCATTAAAAAAGCTTTCCAACAAACCAAAAAGTTTGTAAATCAGACTATTTGTTGAAAAGTTATGAAGATTTGAAATCGTATATTCAGGGAATCGGCGAAATGAAAAAATGCAACCGGAAAATTTATAAATGTGTACAAAACAACCAGATGTTTCTGATATAATTACACTTTTAAGGCAGAAAGGATTGTTTTTACACTTCAATACTTATGACGGAGTTATGTATAGATAAAGACCCATTGTTCAATATTATTGAATAATAAGTCAAAATCTGAGAATTGATGATTTGACCCCCTTCCACATAAAATTGTCCCTAGGGGACAAGTGAACTAGGGACAATGCGACTCATTTTGTGGTGATGGGTCACAATTATGAAAACATTCTACAGAAAACCCCAAAATTTACAACAATGGAAAGTGAAATTGCCAAATAGCAAAATGATTAACACCGTCCCGATTACACATTTCTGTAGTTCGGCTATCCCACACACTAGAATGGAAATCACGTCATACCGACATGTCTACAAACAAAACAGCGCGTGCGTGTACACATCGGCGCTCAACATAATTTAAAGAACTCAATTAGTAGGTGTCATTTTGTGTTGTTGTGGGCAACACACCGTACACACAGGCAGAGATCGTCACCGCAACCTAGGCCTGGGCCATGTGAAAATTTTAAAAGCTAACCCTTTTAAAAGATTGCCTGTTTGATCAACAATGTCCGATTATTACCATTGCTCCTGTTGTGGAAAGCAGTGTGACAACGACTGCATTTGTTGCGATGTTTGCGAAAAGTGGGCCCACTATCATTAGTATCAATGTGAAAATCTTTCACAAACAATGATCAGTCACTGTTAAATGACAATATTTATATTTTGGTTAGATGTGGTTTCATAATTCAGCTTCACCATAATGGTGTCATGACCATCCATCATTCACCTTTCGGCATTTTCCGGCGTTTTTCGGTGAATAGACACACCCCTGGCAATACTCACAGATCTTACACACAATCAACATAAAGACTGACAGGCCTGTAATTCCCAGGATCATTTTTCCTACTAGGGACTTTTCCTTCGTTCATTGATTGTCAAATTTAGTTTTTTTAATGAGCTGGTAGGTAATCTTATAATTCTTTTAATAATCTGGGATGAATGTCGTCGGGACCAGCAGACTTTTAAATATCTAGTTTGGTTAATTTATCACAAATGTCTTTTTCAGTGAAATTTACTCAATAACTGAGGAAATATGTGCATTTGTTTCATGTCAGGTCAGATCTTCAGGGCAGCCAGGCCTCGCGGCCTCTTGATGTGCCCTTTCTTTTGATTGTTCGTTTTAGTGATTTTGTTTAGCAATTAGATTGGCATAGCTGTGACACTTTTTGAGCAATCATTGTTGTCTTAATCATAATTGTATTTCAATACATCAATTTTGGGATAACTATCTAGGAGGTTTTTGAAATGGTTAATGTTAGAACAGAAGCAAGTTTAATTTGTGCTGGTAGATTGTTCCAGTACTGAGTGACTATTAAAGTTCTACTGCTAAGGTTAGTATTTTCAGTTTGCTGCTACGGTTTCTCAAATCATTAGATAATTGAAACAAATGTTTGTTAATTTTGTCAGGGTTAGGCTAGGTTAGGTTAGGTATTTAGAAGGGACAGGCTTTCTCAGCCTAGGCCTTGCGGCCTATAAAAAGTCCAATCATTGGCATAATAGTATTAATACAGTTTGATTTTGTGAAATGTTTTATAAACTTTTATCAAATCTCCCCTTCATCATGAAATCTTCTGAATTTTAAGGATGGTATGCTTAACTTATAACGTCTGTCCCATATTTCAATTTTTGGCTCACGTCGTTTTTTAAAACAAAGTGAGTCTATAGTATCGTACATGTTCGGTTGTGTGTATGTGTGTGTGTATGTGTGTGTGTGTTGCGTCCATGGCCCCGACCTTTAACCTTAACTCAAACCTTAACGTTGTCATTTTCTCTAAACATATAAGGCGTTAGAGGGTTAAAGTTAGCAATGGATACTTGATTTTGACGTGAGCCTTCAAGTCACGACGATCAAAGCAGTCAGATACATTGATAAAGAACAAAATAAAGATAATCATTTGTTGCAGAGATTACTGTTGTGCAACCTTTAACCTTGACTCAGTCACACTCTTCAAACTAAAGAAGACTCTCACTCTCCACTGAAACTTTAACGTTGTCATTTTCTCAAAAAAACATAAGATGTTAGAGGGTTAAAGTTAGCAGGATACTTGATTTTGACGTGAGCCTTCAAGTCATGGCGATCAAAGCAGTCAGATACATCGGTAAGGAACAAAAGAAAGAAAATCATTTGTTGCAGAGATTACTGTAACTGTTGTGTTGTACCGAGTAGGAGATACATACTGGAAAGAAGACTCTCCATTAGATATACAAAAACGCTCTTTAAAAAGAAACACAAGACTTCAGGTGTGTACAAATAGGTACATTTTAACGTCGTCAACTTATATTTTCTGTAACAAATGGATGTACCGAGTGTGTGCGTTGACGGCCCGGTTGTTTAGCTTTATTTGCGCCTTTGAGTAACGGTTGTTCGTGTTCATTTGCGCATCATCTCTGCACTTCCGGCAACAAGGCCTAGGCCTAGAGTCCATGCCTTACCTCATAATCAAGACGACGTACTTAACATTTAGCCCACATTCATTTCAGTCTTGAAAAAAAAAATACGGAAAATCCAGGGTTCGTCGATTTCACTGCCTTCGACGTACGAATCCTTTGTTAGGCCTAGACGATTGATCACCATGAGCAAAGACTGTACAGGGGAAGATAAACATGGATGAGCTTGCTGGCTGTGACCTTGACCTTTGCTTTGTGGCAGAGGGGGGGGGGGGGGGGAATTAACGAAACGAAAATAAAATATTAGGACTAATATAAAATATCTTACAGAAATGTAGATGATGTGGAACAAGTTTTCATCGCATGAACAATCAGTTTAAAACAGTAACAGATCACGCAACTTCAATTATTAATTTTCTAAGAGTAAGAGGCTTAGACCCACAGACAAAGACTAGGCCTACTACAGGTGTCCGTAGACCCTCCTTACCCCGGCGGGGGGGTGGGGGGATTGGTCACTATGTTTTTTCTGAAAGCTTGGTCAATATGCTTTTCAATTTTACTTGTTTGCCAAAAATAAAAATAGGGCTCCACTATGTTACATGCGCATACATATAATTAAATTTTAAAGAAAGGGGTAGGGGTGCATAGAAATAATTTTATTTTACTGTGTATACAGGCATGGGAATTGTCATGGGAATTCCCATGCCTGCTATAGTAATAAAAATCAGACGTGAGCCTTGCAGGCTTTGCCTCTTGTTAATATTGATTTTATTAATTTCAAAATTTGGTTGCTCGCCTTTGTACTTTTTAAAATGCTGTAGATTGCTTTTTTATTTAAGAAAAGGGGTCCAAATTAGATTTCCATACTCAAGATGAGGTCCTATTAAACTGCTATATAGGTTAAAAAAGACATGTATTTAATTCAATAAAACTTTGCAATGCCTGGCTGCCCTGAAGATTCATTCAGGATTTTAAAGATCTGACCTTGAGTTTGGTTGTAAGTAAATACATTATTATACAAAAGAAAAAGAATTATGTGGTCTACAAAACCTTTTACTTACTTTTGTTTTCTTTTTGTTGATAATTAACTTCCGATGTGATCAAATTATGCTAACTTTGATAGATCTTCCTCATTAATTCGCCAGCCAGTCCGGTCAACAGCCTCCTTGGCGCGTGGACGATCGCGTGGTTTGAGCCAAGAAGGAACTGAAATCACGGAAGTTGAAGTGTGGAAAAGGAAGTGGTGAAGAGGTGTACTATGGGTGAAGCGCTAACTACTGAAACTGAAAGACGAAATCTTTCCAAACAAACACCAGAAATACAAACATTTGATAAACCCTAAATATTTTTCAAGCATAATCTCTCTCTCTCTCTCTCTCTCTCTCTCTCTCTCTCTCTCTCCCTCTCTCATATTCCCATGTTATCTTATAATGTTTGTTTTTTGTTTGTTTGTTTTGGGGTGTGTTTTTTACGTTAAAAGTGGTTTTATTATGAAAAATTGTCATTGTCTCAAAATTGCTTCCCTTTTTTCGTACTCAATTTAAGCTACCAATTCAAGTTCACCGTTGTTAAGTATTATCCATGTTTGCGGCTTTAATTCCCATTTTTGACATTTTTGTTCCATTTTCTTGACTTGATTGTTTTATGTCAAAATGTTCTTTGCATGATGCATGGTATGAATGTGTGAGTGAGAGGGCAAGGTGTAAAGAAGCTATTGTAGCTTATCCTTTTTACCCTCAATAAAACATTCGTATTTCGTATCTCTCTCTCTCTCTCGGCTCTCTCTCTCGGCTCTCTCTCTCTCTCTCTCTCTCTCTCTCTCTCTCTCTCAGTCTCCCCCCCCCTGCTTAAAAAAAATAAAAATTAATAATACCCCCCCCCAAAAAAAAGTTTTAAATTGCGTTTCCTTATAAACTAAAAGGAAATAGCAGGCTAAAGGCTATCTAAAAGCCTATATGCCGTATATGATATGATAATGTCAGTTCAAAGCATATTCTTTACTGATTTGGGGTCGATAAAGATGCAGATTAGCACCCCCATTCAATGGTGTTCGTTCTTTCCGTGTTAGTTTGTTTTGAACAGTCTTGCCTTTCTCAAACCCTCAACTGAATCAGGCTCTATCATTTTCTATAATAGAATATAAAAGCAGCGAGACCCGACTGGCTGGGTCATCTTCGTAGAGTAGGTTTCTGTTTTATTTTGTTTGTTTCTTTTTGATGCCCGACTTACCTCAACCGCATATAGTATCATAGGATCAAACTGATGATTGTGGATACTCAACCGTAGAACAGAAGAAGCAATACTGAAAACTGACTTGAGAAGAAGAAAAAACGGAAAGAAAGATAAATCAGGATCCAGACATTAGCTGATTAAGGAGATGGATGGATGGGGTGGTGGTGGGGGGGGGGGGGGGGGGAGGGGGGGGAGTTTTAATATGCCTCTTATCCCTGACTTTGTATTTCCAGCAAAGACACTCAAGGAGATTGCAGATCTACATTGGAAGTAGTAGTAGTAGATTAGAGACAAAACAAGCCGCGAAGCTTTTTATGCAGACATTTTCCCCCCTTCAACTAAAGGCACGAACTTACATTAGGTCCGTGTAGGGCAAGGTTTATACGGTCAAACTAGTTATTGGTCAAAGCTTCTTAAAATATCTATAAATTTAGTAGGTAGGTATGTAGGTAGGTAGATATCATAGGGACAGGCTTCAGCCTTCCAAGCCTCGCGACTTACAGAACGTCCCATCAATTTGAAACTTCTTTTACATGTTTGCATATTGCATGCGGTAAAAAGTACGATTTCAAATCAATCGTCGAAATCAAAAAATATTTGACTAAAAATGTCCAGGAGATTTTTGAGTTGGTTAGTTGATTGTGCTCTTTTAAAGTTAGGTGGCAGTGAATTCCAGAGGTTAGCAACACGGTTACTAAAACAATGTTTTCGTTTGTTAGTATTATAATGTTGAATCTGTACCTTACCTTCTTGATTTCTAGTGTTACTGTATACACTGATAATATTAGACTTATCAAGACGATTTATATAAAAAAATTTAAGTCCCTCCAGTCCGGATTTACTCTGTCCACGAGGTTCTTTGAGTGCAAACAACTGAATGTTGTATCTCTGGACTGGACCCACGTATGCCACGCCTTTCCAAGAAAGATCACTCTAACATGACAAATACAACAAACCGCGGGCTCAGGGCTGATCTGTTTCAGTGTTTGCGAAATTAAAAAAGGAAAAGAAAAAAGGTTTGTATACTAGCCAATGGCTACCAGAATACTTAGGGCAATTATTTAGTAGTTTTGGCTAGCCCTGCTGGGGGTTCTTTTGTGTAAATAGTTCCCCCACCTTAGTTCTTTTCTTTTTCTTTTTGTGTGTGCTTTATATTTATATTACTATTACAAATTTACATTGTTTTAATGACATTTGATGACATTTAATTTAATGACATTGGAATAGCAGAAGAACACAATGGATTAGACTTCAACCAACGATTTATAGCAATACCATTTTCGTTGAAATTCATTCTGTTGCATATTTTTCTTTGCGATATACTCCTCAATATTATACTTATATTTAAGATAATGCCTAAAACATGTTAGTTTGTGGGTACTATTTTCGCACCTACTTTTGTAGATATAGAATTTCGCACATAAGAGGACGTAATCGAATATTTCGTCTGTTTTGTTCGTGTTATCCTTACCAAAGATTATGAGTTCTTTTGTTAACCGTAACCTTATTGCAATATCACACTCGTTTAGCTGTCTTGCAAAATCAATCCAAAAGTTTTGTGTTACTGTACAATTCCAAAATAAGTGTTCTATTGTTTCTTTATCTGTTTTGCAAAACGTGCATGCATAAGACTCAACAATATGTATTTTTTCTAGGATAACATTAGTTGCTATAAGTATAATCCTATGAAACAACCTAATTTGAAACCACTTAAGTTTGACTTCTTTTATTTTGTGGATTGTTTGAAACACAGCGTTCCAACTAATTACTTCCGGAATTGAATTACTCAATTTTTTACAACAATTCGGAAGATTGTTATCTGCTAGCAATATTTTATAGTAGACTTGAGTGCCTTTAATAACACTGTGAATGATGCTCATATATTTTGGCCTCTCTTTTATCTTGCTGCCTAACAATGTAATATTTGTTTTTTGACAGTATTCTCTTATTGCTCTGACACAACCTGAAAACTGTAAAAAGTTTGTCTGAACATTATATTTATTTTTAAACTGTTGGTAAGTCAAGAATGTCCCGTCAGGATTAAGTAAATCTGCAATTCGATGAATGTCTTGTTCGAACCATTTTCGAAAATAAATTGTCTTTTTGTCAATTCTTATACTGTCGTGATAAAAAAGATTTTCTGCCATCATATCAGCCGAATCACTTATAGTTAGCTTTCTACCAAATTGCCTGTACGCTTCAAAAACATCTTTCCAAAAAGTGTTTAGTTTAGACATGCTGCTAGGAAGACTTTGTCCATATTTATCTATGTCTTTTGTAATTGGAAACATGTCTTGTAATAATGTGACCCATTTCTGTGAGCCTACTAAGATTTTCCGATTCCATGAAAGTTTTAGGGCTGAAACCACATGTTTCAAAGATGGAATGCCAAGGCCACCGTCTTTTATGTGCTTTACTGTTGTCTATCTTGAAATTCTGTCTTGTTTGTTATTCCAAACAAAGTTAAAGCATTCTTTTTGAAGTTTATCAATAATATCATAAGGAGGATTAGGTAAGAGTAGCCAAAGGTGCACTAATTTTGACAAGACCAGTGATTTTAAAACTGCAACTCTGCCAAGGGGCGTGATGTTTCTCTTAATCCAGACTTTAAAAAGGGCTCTTACTTCCTTGAATTTTTCATCAAAGTTCTACGTAAGAGGCATTTGATATCATTTACTTAGATTTTAGAAAGGCCTTTGATTCTGTGCCGCAAGAAAGGCTACTTCTTAAACTGGAAGCTTACGGGATAATAGGAAACATATTAACGTGGGTTAAAAACTTTCTGAAGGGAAGATCTCAAAGAGAGCGGGTGGGAACAAAACAGTCTTCTAGCACTGATGTTTTAAGTGGTATTCCCCAGGGTAGCATCCTGGGCCCAGTACTTTTTACAGTTTTTATAAATGATCTCCCAGAAGACATACAAAGTGCATGCAAGATATTTGCAGATGATGCTAAAGTGTATAATCGTTCCCAAAATTCAGATGTACTGCAAAACGATATTAACAGACTCATAGAATGGTCAGAGAAGTGAATTTATATTTTAACGCAGGAAAATGCAAGGTTATGCACAAGGGGTACAATAATCCAAGTAAAGGATATGAAATTACTCATGGCTCATCTAAGCATGTTTTAGATACTTGTACAGAGGAGAAGGACCTAGGGGTTATATTTGATTCAAAACTCAAATTTGATAAGCACATCACAACAGCGATAAATAAAGCCAGTAGGATGCTGGGCTTGATCAGAAGGAGTTTTAAAAACTTAAATAAAGAGGTGTTCATAAATCTTTACAAATGTTTAATACGGCCTCATCTTGAGTATGGAAATATAATTTGGAATCCCTTTCTTAAACGACAGTCCAGTGCAATTGAGAAGGTACAGAGGAGAGCAACCAAACTGATAAAATCCATGAAAAATTGGGATTATGAGGACAGGCTAAGTAAATTAGACTTGCCATCTTTAAAATACAGAAGACTAAGGGGAGATTTGATAAATGTTTACAAGATTCTTCAAGGCACTGACAATACTAACAAAGGCTTGTTTCACTTGTCTAACGAAATAAGAACCAGTAATAGTGAACTTAAGATCCTAACCAGGTACAGCAGAACTAACATTAGAAAAAACTTTTTTCTAACAGTCACCCAATATTGGAACAGCCTCCCTGCACATACTGAACTGGCCTCAGATACTAACAAATTCAAAAACCACCTAGACTGTGATCCAAAAATTGCCCTGTTAAAGTACATCCATGATTAGTGCATCAATATGGATGCTAAAAACCGCCACAGCAATTGCCAAACTCTAACCAAAAGGAAGGACGCATTGAGAGGCTGCAAGGCCTGGTCGTCCAAATACCTGACCTGACTTTTGGAAGTATGTGCAAGAAAAACTAAAAACATCAACAGGGATAGGAACATTGAAAAATGAAAAGGGGGAAACAGTCACATCAGATAAAGACAAAGTAAACACATTAAACTCTTTTTTTTAGAGAAGATATTTCTAATATTCCTAATGTAGATAGGGAATCAAAATCCAAAGCTAAGGGAACACATTAATAGATATAGATATTGAGGTGGAGACAGTTAAAAAGAAACTTAAAGAACTGGATACTTCTAAAGCTCAAGGACCTGACCAGTTACCAGCCAGAGTTCTGAAAGAGATAGCTAATGAGATAAGTGAACCATTAACTAAACTATTTAATTTGTCTTTGGAACAGGGAGAACTACCAGATGATTGGAAAAACGCAGAAGTTATAGCTATTTTTAAGAAAGGCACTAGAACAGATCCTGGAAATTATAGACCAGTAAGCTTAACATGTATAACTTGTAAGATACTTGAATCAATTATAAAATAAGGGATAAAGTTGTTCTTTATTTTAAAGAAAACAAACTATATTCAGATTGCCAACATGGTTTTAGGCGCAGAAGGTCGTGTGTTACGCAATTACTTCAAGTCATGGAAAATTTTACAAAATTGTTAGATATAGGAGAGACTATAGACATAGTGTATCTTGATTTTAAAAAGGCGTTTGATTCCGTGCCACACGAAAGATTACTACTTAAATTGTCAGCATATGGAATTGATGGTAGACTATTACAATGGATTAGAAGCTTTTTAACAAATCGAAAACAGAAAGTAAGAGTAAGTAAATCATACTCGGAACAAGCAGAAGTAATCAGTGGTATTCCCCAAGGCAGTATTTTAGGCCCAGTCCTATTCACCATTTCATAAATGACTTGCCCGATGAAGTAAATAGTGAATGTAAGATCTTTGCTGATGACACAAAGCTATATAATACATCTGGTAATAAAGACATACTACAGTCAGATTTACACTCTCTACAAGCATGGTCACATAAATGGAATTTATATTTTAATGTCCAAAAATGCAAGGTAATGTACATAGGAAGGAAAAACCCTAAACATGAGTATTATATGAAGCCAAACTGCACAACAAGTAAAATTAATATATGTGAAAACGAGAAAGACTTGGGAATAACTTTTGATCCAGCTTTGAAATTTGATACACATATACAGAAGGTAACCAATGAAGCTAACCAAGTAATGGGATTAATCAAAAGATCAATTGACTATCTTCATAAAGATATATTTGTTAAATTATACAAGGCTATGGTTCGACCTCGCATAGAATATGGTAACTGTATATGGCATCCTAACCTAAAAAGACAATCAATAATAATTGAAAAAGTTCAGAGAAGAGACACAAAATTAGTTAAAGCATGTAAAAATATGTCTTACGAGGAACGTTTAAATTTTCTGAAATTACCATCTTTGAAGGGAAGAAGACTTAGAGGGGACCTTATAAAATTGTACATAATCTTGATGATATAAATTTCAATGACTTTTTCATAAAATGTACAGTAGACAAAACAAGAAATAGTGATGGTAAATTGTTTCTTAACAGATCTAATACTAACACCCGCAAAAACTTTTTTACTGTGTTGTTCATACATGTATGTGGAATGATCTACCAATTAACATAAAGAATGCACCTAGCATTAATTAATTCAAAAATGTTTTGGACGAAAACCCAAATTTGATAACAAAATTTAAATGTTTTGATGAATAAAAAAAAAAAAAAAAATAGCCATTCTCTTAAAGATTTACCTTTTTATTAGTTTTTGATTTAAGAGACGCAAACCACTAAATAAATTTTATCAAGTCAAATTCATCGAGAAGGGGCGTAATAAGGGCCGAGAGGCCTATGCATAGCCCTACATCACCTACCTACCTACCTATGATGCATCTGCGCTCATACTTGACAGGAAACTGAGCGCTTGAAGAAGAAACCTTGCTTGAGTGAAGACAACATAGACCTGCACTGACCTCTACTAACGCCTACAGGACAGGTGACGATTGGCAAGGCTGGCCTCAAGATGGAAGGCAGTACACCTCACAGTCATACAGACTGGTCGGTAAGAATACCCAATCGTACCCAATCGGAGTGTGTGTGTGTATGGTATGGTATGGTATGGTATACAATAGCCTAACCGCAATAAGACAAAGCATGCGATTGCTAAAAAAAATTGATCAGACATTTGTTCTGACAGGGGAGAACACAATACAACATTTTCAATTTTAATAGGTCAATGTCCCATGACCGGGGCCTCGGGACATCACTGTGAATGTGCATGCACACGTATGTGAGGACAGTTGCAACTTAAAATAATTGTTTTGCACATGAAAATAAATCTGTAGGATATGGCACAAACATCTAACAAACTTCCCCACGTTGTCATTTAACAGACATGTTCCACACAAACACGTAAACCAATTTTTAAAATAAACAATTTTTTTATTCTGCTCAATATTAAGAAAAGAATGCGTAAAAAACCCAGTTCACATGACACCGACAATAACAAACTACAGTGGAACCTCCCTTATAAGACCTCATTATAAGACTCCCTCCTACATAAGACCTACTTTTCCGAGACATTACCCTTCTTTGTAAGTATTAAAATTACCTCCCTTATAAAACCCCTCCCTTATAAGACCTCATTTTGGATGATTTTTGAAGGTCTTATAAGGGAGGTTCCACTGTATTGCAGATGAGAAATTACAGGTAGAAAGATAAACAAATAAAACAATTTGGCCGTTTTACTTAACTGAGAGAAGCATGAATTATATGTGATGCAGTATGCGAATACCCAGCTAAAGTCGGCCAGCCACAAGAGAGAGAGAGAGAGAGAGATTTGATTGATTGAAAACTTGTTACAAATAAACTATTAGAGATAGATGAATTCTGTTTTTTGCCTGTTAATCTGTTGTCTCTGGCCTTTCTGAAAATATGAATAAGTCAAAAGTGATCATTTACGACATTAGCCTGGTTTTCCTGTGCTGCATCACATATCACAATGCAAATTATCTTTAACAAGTGTTCATGCGTACATTCATTTCATTGTATTTTTAAAAAAAAAGCAAATGCTTCTAAATTGCACTTTCCCAAGATACAAGGTCTTCTATAACATTAACAATTAACCACTTCGCTGCCCACGAGGTATATATACGTCCTCTATAGCGCTTCAGTACTTGCCACTGACTTATATATACGTTGCCGCCAAGTAGCGATATTGCCGCGTTCAAAAATCGCGCGGCAAGCCTGCGGCGCGTGCTCAAGTAGTAGGCGGCAGCGAAGGGGTTAACACATAAACAGATCTTCCATCCTCTTCATCATAAGTCAGATCATACACATTCCCCCTGTGGGGATCGGGATAGGAGGGGGTGTCTTTCTATACAAATAGTTCCCCCACTCCTGGAAGTTCTGCCCTACAACTTATTTTTTTGACTCCTACCTTTTCATTTTCTCACATCTACGATTTTCTTCTTTTTTGTTTCTTCTTCTGCTTTCTTTAACATTCTCTCTTCTCGAGGATCTCTTATTGTCCCAAATTATTTCCTTTATCATGTCCAATCTCCTTTTCCGTGTCATCTTTACTTTGTTGGCAAATGTTAAGAAAAGCTCCCTCCTCTGTCCCTTCTATTCATTTCAGACGGTTTCAGTTAGGGATAGGTTTAGGGTCAGTTAAGTGTCAATCTCATTACATACCATCAATTTTGTTGTTGTTTTCGTTCCCCAGCTTAAAGACCCCGTGGCGCGCCACGGTTACGTCCCTTGTTTTTTTCTGGGTCGTTGTAACCCGCATTCGAATTTCCCCATATTCAAATTGAGGCTGCTCTTTAAACTGACTTGTGGCTTTCAATTTGGGGTACTTTATATGGGAGTCTGACTTGGTCAAAACAAGATTTATTTCCAGTTATAAGAGGGAAAACACGTGAATCCCGTGATTTTGACACGTGATCGGGTGGATCTTTAAACGCTCTGGGGGCACACCCAGTGCCATGTGAACATTTCGCATGGCCTCGGGTGGGAAGATTACGTGTATGGCTGCTTTTAAAGGCCCCCGTCACATGGTGGCCATACTACGACTTCAGAGGAAATGTTTTACTTTTTGTGTGGATTAGACGGTTTCAGGTTAGGGTTAGGATTAAGGATAGGTTTAGGGTCTATCCATAACCCTATTCCTAACCCTAACCTGAAACCGTCTGAAATGAATGGAAGGGGCAGAGGAGGGGGATTTTCTTAACATTTGCCGATTTGTTTCTTTTTTTGGTACTATACTAGCCCGAGCCACGCAATGGTGTTACTCTCATGCCACTCATTTTAAGCCCCTACAGGGACATCATACCCCGAATTGTCAAGTCACAGGCCCCGAAACCAGCGGTCCATGGGGAGCGGTCAGTGTAAGGGCGTCCAGAGGCACCCACCAGCTTTGAGCTCCTCCGAAATCAGAATGCATTGGCAGAAAACGGTGAGGAGACATGAGACTGATGGTGACACATAGGCACTTCACCAGCTTTGAGCTCCTCCGAAATCAGAATGCATTGGCAGAAAACGGTGAGGAGACATGAGACTGAAGGCGACACATAGGCACTTCACCAGCTTTGAGCTCCTCCGAAATCAGAATGCATTGGCAGAAAACGGCAAGGAGACCATGAGACTGAAGGCGACACATAGGCACTTCACCCATTATGGCTATACAGCATGGGAACATGGAAGAAGAAAAAGATCATACTGACGAAAACTCTCAAAGATCTTTAATCGCTCAGTTTCCTGTCAATTTGAATTATGAGCGCAGATGCGTCATGCTGCCATGACGAAAACTACTCAAAGATCTTCAATCGCTCAGTCGTTCCTGTCAATCGTAGAATTATGAGCACAGATGGCGTCATGCTGCCATTATGCGCCTAACTAAAATTCTGTTAGGCCCAGCAAAACCGACTTCGGCTGGAGGAAATCTTTTTGAAAGTGTTTCTTAAAAAAAGGAGAATGGACCGGTAAGGCAGAATAGTAGATGACAAGCAAAGGGAAAAGGCAGAGTCAAAAGGAGTGACAGATTAGAAGTTACAAGCACAGAACTTCCAGAAGGTGGGGGAACTATTCATACAAAAAAATACCCCCCCCCCCCCCCCTACTCTGGTATCCCCATGAGCGGTACAAGGTCTTTGTTCCACTATTTAACTCTTTCGCCGCTGATGTCGCATTTCTGCACCACAACGATTTAACACATGGGTGATAAATCTTTGAAATAAGAGTCTGTTATCCAATGACCTTGTCTTTAATTTTGAGAAGTCAAGATAGGGCCTTATTTAAGACCTGTCACAGAAGAATCTCCAATAATTCAGATGCAATCTTTTCTCAACAAATGTAAATGTAATGGAATATGTTGGCTAAAAAATGTCTGGCGGCGAAAGGGTTAAAAATGTAAAATTGATCAGATTGTCAAGTTGCAAGTCTCCAAAGTGCCTCAGTGTTGGTGACTGGAAGCATGGTTGTCCCTTTCTGCGGGGCCTTGTCCTTTGCTTGCCATTTCCTTCTGAAGAGAGAGCCATCTGTAAGCAGTATAAGTCGGTCGTTAGCAACAAATACATGCGCATAAATGGCACAGCATGATTTTGAGCAAAGGCAACAATCATTCACACACCCTGCCCAAATATCAAATTTCTAAGTACAGTGGAACTTCCTTTTAAGACCTTGAAAAATCATCCAAAATAAGGTCTTAACTCATTCAACCCTGTGCCCGACAAATTGTCGGGCGTGAGTAGCTGCCTCTCGAATCCTACGCCCGACAAATTGTCGGGCAGACACACGCACTTAGTTTCGGTTCAAACAACATGAATATTAAGTAGTAAGGGGAGCTCATTCTGTCGCATTTTCCTGCCACTGACTTGCAAAGTTTCGACAAGCAAATCTAAAGCGATTTTATCCGTTTTTTTTATATTTTTGGAGTCAAAATGAGCAAACGAGTTCGATACACTGTGAGACAAGTTTTGGATGAAATCTTCCTTGATGATGATAGCGATTTTGACCCTGAAACGGACGATTTAGGCTCTGAAGTGAGTGAATCTTCGTCAGACTTCACTCCACTCGTAGACAATGAGTCTTCGCACAGTGCCTGTGTGCCGACAGACCAGAAACTGATGAAATTGAGGTGCAAAATTATGAAAATCAACCATCAACATCAAGAGGGCGTGTCCCACATGCTTCCTGTGTGATTGATCGACCCATTGCAATGCAAGAAAGTGATTCTGACAGTGACTCTGGTATACAAAATATAAACTGTTGGATAATTGTGTGTTCAGCAAGTGTATTCAGATCAGAAAGTGATAGTAGTGACAAATGAAAGCAGGCTGTGACTTATATTCATGAACAAGTGTGGCTTGGTGCAGTTTTTGTGTATTTTGTGCGACTCGGTTGAAGTGTTTCAAACTTATTTCCTGTGGATGTAATGGGATTTACCACATGTTCAAGGTAAGAAGTAAGAACATATGTTCTGTTATGTTTTCATTTGTGTTTGTTTGTGTTTAGTGTGATTTTGTTGTGTCTCTTTGGTTGTAAACAAATGTGACAACAAAAATCAGCCGTTTTTATTTTATTTTAATTTTTTCATAAAATTTTAAAAAAGAACAAACTTCCAAAATGGCTTGAACTTCACACACAACACAACACAGTCATCCATTAGTAAGCACACAAAATTTCAGTAAGTTTCATCAAGTAGTTTTTTAGATACATTTTTTTTATTGCGCACCCCTAAACAGTGCAGTTTTCTCTCAAAACCCCCAGGCTGGGAGTGCTCTTCTCTTGTAAAACAGTCAGGGCGCAAAGGGTTAAGTATACTATAAGGGAGGTAATTTTAATACTTGCAAAGTAGGGCAATGTCAAAAAAAGTAGGTCTTAAGTGGGAGGGACTCTTATAATGGGGGGAGGGGGGGTCTTATAAGGGCATGTATGCTTGCGTGTGCGCGCACATGCAGGTGTGTGCGTGTATGGTTACACGCATGGTGTATGCCTGCACGAGTATCAACAATTATACAAGTGCGTATGTAATTTTATAAATCCATATTTCAACCTATCTATAATCATAATATCACCTGCTTTGCTGCCTTTATGTTCAAATATGTATGTGTAATATTATGCCTTGCCATGTTTGTTTTCTATGTTCGTATATGTACCAAGGTACTACCTTTATGTTCAAATCTGTATGTGTAATATCATGCCTTGCCATGTTTGTATTCTATGTTCGTATAATGTACCAAGGACAAGAATAGGCGTTGCCTAAAATCTTTATCCTTTAAAAATAAAGTTCAAGTTTTCAAGTTTTCCACTGTATACCACAAATATTAATTTTAACCAAAAATTTTTTGTTTAATTTCTTTTGAAACTAGGGCCTGTATTCACATTGAGATAGTATGAGACTTGCCATCATTTAATTTTAGAAGTCCTTCTAAAGCCTTATAAAAATCCTATTACTAATCCTACTTTAGAAGGACATCTAAAATATCATGATAAGTCTCATACTTTGTCAATGTGAACACAGGCCCGGTTCTGTAGAAATAAAGAGCCAAAGTGGAAAGAAGTCTCCTATGTATCTTTCTGCAGAAAAGCATATCCTTAGTGTCAAATTTCAAAATCAGAACATGCATCAACGATTTTTCTTTCCATTTTCTGCTTACTTATCAGGGATCGTAGCTGTACCTTATGAAAACGGAATACTTTACCACCAGCAAAACATGTGTGCATGTGACTGTGTGTGTGTGTATGCTTACATGAACATTGTACAATTTTTAGATACATGAGAGCTGCTGTGTTTGCCCACCTTTCAATGATGCGGTCCAGCCACTCTGCGTGCTTGAGGCCTGTCCTCCAGGAGTCAGGGATGTGGTCCAGTCCCAGTTTACAGCCCAGCACCGCTCCTGCCACACAGGCGTTGCTGTCCGCATCCCCTCCCTGGGTGTAGGAAACAAGAACACATGGAACGACTTGATTTGAAGAACTGAACGAGCAACAAGTCAAGGTGTACGTCTAGCAGAAACCAGCCACACAGGTGTTAGTGTTTGCATCCCCTCCCTGGGTGTAGGGAACAAGAACACAAGGCATGACTTGATTTGAAGAAGAGAACGAGAAACAAGGTGCAAGTCTGGCAGAAACCAGCTATACAGGCATTGCTGTCCGCATCCCCTCCCTGAGTGTAGGGAAACAAAAACAAAAGGCATGACTTGATTTGAAGAACCGAACAACAAACAAGGTGCAAGTCTACCAGAAACCAGCCACACAGGCGTTAAGAGTCTGCATTCTGTCCCTGGGTGTAGGGAAACAAGATTGAAGAACAAAAGGCATGATTTGATTTGAAGAACTGAACCAAAAAACAAGATGTAAGTCTATCAGAAACCTGCTGTACAGGCGTTAAGAGTCTGCATCCGTTCCCTGGGTGTAGGGAACAAGAACACAAGGCATGACTTGATAGAGGAGAACTGAACAACAAACAAGGTGCAAGTCTAGCAGAAACCAGCTATACAGGCGTTGCTGTCCGCATCCCCTCCCTTGGTGTAGGGAAACAAGAACATGTGGCATGACTTGATTTGAAGAAGTGAACAAGGTGTAAGTCTAGCAGAAACCAGCTATACAGGTATTGCTGTCCGCATCCCCTCCCTTGGTGTAGGGAAACAAGAACATGTGGCATGACTTGATTTGAAGAAGTGAACAAGGTGTAAGTCTAGCAGAAACCAGCCACACCTGCGTTAAGAGTCTGCATCCCCTCCCTTGGTGCAGGGAAACAAGAACGCATGGCATGGTATTAGTATTTGGTATATTCTGGTCACATAGACTTATCTCTGTGAAATTCGGGCTGCTCTCCCCCGGAGAGCGTGTCACCGCAAGTGCAGCGCCTACCCAATGACTTGACTTGAAACAAATCAAAGTCACAAACGAGAAAGGGCGTAAAAGGGCCGCAAGGCCCACTTCTAGCCCTAATTACTACTACTACTACTACTACTTGAAGAAGTGAACAAAAAACAAGGTGTAAGTCTAGCAGAAACCTGCTGTACAGGCATTAAGAGTCTGCATCCCCTCCCTGGGTGTAGGGAACAAGAACACATGGCACGACTTGACTTGAAGAAGTGAACAACAAACAAGGCTTAAGTCTAGCGGAAACCAGCCACACTTGCGTTAAAGAGTCTTCATCCCTTCCCTGCGTGTAGGGAAACAAACAAAAAACAACTACATTTGAAATAAAAAATAATCTATACAGCACAAAATGCTGCAACATAATCCAAACTAGCAAAAACGTTTTTTGGAATGATAATGTTTCCCTGAAAAATAATAGCGTACCGTAGAAAACTGAATATTTCATCACAGAAGTACAAAACAAGTATTGTACAAACGTAAGGTGGGATCTTTTGTTTGGGCTGAAAAGAACCGCTTTCTGTCTGATCTCGTTCCACGCAAGGACTCATGACACAATGAACAGCTGGTAAAAGACGAGGAAGATGGGTACTACGACAGAATAAAACAGAAAGATGAAACTAAAATCTTCTTCTTCGTCGTCGATCGCTCAGACAGTTTCCTGTCAATAATGAGCGCAGATGCATCATGCTGCTGTTATGCGCCTAACTAACAAATAGTTAGGCCCAGCAAGTCCTGATTTTGGCTGGAGGAAATCTTTTTGAAAGCGTTTCGTGAAAAAAAGGCAGGACAATGGACCGGTAAGGCAGAAAGATAGTAGATGACAGTAAGCAAAGGGAAAAGGCAGAGTCAAAGAGAGTGACAGATTAGTGGAAGTTACAAGCACAGAACTTCCAGAAGGTGGAACTATTTATACAAAAGACGGTATCCCCACGGGGAGTGAAACTGAAATGAAAATGAAGAATATGGGGGATAGAGGAAAACAAACAGAACATTGAATAAAAAGTTAGGGGGCAAGGAGAGAAAAGTGGAGAAAAAAGCCTAAATGTCACAAAGAGTGATTTCTTCGCAGCCTACCAACCTTGCAAAGAATGAAGCCAACTTTCTCACTTCCCACCTGGAAGGTGGAAGTGTTAAGTATGTAACAGAGGCAGTGAGTGAGTTCACAATGATCCCCACCTGTATAGTGAAAGGTGAAAGGTGGGAAGTGCTAAGTATGGTAACAGAGGCAGTGAGTGAGTTCACAATGATCCCCACCTGTAGTGTAGGTGAAAGGTGGAAGGTGGGAAGTGCTAAGTATGGTAACAGAGGCAGTGAGTGAGTTCACAATGATCCCCACCTGTAGTGTAGGTGAAAGGGTGGAAGGTGGAAGTGCTAAGTATGGTAACAGAGGCAGTGAGTGAGTTCACAATGATCCCCACCTGTAGTGTAGGTGAAAGGGTGGAAGGTGGGAAGTGTTAAGTATGGTAACAGAGGCAGTGAGTGAGTTCACAATGATCCCCACCTGTAGTGTAGGTGAAAGGGTGGAAGGTGGGAAGTGCTAAGTATGGTAACAGAGGCAGTGAGTGAGTTCACAATGATCCCCACCTGTAGTGTAGGTGAAAGGGTGGAAGGTGGGAAGTGTTAAGTATGGTAACAGAGGCAGTGAGTGAGTTCACAATGATCCCCACCTGTAGTGTAGGTGAAAGGGTGGAAGGTGGGAAGTGTTAAGTATGGTAACAGAGGCAGTGAGTGAGTTCACAATGATCCCCACCTGTAGTGTAGGTGAAAGGGTGGAAGGTGGGAAGTGCTAAGTATGGTAACAGAGGCAGTGAGTGAGTTCACAATGATCCCCACCTGTAGTGTAGGTGAAAGGGTGGAAGGTGGGAAGTGCTAAGTATGGTAACAGAGGCAGTGAGTGAGTTCACAATGATCCCCACCTGTAGTGTAGGTGAAAGGGTGGAAGGTGGGAAGTGTTAAGTATGGTAACAGAGGCAGTGAGTGAGTTCACAATGATCCCCACCTGTAGTGTAGGTGAAAGGGTGGAAGGTGGAAGTGTTAAGTATGGTTAGGCAGTGAGTGAGTTCACAATGATCCCCACCTGTAGTGTAGGTGAAAGGTGTGGAAAGTGCTAAGATGGTAACAGAGGCAGTGAGTGAGTTCACAATGATCCCCACCTGTAGTGTAGGTGAAAGGGTGGAAGGTGGGAAGTGTTAAGTATGGTAACAGAGGCAGTGAGTGAGTTCACAATGATCCCCACCTGTAGTGTAGGTGAAAGGGTGGGAGTAAAAAACAACCGGCTTCAGTCAGCTGCGGATGGACTGCAAACTCTTTGTATATTCAGGCTTTTGGGTGTTAGTAACAAGTGATAGAAAGACAACGCAGAAAAGTGCTTCCTACAACAGACCCACCTCCCTGACTATTTTCTGGATGGCTTTGCGGAAGTCGTTTTTCTTCAGGGCCCAGAAGCCAGCCCCCATGCTCTTGTAGGTGAAGCCGATGTTTTTGCCCAGATCCAACGCCTTCAGCTTCTTGCACTTCATGTACCACCACAGCAGCTGCTTCTGAAAGATCCACGCAATGATTTTCCTTTCAAGCTTGTTTGCGCGTTCCCCCCCCGTGGGGATACCGGGGGGGGTCTTTTGTATAAATAGTTCCCCCACCTTCTGGAAGTTCTGTGCTTGTAACTTCCTCTAATCTGTCAATCTCTTTGACTCTGCCTTTTCCCTTTGCTTACTGTCATCTACTATCTTTCTGCCTTTCCGGTCCATTCTGCTTTTTTTCATAAAACACTTTCAAAAACATTTCCTCCAGCCGAAGTTGGACTTGCTGGGCCTAACTATTTCTTAGGCGCATAACGGCAGCATGACGCATCTGCGCTCATAATTGACAGGAAACTGTCTGAGCGATCGAAGAAGAAGGAGGAGAAGAAGAATGATGCATGGTGTTCTAAGTGATGTAAGTCTACTCAAACACACGAGGCGAGAACTGGGGATCTACCTGATGGTAGAATAACTCCCCCTGTTTGACCGATTGAGATCACTCCCACACACCATGAAATTACTCCCCTTAACTAATTCCAAACAATTTGTATTATTAATGAAGTTTCGTGTAGACCACCATGTCTACAAAGTTGAGGAAATAACTGCTGTTCTGGAAACCTGGCCTGAAATGTATCATATGGGTGGAGATGCCTTGCCCAAGATCTATGTACCCTGACTTTCTCAGCCAAGAGAACTTCGATCAGGACAATTAGTGTTGAGGCATGGGTGGTCCCCCAAAGGCCGTCTACCCCAAGGCTGCAGCACAGAACCCTGCAGCACCTTTTGAGAGTTTGAGAGCCAAAATCGTTCACAAAAGACCAAGGTAAACAATTTCAAATTACTGTTGAAAAACCATTGGCCACACAACTCTCTCTCTCTCTCTCTCTCTCTCACTTTACTACAAGCCCCAATTTCAGGTTCATGCCAACCAATGATAAAAACCATTTCAGTAAATAGTGTTGGTTAAAAGTGTTGCACTCTCCCAATGGTATCCGCTAGAGACTAAAAATTAAAAAAAGGCGGATAAAAGAACAAAAGTCAGACAGATCAAATGGACGTAAAACCAATGGCACAGACTACTGACCTCTTCCTCCGTTTCCAGGCACTTTGCGGTGTGAGTGAAGGCGTCATTGATGAGAGCGTCCACCTTGTGGTGTCCAATGCGGTCCATGTGCTGAGGATACTGACCTGTACTACACTGTACTGACCTATACTACACTGTACTGACCTCTTCCTCCGTTTCCAGGCACTTTGCGGCGTGAGTGAAGGCGTCCTTGATGAGAGCGTCCACCTTGTAGTGTCCAGTGCTGTCCATGTGCTGAGGCCGTCGCTGTAGCATCAGACTGACCACCACCGACACTGCCACCACTGACGCCCGACACCTGGGGGACAAGCACAGTGAAGGGACACATTGAAAAAAATGGCCTGAAGGCAGCATTCAGACGGGCCTACATGTACCCTTTGTAATACACACGCACGCACGCATGTAGTTATTCAGATCCTGTGTGAGGAGTGTATACGTGTGTGTGTGTGTGTGTGTTCCTGCTTCTAGTTTTTCATATTTTTGGTCTTTAATTAACATTGTCATGATTGACATTATTCGTGTTGTTGTTAGTGTTGTCATTGTTGTTTTGTAATGGAAAAAAACAACCCACACCCTCTCTTCATTGACTAATAATATTAATTATATAATACTGCTTTTAAATATACTTCTCTCAATTAAGCTTGACCAACCAATTATGATATTATTACTATTATCTCTGTTTGTAACCGAGCCCTGTCCTGATATTGATGAACTATTTATTTATCTTTATTTTAATTTATTTGCTCAAATTGTGTTACATGTATATATGTTGATTGGATGAAAGATTGAGTGAAAGCAGGAATTGTGGAATGTAAGAAGAGATGGAATAAAAAAAAAATATTGAAAAAAAAAAAATGAAAAAAAAAAAAATGAAAAAAAATCAATACCATTTTTCATACTTTTCGATACACAGATGTAAGAATGAAATTTTTATTCATAATGCCGTAACTTAAACAGACCTGCTTATACAAAAGATGCAAATCTACAAAATGTAAATGAGTACGGTGGACCCTCCCATATAAGACCTCCCATTATAAGACACCCTCCCACATAAGACCTACTTCTCTGAGACATTGCCCTTCTTTGTAAGTATTAAAATGACCTCCCTTATAAGACCCCTCCCTTATAAGACCTCATTTTGGATGATTTTTGAAGGTCTTATAAGGGAGGCTCCACTGTATATAAACAACCACAAATACCATCTGCATTACACAGAAAAGTCACCACTGAGTCGCACACACACACCTGGGGTCATGGTGCGTACAGAGGACAAAGTTCAGGGCAGAGGTCACCACAGTGTCAAGGTCCCACCAGCAGTGAGTCCCCACCACAGAGGTTCGCATCACCCCCCCGTTGGGAGCCGCATCACGGCCTCCGGAGTCCCAGATTTTGTACGCTGCCTGCATACATCTTTTACAAAGCCAATTTTCAAGGTGAATCTAAGATAATACAGATTTTGTAACCCATCCTAATACTTAGAAGAAAAAAAGTTACAAGCATTTTTTGTTCAAATCGCTCCATTTTCTTCAAGTATAGTCAATTCTATCTTCAAAATTTGAATTCTGGGGGTCAGAATAGTGCTGGAAATATGTCTTATGGGGGTGGGTGGGGGTTGGGGGTGTCACCTGATATTTCAGGGGGTCTCTCTTTAGAACCTTTAAAGCATTTTTGTTTTAGCCAAAAATTGCGTCAGGTGAAAATTTTCTACGCTTAGGGACACACTGGTCTAAAACCCAGTGAGTCAGATGGCAGTTTTGAGATTCAGACGCACATATGTGTGTCAAAATAAAGACAAATTGAAGGGTTGTTATTTTTTTACAAATAGCGGTGATGCACAGGTCACTGTTACATGTTCATCATGTACTGTTCAAAAAAAAGAAGAAACGCGAGAACCCATTACTTTGAACTGAACATTATTTATTTGCCCACTGAAAAACAATTGTAGAAAAATAATGGAAGAAGCGAGGATGTCCAAACTTGTTATGCCTTAAAGGTTGTTCCTATGACATTTCTTTGATTTACGAAGGTGTGTTAACTATACAGAACAGGTAACTGCCTTGCCAAACCCATTTGAATAGTGCAATGATATTACCTGGTACATTGCCTTTCTGAACATTGCTACGTTTCTTTTTTTGAAAAGTATACTTGTTAAAAAATATATCAACAATTTCATTGATAATTTCTTGGTTCAACTTGGCTTTTCAAAATGTGTATATTTTAGTCAATCATACTTTTGGGGGTAATGACTAATGTTAAGCAAACACCAAAACTTCCTCAGTGGGAATATAAATGAACATTCAAAGATGTGAGACTTTACTGACTGCATGAGGATCGGTGACAAACAGGTGGTTGCTGAGAACAGCGTGTGTGGTCCGTCCAATGCCCTTTCCCACTGCGTCGCCCAATTCAGGGAACCCTCTCAGCATCCAGCTCTTCATCTTGGCCGCAAAATCCTGAACATTCACCTGTGAAAAAAGAAAGAAGAAACAAACTTCTTTTCTGCGTTCCCAGGCCATAATGGGTGAGGTACATATATGTCCGGTTTTCAGTTTACGCTGGACTCCCCACTGCGTACAGCCGACACATTCCAATTTTGGAGGAGCTCAAAATCATTTGGAAGATTTGCTTGGAATAAAGGCAGGAGAATGGACCAATAAGTCGGAAGGATAGTAGATGACAGAAAGCAAACAGAAAGGCAGAGTCAAAGAGAGTGACAGATCAGAAGTTACAAGCACAGAAATTCCAGAAGGTGGGGGAACTATTTGTACGAAATATCCCCCCGGTATCCCCAAGGGAGAATAAATAAATAAATAAACGCACACACAAAAGCAGAAAACCAATATTTCAGAGACAAGGGTTCTGGTGTCTTCTTTTATATTGATGCTAACTATTATGTGTGTAACTGCAGAAAAACAAACGAAATAAAAACAACACTAATTTATTGGGGTTTTTTGCTGGGTTGCACAAACCACGATTTGCTTTCATAGGGTAAAAATCAAATCTTTAACCTAATAGTAATTAATGCAGCAGAATGGATTGGAGTGGGGGTGAGGGGAGGACAGAAACAGTGGTGTCCAGTCCTGAGGCGCCGGTCATAGGCCATTAACCTATTGAAATTGAAAATGTCCTATTGTGTTCTCCCCTGTTAGGACAAATGTCTGATTGAATTTTTAACACTGGCAGCTTTGTCATGTCTTATTGATTTCTGCAAGAGCCAGGACATTGTCCTATTGATTTCTCTTGTCTTAGGAAAGTGTGTCCTATCACTTTTCCATCCTTGGTACATCACTGTGAAAGAAGGGGGTATTGAAGTGGGAGTGGGGGTGGTGGGGAAGGGTAAGAGTGAAGGGCTTGTTGCAGCAATGACAACACCCCTGTTATTTCTATCACTTCATGACGCTAAATGCCAACCGCACAAAGCATGATGACCACAGCATCACACACAGCACAACAGTCCACTGTCTTCCCCTACCTGTCCCCCATGGTCCAGCAGAGAGAGCACAATGAGCAGCATTTGGTCAGTCGTCCATCCAGTTACCTGTCCCCCATGGTCCAGCAGAGAGAGAGAGAGCACAATGAGCAGCATTTGGTCAGTCGTCCATCCAGTTACCTGCCCCCCATGGTCCAGCAGAGAGAGCACGATGAGCAGCATTTGGTCAGTCGTCCGTCCAGTCCCCTGTTAGTTACCTGTCCCCCATGGTCCAGCAGAGAGAGAGAGAGCACGATGAGCAGCATTTGGTCAGTCGTCCGTCCACTCCCCTGTCAGTTACCTGTCCACCATGGTCCAGCAGAGAGAGCACGATGAGCAGCATTTGGTCAGTCGTCCGTCCACTCCCCTGTCAGTTACCTGTCCACCATGGTCCAGCAGAGAGAGCACAATGAGCAGCATTTGGTCAGTCGTCCGTCCAGTCCCCTGTCAGTTACCTGTCCACCATGGTCCAGCAGAGAGAGCACGATGAGCAGCATTTGGTCAGTCGTCCGTCCAGTCCCCTGTTAGTTACCTGTCCACCATGGTCCAGCAGAGAGAGCACGATGAGCAGCATTTGGTCAGTCATCCGTCCAGTCCCCTGTGAGCAGCAGTTACCTGTCCCACCATGGTCCAGCAGAGAGAGCACGATGAGCAGCATTTGGTCAGTCATCCGTCCAGTCCCCTGTTAGTTACCTGTCCACCCATGGTCCAGCAGAGAGAGCACGATGAGCAGCATGTGGTCAGTCATCCGCCCAGTCCCCTGTTAGTTACCTGTCCCTCATGGTCCAGCAGAGAGAGCACGATGAGCAGCATGTGGTCAGTCATCCGTCCAGTCCCCTGTTAGTTACCTGTCCACCACGGTCCAGCAGAGAGAGCACGATGAGCAGCACGGTCCACTCCCCTGCAGTTACCTGCCCCCCATGGTCCAGCAGAGAGCACGATGAGCAGCATTTGGTCAGTCGTCCGTCCACTCCCCTGTCAGTTACCTGCCCCCCATGGTCCAGCAGAGAGAGCACGATGAGCAGCATTTGATCAGAGTCGTCAGTCCAGTCCCCGGTCTCCCACCCACTGCGGTGCAGGTGCGCCACTTTCATTGCGTACTCCAAATCCTTGCCTTTGTAGAACTGTAGTTCAGAGATTTAAAAAAAAAAAAAAATGATACAGTTGAACCTCCCTTATAAGACCTTCAAAAATCATCCAAAATGAGGTCTTATAAGGGAGGTCATTTTAATGCTTACAAAGAAGGGCAGTCTCAGAGAAGTAAGTCTTGTGTGGGAGGGAGTCTTCTAATGGGAGGTCTTATAAGGGAGGTTCCACTGTAACAATAATGAAATTGAAAGAAACCCCGGCAGTGGGTGGATGCCTCGTGCCTCCATTCGGGGAGCTGGACGACCCCGCCCCCTCCATGAGTCTCTCTCCATGGGGATACAGGGGAGTTTTTTGTATTTAAATAGTTCCCCCACCTTCTGGAAGTTCTGAGCTTGTAACTTCCTCTAATCTACCCCTCACTTTGACTCTGCCTTTCCCCTTTGCTTTCCGTGATCTACTATTTTTTTGACTTATTGGACCATTCTCCTGCCTTTTTAAGTTTGTTCAAACAAATCTTCAAAATTTTCTCAGTTGAGGTCCTCCAAAATCAGAATGTGTTGGCTGAATTAGTGAATGCAGCGGTGAGACCGGTAAAAACTGAAAAACAGACACATACATACCTAACCCCTTATATGGCAATATATCACCGGGGAACACAGAAGAAGAAGAAGAAAGAAACCACCTCCCAATCCTTCAACCGATCCTCCAGTTTAACTCTCTCAAGGCTACAGACAGATTTGCCAGATCTGTACCGATTTGAACGCCCGGTCTTTCTCACTTTCATTGCCCTACCTACAATGCAATATACTAAGTTAGTGCTTCCTTTACCTCAGTCTCGCTGGTCCGTTTTTGGCTTTTACAGCAAGGGAAAGCACCCACTAGTCTTTTTGAACGGATTTTTCGAAGTGACCCCCAAATTTTTTTCTTCTTTCCACGTGACGTGCGCAGTATTGACTCGGCGCGATGCTCGGAGCGCCATTACGGATTTTTTTTATTCCAATTCATGGTTTGTTGTGTGACAGTGTGTTAGCTTTGGAATGAAAATATCATCATTGCTATTCAATATGCATCTTTCAGAAATTAAATGTGAGTTAGACTTTATCCTCTCCAGAGCTCTTCACACCTACACTCCTTCCCGCTCACTCAGGTCCTCAAACACAAAACTTCTGAAAGTTCCAAAAACAAATCTAAAATCATTTGGTGACCGCAGTTTCAGTTTCAGTGCCCCTGCTGTTTGGAATTCCCTCCCAGTCGATCTCCGCCATGAACCAACTATCTCTACTTTCAAAGCTAAACTCAAGACACACTACTTTCAAAGCTCATTCGGTTTGTAAATGTTTCCTTCTTGATCTTGTACCTGGGTGAATGAATGGGTGATAATGTTTTGTGTGACTGCGGGTGTATCACTGATACTATCAGTGAATGGAAGCGCCTTGAGTGTAAAATAATTATAGAAAGGCGCTATAGAAATACTATCAATTATTATTATTATTATTATTCTTTTAAATAAAAGATTTGGTGTGACGTTCGGAGTTACTTCCCATCATTTGGTACTCAATATAGATTCTCGGTTCGATTGATCAGAGTGAGAGGGTTAACTCATCTTCAATTACATCTCAAAACTGGCCTAAGCAACAAAAAGAGCAACAACAAAAGAGAGAAAACTAAAGAACCTAAATTTCAGCAAAAGTTTTGTCCCCCTCGCTAAAAATGTAACAATATGTATTTGGAATTACTTTGTACAGTATATGTATTTTGGAAATACCATAAACACTTTCATTACCTGCTTCACCTCTTCCTTGGTCATGAATTCAGTGAGCAGTCCAATGGCATCTCCCACACACTGACCATAGATGGTGGCTCGGATCTGGCCACTGCGCGACTCTACCTCTTCCACTGTCGGCATCTGTATTTCAAGATGAATCTGGTTTTAGTTGAACCGGTGCCGTAAATGATATTAGTGTAGTGGAATGTGTGTGTGTGTGTGTGTGTGTGTGTGAATGCAGATTTGTTAGAAAAAAATAAATGAAAGAGCTCTTGGGTAAGTTTGTAGTGTGTAACATTTAAACAAAAACCTTTGATGGTGACAGAAAATCATCTTAGTAAAACTAAGTAAAATAAGTTTGTAGTGTGTAACATTTAAACAAAAAGCTTTGATGATGACAGAAAATCATCTCAAGAAAACTAAGTAAAATTTGATTCAACTTGTCTTCCTTTTTAGAATTGGCGGAAGGTGGGTGGTGGTGTGTATTTTAGATTTAGTTTATTACACATTTCGGTAAAGGTCAAGATGTGCCACCCCCCCTACATTTCTCGGTTAATTGTATTTTTTCGTTTTCGCCTTTCTTACCATACATAAAGCTGTATTTTAGGAACATTTTCACCAAATTCTCTTTTTGGAATACTAACCCTACCCCCCACCCTATAAGACGGAAAAACGCAACAAACCACAACTATGACAAATCGCGGTGTACTGCAGTAGGGTTAGGGTTAGGGTTAGTATTCCAAAAAGAGAATTAGCTGAAAATGTTCCTAAAATACAGCTTTATGTATGGTAAGAAAGGCAAAAACGGAAAAATAGAATTAACCGAGAAATGCAGGGGGGTTGGCACATCTTTACCATTACCCACATTTCCTAGCTCTCACTCTCAAAGCCATTACCTAAATTAAGTGTTCCCGAGCAGTTTCTTGCCATTACGTTACTTTGAATTGAAGACAATGTAACCAGTCGCCATGAGATTAAAGGCAGGTTTCTTAATTGTTGTAGCAAGGTAAGCGTCAAAGTCACTTTCGGTACAAAGTTAAAATACTGAGTATGTTAACACTGTCATACATAATTGTGACATCATACAAATTCTCTTTAATGTTTTAGACTTCTTGTCTACAGCTATGTGTGTGTGTTGCTTTGAGAGAGAGAGAGGGGCAGTTTTCTTTCTTCCCCAGGGATGTGTGTGAGTGGAACAGCCTTCCACCTGAGGCAATAACATCTGCCTCGGTGGAGGCCTTCAAAGCCCAGATCTAACCCCCCCCCCCCCCCCCCCCCATACCCTCTTCCCCTCTTCCCCCCTCACCCCCCTTCCCTGGAGATGATCATCTGGGCAGCGCTTACTCCCCACATAATTGATTTTTATACCGGAAACCCCCGTTTGTAATGCATCATAACCGTCAATATGATGACGGAGGATGTTCAAAGAAAGAAGAACTTCATGAAGAGAGAGAGAGAGAGAGAGAGAGAGAGAGAGAGTATTCATCATGATCACCATCTTTCCTTCCAAAATATTATGAACTAGGTCATTTTTCACTACACACACACTACACCATCATCATCTTCTTCTTCATCATCATTATCATCATGATCATCAGGATGCATAACAACCAGAAGCGCCATCAGTATGATGATGATCAGATTCTGAGATTGTGAAGGTGAGAACACAGCTTCCTGCTCTTAATGCGAGTTGGTGAGGGCCACTCTATGATATAACATCAACTGTAAACAGCGTTGTCTGCTTAAGTCCATAAATTCCACTTTCAGTAGCCTAGCAATGTCAGTCTTTGCCAATTTGTTTTGGCAGACTAGACTCAACCAGAACCAAAAAAAGACGTCTGCTTGGCAGCAATGCAAGGGAGATCACTGTCAAGGACCACAAATTTATTCACAGCAGCAGCAGGACCCTGCTGGAAGTGGAATGGGGGCACAGGCACTGTCAGTTGCGCAATATCGTTATTATTCTCATGACTCATATGGACGATGGATTCGGAGGCTGACACAAACTCTTAAAGGTAAAATCCGACACAGCTCGTAGGACAAGAAGAGCTGAACTAAGATCTGCAGGCTCCTGATGCATTTTTGTTTCATTTTTCATTTTTGTTTTGTTTCTCCTCTCTGTTTGCTTCTTTCTTTTCCTTTGGCTTTGGTCACACCCCTGATATGATCCTAGACTTAGGGGTGTGACCAAAGGAGAAGAAAGGATAAGTGAGTACATTTACTTCTGTCATTAATAGAAGTCGGTATTTAAAAACATTAATTTTGGGGTCACCACAAGTTTAGTTTGTGCAGGGAGATTGAAGAAAAGAAGTAGTTCTACTGTAGGTAGGTACGGGGTTAGACAATTGAAACAAATGCTTGTTAGTTTTGTCAGGGTTATTCAAAATTTTATATACAGTTATCAAATCTTTACTCTTCTAAATTTTAAGGATGGTAAAAACAGTCCCATCTTTTATGATTTTTTTGGTAAATGCAAGAAGAAGAGATCTTGTTTGACATAAAGTTTAGCCAGAATCTGAGAATGGTCCACAAGTCAAGAACTTCAAGAAGAATCATAATTATTTAATTTAATTTAGGTCATGATTTGCTCTGTGGAATTATTTGTAGGCCCTTATTTGTATCATATTCATAATAAGTCAGCAATTACTGCAGTCACTTGTGCTACAACTGTAGAATACAAGTTGGGGTTATAAAGTCAAGAGTAGACCCCTTTGAACAGGTCTGTATATATATATTATGTTCTGTAAACTTCCAAGCCTCTCTTCTTCTTCTCCTTCCAATTTCTGGACATGGCCCTATCGCCGGCGGACGTTTGAAGTCCAGCTAACTGGTCACATTAGGTAGGCGGCATAGAGTCAGACTCTAGAGTACTAACAAGTAACAAAAAACTAACATGTCTGCGCGTTGGTTTGGTATGCACGTATGCGGCATGCCCCTCCCCCCCCCCCTTAAAATCGTAGAGATTGTACAGATGGTCCCACATTATCTCAGATATCCTAAATAATGGTATGTCTATACACCGGAGAATGCAGGAAAATGCCGAAAGGTGAATGCAGGATGGTCATGACATGAAGAAGATCAAGGCTAGTATATGGGCAGATAATCATGGAAATCCAATAGATCTAGGTACAAAGGTTACCTCTCCATCACTGTTTGATAGATTTTCACATTTATAGTGAGCCCATTTTTCACAAACATCGCAACAAATGCAGTCGATGTCACACTGCTTACCACAACAGGAGCAAGGATAATCGGACATTGTTGATCTTGAAAACAGGCAATCTTTGAAAAAGGTTAGCTTTTAAAATAAAAAACATGGCCCAGGCCTAGACCCGGTGACGATCTCAGGCTGTGTGAACGGTGTGTGATGCCACAAAACCGCGTCTACTTACAAATAATTGACATCTACTCATTGACTCTATTGAGTTCTTTGATTTATGTTGAGCGCCAATGTGTTTGTATTTGTATGCGTGTGCGCGCTGTTTTGTTTGTAAGCACGTTGATATGATGCGGTATGACGTGAATTCTATTCTAGTGTGCGGGATAGCCGACCTATGGAAATGTGTCATCGGAGCCGTGTTAATCACTTTGCTATTAGGCAATTTCACTTTCCATTGTAATAAATTTTGGGGTTTTCTGTAGAATGTTTTCATAATTCAGCCCTACCATTCGGTGTTTTGAACATTCCGCCTTCACTATTCGGCATTTTTCAGTATGTTTTGACCATTCTGCATTCATTTTCTGGTGTATAGTCTAAAAAATAGATATACCGCCTAAATTAGGCCACGGGACTGGAGACATCTAAGGTTGTAATGTTTTATTAAATTCTATATTTTCCTGGTGACATGTATGTATATACAATTACAGTTTATAATCCAAACTCTAACACAAATTGACTGAATGAATGACCATTGATTTAGCTTCTCTCTCTTTCAGGATCAAGTTTAGATGCTTCTCAATACTTTAGTTTACGTTATCCACTTTCCCACCTTACCACCACCCACCCACCCATTTAGTTTATGTTATCCACTTTCCCACCTTACCCCTGGCATCCACTTCCCCACTCCATCCTTGTAATTTTTCTTTTCTGTTTTAAAAAGAATTTATTTTGTTTTAGATCATAAAGCATGTCTGTTTTCAGATTGATGCTCGTCTCCCATCCCCACAGACTGCACAATGTAAAGTTCTCCATGGGTCTTGGTTTTGACACCTTGAAGTGAAAGATCCTTGCTTTTAATTTATTGATGAAGTGAAGACGAGAGGTAGCTCACACGATGGCGGCTGGTAAATGGATACACCTGTGGACATTGCTTTGGATCGCTTCACACTTTGACGTTGAAGCTCTCAGAATCCAAACAGGTAAAGATGTGCTCTGTGACTGTGTGTGTGTGTTTTGTAGATTAAAAAAAATGTAATATGCAAGCCCAGCCCGCCGGAATAGCATCTGTCCTCTGCTATCTGGCAGTCATAGCCGGAAATGACTGACTGGCACACACACGCACACACACACGCACACACACACGCACGCGCACACACACACACACACACACACACACACAATGTAGTCTTTTTTAATATGGTGCTAAGAGATCTTCATGATGTTCATCTCACCAGTTTTACTTTAAGAAAAAAAACACCCAGAAAAACTGTGTTGCTGAAATCAAAGTTATCAATGTGAACTAACTGCCAAGTTTGGAACTGTGACATATATTTGTTCCGCAGTAAATAATCATTGTCTGCTTAACCCTTTCAAACACCAGCCATTTTTCAGCCAAATCTTTCCATTAAACTTACCTGGGTAGAGAAAAGATTATGTCTACAATATTGGGGATTCCTCTCTAACATGCATAAAATACGGCCTATCCTTACCTCCCAAAATTAAGAACATAAGGTCATTGGATACCAGACCCTCATTTGATGCATTTTAGTGACATGGGTGTTCAATCATTGTGGTGCCAAGAGGCAACAGTGGTGATGAAAGGGTTTAATCAGATTCAAACAAAGCTTGAATTGATTAAGTAAATTCTTTTAACAGTGTGCACTCTCATTAAAAGTATAAATTCAGTAAAAAAACCCAACACATTTGCCCATATCTAAACATCAGGCTTGTTAGTCACACAATAAAAAAAATAAATGTGTGTGTGTGCATTTGTGTGTGTCGTGTTGTTTGTGTGTATGTGTATGTATGCTTTTGTGTGTGTGTGTGTGTGTGTGTGTGTGTGTGCGCACGCACATGTGTGTGTGTGTACACGTGTTTGTGTGTGTACGCATGTGCGTGTGTGTGTTTTTACTAACAGAGTAATAAATGCATGGAATAACCTTCCTGATGAAGCAGTTAATGCAAAGTCATTGAATTCGTTCAAAAATATCATAGACAAGTTTTTCCAAAACAAAATGTATTCAGTTAATATATATATAGATTTAAATGAATAAAACACAGATGCCTTAGTAGTCATCAGTGAATGAAGCCTAACCTAGCAAAAATCAAAAATGTATTTAGAGGGCAAAAGGATAAAATAAAATAGCCTATAGTGCCATTTATGCTAATTGCTATGCTATGTTTTTTGTTTAAGTGAAAGCTGGCTCTTCACAGTGTGGGTCAAGTCACATGGTGAGCAGGGATGACGTGTACCGAATCATCATGCCAGAACTGCAGCAGTGTCCCAGCAACAAAAGGTTCTCCTGCTCCGTTCACTTTGAGCGGGCCATGAACGGCAGCGGCGCAGTCGACCTCATCTGTGTGGACTACTCCCGCGTTCGTTTGTACGGCGCAAACACCAGCGTCACCATTTCTACCGAGTACTCCCGCAGAGACACTGTGGTGAGGTTGCACACAAAGAATTTGTGAAAGTTTTAGGGATTGTTTTAGTAATCTAGATTTGCCTTGCCTTAAGGCTGTGTCAGGGGGGGAGGGGGGGGGGGGGGGGGGGGTTGTCCCAGGGGGGAATTTTCGCAGGGGAGGATTGTCGGGGAGGGGGGGGGATTGTCCAGGGGAAGTCTGGGGGAATTTTCGCTAGGGGGGGGGGGGGGGGGGTCCAGGGGGTTGTCCAGGGGAGTTTGGGGGGGGGGGGAATTGTCCATGCAGGGATTGTCCTGACACAGTCAAACCAATTATTGACATAGGCTAGAACACCAAGGCTACATCAAAATGTTATGTTATGCGAGGATTGTCTTTAGCCATGAAAACTCCTGACCTAGCAGAACATCATCCATCTCCTAAATCCCCTGAAGATGGAGTGTGGCTGCCCATGTGGTGGGGTAATCAAAATCAAAATGTTCTCATATGTACCTGATGCACTTGTACCATAGTGTTCAAGTGCTTCCGCTGTTGGGATGATCCCTGAGTCTTTTAGCCAGAGTAAGCCTTGCAACAACAACAACAGCTGTCTAGAATTTGCATTTGTTTAAAGCAAGTGTCATAGATCAAAATGATTTCTTCGTGGTTAAATTCCTTTAAAATAAAAACATAAAGTATTCTGTTACTTATCAAAGAAAGTGGGGTGGGGACAAGAAAAGAAAGTTTCGGTAAAGGCAAAGATGTGCCACCCCCCCTGCATTTCTCGGTTAATTGTATTTTTCCATTTTTGACTTTCTTACCATACATAAAGCTGTATTTTAGGAACATTTTTAGCTAATTCTCTTTTTTGAATACTAACCCTAACCCTAACCCTAGCCCTAAACCTAACCCTACCCCCCGCTATGTACTGCAGTACACCGCGATTTGTCACAGTTGTGGTTCGTTGCGTTTTTCCGTCTTATAGGGTGGGGGGTAGGGTTAGGGTTAGGGATAGGGTTAGTATTCCAAAAAGGTTATTAGCTAAAAATGTTCCTAAAATACAGCTTTATGTATGGTAACAAAGGCAATAACGGAAAAATAGAATTAACCGAGATAGGTAGGGGGGGTGGCACATCTTGACCTTTAGCAAAGTTTCTGATAACAAAATCGTTAAGTGCCAAATACTATTCAAATGTAAACTAAAGTAATTCGCTCACATGTTGTTTTTCACTCCTCTGCATGTGTCAACATATACATACCATTACCATCGGTCCGCTGTTATTTTTAGTTTAATTTGAGTAGTTTGGAGTACCGTAATTTTCTGGTTATAAGTCAATATTTTTGTCTCCAATTTCGACCTATGCGCCTAATAAACAAGGGCGCCCTATTAATGTACAAAATCGTGAGAAGAGAGGCAATGATTGCCTTGTTCAGTATAGTCTACTGTGAGTCAGACATCGAAAGTGGTCACGAGTCACCGATACGACGAATACTCACATGCTTAAAAATCCCTATTATCGTCCAACAGATGCAATAACCCTTAATTGGATGTAAAATGCATCGTTGTAGAGCTTATGTTTCTTAGAATGTTCATATTGTAACTATTTTACTCTTGTATAATTGTGTGTGAGTGTGCGTGCGTGTATGTGTGCGTGTGTGTGTGTGTGTTTGTGTATGTATGTGTGTGTGTGTGTGTGCCTGCGTACATGCAGGCGTACGTGCGTGTGTGCGTTTGTGTGCACGCGCGTACACGCACATGTGTGTGTGTATGTGTGTGTGTGAGGAAGTAAGAGAACGTTGCGTGCAATCATGTTTATTTTACTTTCTAATGATTCATTATTTGTTTGCCTTTAATGTTCTTGTTATCATTGTAAAGCGCACTGAACTCATGTGAGAAAGAGCGCTATATAAATTCCCATTATCATTATTATTATTATGATTATTATTATTATCAAAATGCCATAATTATATCACTTTTCGCGAAGAATTGTCCAAACACAGCAACAGGAAGCAGCTCAAACGGAAGTTCGATTATTTGAAAGGGGAGCCAACTCTTGTTTATGACAGCAGTAATGGCGGTTGGTAAGCGTTTACAGGACGTGTACGGGCTTCAAAGTTTGACTTTCTTTTGCTGAGGTAGCTAATAACCTTTTTTTAAATAACCCTTTTCAGACTGTGACAAATTTTTCTTGAAAATTGCCCTATTTGCCTTATGATCCTATTTGCCTTATGATCCTATTTGCCTTATGATCCGAAAAATATGGTACTAGTTTTAGGGTTTGTATGAGTTATGAAGGGTAAGGTTTTGCTCTGGAAAATTATGAATATCAAAACAAGATAAATAACCCCTTGGCATTCAAGAGGTAAACTTGTCTTAGAGTTAGTGGATGGTTTGCATTAACATTCCAAACGGTTACATACATGTCCTCCAATATGTCTAGATGTCCCCAATTTTGTCTCTATGTGTCCCCATCTCTACGTGTCCTGTCTCTGTATGAGCACTAGAACCCTATCCCTAACCCTAACCTATACCGTATATGGGGACATATAGAAACAGGGAAACGTTGTAGCCTGCCGATCATTAACCCCCCCCCCCCCCCACTTTGTTTTTATTATTTTTAGTTAGGGATCAATAGGTTTAGGTGCTCTCCCCAGTTTTTCCCCACGTTGGCGTTTATATCCAAAATTGGATCCTGCCGACGAACCTCATCAAGATCAAGATCAAGAGACATATAGATGCAAGGGACACATAGAGATGGGGACATATGTAGAGATGGGGGCACATTGCACTGCTCTGTTCCAAACTTGGGGCGAGTTTCACAAGGGCTAACGTTACGTAGCGTGAGCGCAAATCGGCAAAAACGGTACAAAGAAACACCTCTTTCGCCGACGTTTGCCAAAAACGTTTTGTGACTGTCATCGAGCTAGCTTTTCGCGAACTATCACGTGACTAGCATGGGGTGAATACATTTCTTGTTTTGATTGGTTCATTAAAATTTGGTTAAAATAATTTAAAAAAATGTTGGACCAATCAGACAAGAGCTTGTAATATTCTTCCGCAAACGCTTTCTAAAGTGTTTCTTAGGCCCCGTTTGCCGTAAGCGTTATTCGCTCGGCGACCGTTATCTAAAGAAACTTGCCCCAGGCATTGTTTCACAAATTTGATGTTTTGTTGTTGTTGTTGTTCCTATCCCTGCACTGTTCAGTCATATTTTTAATGTGCAGCGTATGAACGAGGGTAGCTACCCACTGCTCAAGACACTCAAGATACACCCTATGTTTGTTCCCACCGCATTGAAATGCTTCAGCCGGCACAGGAATGTGTCCTTGACCTTCGAAGCAGACTGCGACTCATCTTCATTATCTGAGCTCAGGAACAAATTTTTGTCATGGATCTACGTGTACACCCAACCTTCATCCGACAACCATGTTTGTAAGTGCTTGTAAAAATCGTTAAAAAACTTCTTTCTTTTTTTTAGATACGAAATACAAACATGTAATTTGGTCTCATGTGGTCTTCATTTTTTTGAAATTTTATTGTCATTCGCTTGCTTAAGTTTCTTTTTATACAAAAGTCTTGTCTCAAATGTTTCTGCAGTGAATTGATGACGTTGCAGATTGTTTTGCAGTAGCCGGCACTCAACCGTTGTTTTGATGAATTTAACCCCAATTCTAACATAAATGGGAAGAGGAGGAAAACTAAAGATTATTTTTTAGCAACTGCTCAGTTGGTGTTGAGTATGCTGTTTATGCGCACAATGGAGAAAGGTGGCAGAGTGGTTAAGACGTTCGCCTGCCAGATGTAATGCGTGACTCCAGCGTGAGTGACCCGGGTTCAAATCCCAGCCTCGCCCTTTCTTTCTAGTTTGACAGGAAAATCGAACTGAACGTCCAGTCCTTCGGATGGGGACTTAAAGCTAGTCTGACCCGTGCGCTTTACGCATGTAAAAATCCCAAGCAGTTGAAAGTCGGTAGGAGAAGGGAGAAATCCCGCTGCCTGGTATGGCCAAATTCATGGCTAGGTTTTCCAAGTGTACTCACACACCCTCCTCACCCTGTGCCCCCCCAAAAGTAAAATAAAAAATAAAATAAAATAAAAAGGGTAGGCGCTGCACTTGTGGCAATGCGTTCTCCGGGGGAGAGCAGCCCGAATTTCACAGAGATAAGTCTGTGACTAGAATATACCAAAATACAAAATACCAAGATGAATGCATCACACAGAACTTCAGTTACAGTATTTTTTTCTAACCGACATGCTTGGACCAGAAGGTCTTGTGGAGGGTAAGCAGAAAATCTGCCCTTGCTGAGTGTTTTACTGACTTTAACTCTTCTAGTGCCATGTATTTTTTTTAATGTGTTCTTGGTTGTCCGTTGCATCTCAACTGACAAGAGGGAAGTACAGTAACTATTTTTGGAGCACGCATGCTTTTCTTTAACGGCAGAAACAGCAATAAAAGCTCTTAAAACCAAACATATGGCAGGGTGCTTGGCAGTGAATGCCTTTGCATTTGGTGGGAGTGCGGAGTGATGTCTTGGTTGAATATATTCGCCTGTGATGGCAGAAGAGTTAAGGTCCATCATATTGTAAGGTACACTGCCCAAATTCTACGCAAAATTCTGATTTTGTTATGTCAGTTTCTTACTGTATCATTCAACTCAACAATACTTAATTATCTCAAAAGAGACACTGTGGTTATGCCTGCGATTCAACATTAACCCTTTCACCACCAATGTCGCATTTTTGCACCACAGTGGTTTAACACCCATGTCACTAAAAGGCATCAATTCAGGGCCTGTTATCCGAAGACCCTATTTTCTTAATTTTGGGAGGTAAAGATAGGCCTAATGTTGTGCATGTCGCAGAGGAATTCGCAATATTACAGATTTTTTTTTTCTCTACCCAAATAAGTTTAATGGTATTTTTTGGCTAAAAAATGGCTGGCGACGAAAGGGTTAATACGAGACAAACATTAAACATTGCAACATAATAATAATATTCAGAACATGTTAAATAATTCAGTACAATAACATACATATCAAATTCAAACATTATAATAATCAAAACATGCTAAATACAGACAGTGTGATAAAATACATAATTATGAGCATAAAATTATAAACTAGGCATATTCAACAGAGCAAATAATACCCATATATATTCATTCATAGACACAGACATCACGCATAGGGCATACATGCACTCATTTGCGAGCACACATGCATGTTCTCATCATACCCCTCCAACACCTGCACACTCTCACACACACACATGCATGTTCTCATCATACCCCTCCAACACCTGCACACTCTCACACTCACATGCATGTTCTCATCATACCCCTCCAACACCTGCACACTCTCACACACACACATGCATGTTCTCATCATACCCCTCCAACACCTGCACACTCTCACACACACACATGCATGTTCTCATCATACCCCTCCAACACCTGCACACTCTCACACACACACATGCATGTTCTCATCATACCCCTCCAACACCTGCACACTCTCACACACACACATGCATGTTCTCATCATACCCCTCCAACACCTGCACACTCTCACACACACACATGCATGTTCTCATCATACCCCTCCAACACCTGCACACTCTCACACACACATGCATGTTCTCATCATACCCCTCCAACACCTGCACACTCTCACACACACATGCATGTTCTCATCATACCCCTCCAACACCTGCACACTCTCACACTCACATGCATGTTCTCATCATACCCCTCCAACACCTGCACACTCTCACACACACATGCATGTTCTCATCATACCCCTCCAACACCTGCACACTCTCACACACACACATGCATGTTCTCATCATACCCCTCCAACACCTGCACACTCTCACACTCACATGCATGTTCTCATCATACCCCTCCAACACCTGCACACTCTCACACTCACATGCATGTTCTCATCATACCCCTCCAACACCTGCACACTCTCTCACACACACATGCATCATACCCCTCCAACACCTGCACACTCTCACACACACATGCATGTTCTCATCATACCCCTCCAACACCTGCACACTCTCACACACACATGCATGTTCTCATCATACCCCTCCAACATGCATGTTCTCATCATACCCCTCCAACACCTGCACACTCTCTCACACACACATGCATGTTCTCATCATACCCCTCCAACACCTGCACACTCTCTCACACACACATGCATGTTCTCATCATACCCCTCCAACACCTGCACACTCTCACACACACATGCATGTTCTCATCATACCCCTCCAACACCTGCACACTCTCTCACACACACATGCATGTTCTCATCATACCCCTCCAACACCTGCACACTCTCACACACACACATGCATGTTCTCATCATACCCCTCCAACACCTGCACACTCTCACACTCAATGCATGTTCTCATCATACCCCTCCAACACCTGCACACTCTCACACACACACATGCATGTTCTCATCATACCCCTCCAACACCTGCACACTCTCACACACACATGCATGTTCTCATCATACCCCTTCAACACCTGCACACTAACACATGCATGTTCTCATCATACCCCTCCAACACCTGCACACTCTCTCACACACACATGCATGTTCTCATCATACCCCTCCAACACCTGCACACTCTCTCACACACACATGCATGTTCTCATCATACCCCTCCAACACCTGCACACTCTCACACACACACATGCATGTTCTCATCATACCCCTCCAACACCTGCACATCACATGCATGTTCTCATCATACCCCTCCAACACCTGCACACTCTCACACTCACATGCATGTTCTCATCATAACCTGCACACTCTCACACACACACATGCATGTTCTCATCATACCCCTCCAACACCTGCACACTCTCACACACACATGCATGTTCTCATCATGCCCCTCCAACACCTGCACACTCTCACACACACATGCATGTTCTCATCATACCCCTCCAACACCTGCACACTCTCACACACACATGCACGCACACACACACAAGCACCCCCCACCCACCCCAAATACACGTGCGAGTGCATGCACACATGTACACACACACGCACACACATATATATATATGCAGAGAAACTCGCACCGCGCGCGTACACATGTACAAACAGAACTAATGCAATTAAATAAGAAAAGATTATTGATTTAAAATTTTGCTTTAACCCTTTCACCGCCAAAGTCGCACTTTAGCACCACAGTGATTTAACACCTATGTCACTAAAAGGCATCAAATTGGGGTCTATTATCCAAAGACTCTATTGTCTTAGTTTGGGGAAGTAAGGATAGACCTTGTTTTATATATTATGTCACAGAACAATCCCCAGTACTGCAGATGGATTTTGTTCTCTACCCAGGTAAATTTAATGGACATTTTTGGCTGAAATATGGCTGGCGGTGAAAGGGTTAACCGGTAGAAAGGCACATTGATAATAAAACAGATATTCATTCATTCATAAAAGAAATGGACAATATCATTTATTTATTCATAAAAGAAATGGATGTTGGGGTAAAACTGTGACTGATTCTCAGCATTCTGGATTTGGGTGTCCTGTAGCATTTTCATTATGAACAAATTATACCACAAAACACTACCAACCCTCCATGCACTGTACAAATGTGGCTTGACAACGCTTTATAGCTTAAAATGCCACTGTTAATAGTGGTGGATCCATAAAGGATGCCAGTAGCATTTTCCTGAGGGTAAAGGTTAAAAAATCCTGCTTAGCCAATGTCTTTAGTCGCTCGCTATCACTTGCGCCTTTCCTTTCACTCACCTCTCATCCAAGGCATTCATACCCTCCTGTCTGGCTCCCACAATCATACTACAAACATTCACTGTCTTATTCAGCACATTCTTGTTTTCGATGGACAAACTGCCATACAAACAGATAAAGAAAAAGATTAAGAGTGATTCAATAGAACATCTATAAAATCCCTGTAAAACTTTTTCATTGACGTTAAGATTCCTGCGTTTTTTTAAGACAATAAATCCTAGACTGTCATTGTCATACTAGAGACCACAGAGGGGTGTCAGTCTTGGGGGGGGGGGGGGGGGGGGGGGGGGAAGTATCACCTTTGAATCTAAAATAGTGTAGAACATTTTGCTAAACAAGGCAAGTATGGTTCCTAACAAAACAGAATTGCTTCTCTCAGAGCCAGCCATGTTTCTGTTTGGATTTTTTTGCAGATTATCTTGACGGGACATGCCAACACAAGACCAAACCCATATATTCCTACAGCACCGAAGATAGCATCACTGTTCGCTCCATTTACTGGAAAGATACGGCGAACGATCCCCTTCAGCAAACCTGCAGTCTGCTTGTGGATACATCGAGGTACTATGAAGCCAGCTTGTGCATGGAATGGGACTTCAAGCAAACTGTGTGCGAAGTGTCCGTACGCACGAGAAACGTCCTGCTCTCTATCATTGAGAGCAGAAAGAAGGGCAAGAAGTACACATGTCTGAGGAAGGGGTCGAGCAAAATGGATGCCTGCGTTGATTTTTCGATGACCGATAAACGAGTGTTTGACGTCTTCAGGAATGAAAGCCTCTCCATTATTGATGTAACCCCTGAGGATGGTGCTCTGCTTTTTGAAGTGACAGCGACTGTCAAAAAGAAAAAAAGAAAAACATATGGTATGTATCATTGTGAACTAAGTACTGTATTTTACGGACTATAAGGCAACACTTTTTTTTAACCTTCGTTTTATGATTTGACTGTTAATGTGATAAAAGACTGTGATCTATTTTGTTGTTGTAGAATTGGGGGACATGCCATATTGTATTATATGCCTTACACTGTAAAATACAGTGTATGTAGTGGTTTTTGTTTATTTAACCCTGAGGCCAACTGGCATTTTTAGCAAGTAAAAGTATCGAGAGAAAAAAGTGATGGTTTGTTCAGACTTTTAGTTTGCTAAATGTTCCATTAAAAGGGCCTTTTGATAGCTGTACAGTGATTAATATAATATGAGCAAGAAAATCCACCTTAACATGGAGATTTGGATTGGTATCGGTAGAGGTGGTAGTGGTAATTGTTTTCTAATAATAATAATTGACTTTGCATAGTTGAGAGGCATTGACATTAAAATCTAGTTGTTGTAACTAGGCGAGATGTTTGCAAAAGTATCATACTCTTTTAAAACCTTTTTCCCTTGAAAAACACTGGATATCCACAGGATTTTATATCTTTCTTCATGTTTGTTTACCCAGACAATGTGAATGGTTTCAATGCAATTGGTGTTTTGTTTGATTTACATAACCCCTGGAATGATCCAGCTTTTGTAAATGTTGTCTTAGCTACAGAAGCACAAAAGAGTGACTATTTCGCAAAGCCGAGGGACGGTGACACCCGGGAAAACTATGCATGGGGCAATTTCACCATGGACAATTCTTCTAGCATCCTGGAGGCAAACCACACCTTTTCCTACTTTTTCTGGAAAGAGCATGTGCCTCGAATGGGTGTGGCCTTTGTCTTTGGTGTGGCCTTCAGTCTGGTGTTGGCATGCAAGGTCTGCAAGGCGCGAAGGGGGCAGGGTGAGTGTGCATGCAGCCTTTTCCCATCGCCTTTCCTGCTGTTATTACTTTGTTGTTGTTGTTGTTGTGGCAGATTCATATCAACCTTCAAACAACGACGGATACCAACCTTCAGACACATACAACACACATGACAGTGATGATTACGGCAGTGGAGACGAGTACCTTTCCTACAAAGTTCTCTTCCCCTTGGCTCTGTTGTTCAGCGTCTGTGCCTGCGTCTGTGGGGTCGCTCGTAAAAAATCCAAAGCAAGGAATCAGGAGTGTGAGTGTTGCGATGATAACTCATTCTAGGATCTGCTTTTGAAAAGAAATTGATGATGGGATCGGAAATGTGTTGTAGCTCTTTTTTTAACATACGTGTGACATACCATATTTTTCTGACTATTGGACACTGCAACGACCACCTTTTACAAGAGTAAATGCCCTTGGTGGGTGGGAGAAGATGGTTGAGTACTGACCAAACAAGGGAATAGCTAGCCAATAACCCTATTTGAGGCCACTGAATGACTGCCTTTTGCAAGAGTGAATGCCCTTGGTGGGTGGGAGAAGATGCTTGAGTACTGACCAAACAAGGGGAGAACTAGCCAATAACCCTATTTGAGACCACTGAATGGCTGCCTTTTGCAAGAGTGAATGCCCTTGGTGGGTGGGAGAAGATGGTTGAGTACTGACCAAACAAGGGGAACTCTAGCCAATAACCCTATTTGAGGCCACTGAATGGCTGCCTTTTGCAAGAGTGAATGCCCTTGGTGGGTGGGAGAAGATGGTTGAGTACTGACCAAACAAGGGAATAGCTAGCCAATAACCCTATTTGAGGCCACTGAATGACTGCCTTTTGCAAGAGTGAATGCCCTTGGTGGGTGGGAGAAGATGGTTGAGTACTGACCAAACAAGGGGATAACTCTCGCCAATAACCCTATTTGAGGCCACTGAATGGCTGCCTTTTGCAAGAGTGAATGCCCTTTTGGATACTGACCAACAAGGACTTAACTCTTGCCGTCAAGGGCGTTAATAACCCAGGTTGCAGTGGCCAATAAGGCAATACTTTTTTTTTCTCAGACTGACACCCCTGCACCTTATAATGTGACTAATAATATAGTAAGAAAATTGATCAACAAAATTTGAATTTTGTGTAAAATTAGGGGGAGGGGGGGAGAGGGATACCTTATAGTCTAAAAACCCAACATGGTACACATATGGGGCATTTAAAAAAAAAAAATTGGGGTGGGGGGGGGGGGGTGTAATATTAGTTTAAAGAGAGGAGGTCATGCACTATTGCAGTTTCTGGCCTTTGCTTTTGAAGAACAGTTTCCTTTCATTTCCAATATCTTCAAAGGTGGACCATGACGGATATGGTTTTGCAAGAAACACATCGAGATCACCATGAAAACACCATTTACGGAGATCGCAACACTCCCTTTGCTCTGGTTTCCCATAAATCAAACCGTCAAATAAACAATTTATCCTTGGCGGAGGTGCTGTAAGTCAAATTATTTCACTGAAAGAGAAGACGTGTTTCGTCTCTTTTGTAATGGAGACCAAATTGTTTGCACAATTTTTTCGCAAAACAAGCCTTTTTATTTATCTTTTTTAAAATGTTATGCAGTTTTTCTAAAAGAGTTTCGCTCCCAACAAAGGAAATACCTTCACATTTTTTTTTACTGCACTACAGTAAAGAAAAATCTTCAACCACAATGGGTTTGGCCCCCACCCACCCCATCCAAAATGGCTTCTCTCTCCGGCACCTCTGCCAAGGAGGAATCGCCGTTTTGACGGTTTGATTTATAGGAAACCAGAGCAAAGTGAGTGTTCCGATCCTTGAAAAGGCTGTCTTTCTGGTGATCTCAACGTGTTCCTTGCAAAAACTCATCCGTCAGGGTCCACCTTTAATTGTTTTCTGATTGTAAATGAAGTGCTCAGTCGATTTGAAGTCAAGCTTAGTGACCCCGCAGTCGCAGGTTCAAGCCCCTGCTGAGTTTGTTCTTGGTATGACAGGAGCCCAGATGTATATGAATCTATACGCTGTAGCTATGCTGTCTCTTCCAGCATTGACATTTAGGTGGAATTGCTGTATGAGAATGGTGGCTGAGCATGGTCCTAAAGACAAGACCATCGCCTTACCGTACTTAGTTTTAGCTCAATTGAGTCACATACAAAATGACGTAGTCTCACCCTCAAATCACATTATTTTAGGTCATTTTCTAAAAATCGCCAAAAAACAAATGCACATCATTCAAACATGCAACATGTACCGAGTAACAGATAAATCAGTGCATTTTTGAAGACTTCTTACTTTGAGCCATGTATATTTCATGACGTAAATAATCTGATGAAATGTGCTTTGTTAGAAAAACAAAAACTTCCTTCTCAATGGGCTGACCACTTTGTTATGATCTTGATCTAGAATCACAAAGCCACTCAAGTTTTCATAGACTTGGTTTAGTATATAAATTAAAAAAGGATTGTAAAAAGCATAATATAAACTATAAACATAAACATTTCTTTATTTATTGTTTGAATAAAGTGAGCTATGTGGTCGCGGCCAAATTGAATGAAGCAAATTCGAAGATGATAAGTAGTTCAATTTAAGGAAGTAAAAAAAACAAAATAGGAGACGTTAGAAACGGTCTAAGGGAAGCAACTACAAGAATAAGGTATCAGAGGTAATAGGAACAGCGAGTTGTTTCCCTTTTATTAGCTTACACGAACCCCCAAACCGCCAAAATCGATCGGAAAACTCCCTCCGACGTGACTCCAAAGGATTGGAACAGTGTTGGAATGACGTCTCCGACATAACTCCATTGAGTTAATGATGGAAGAGACCGCTTAGTAATTTAGTAATTGCTGGTATATACGGCAGTTGGACATTATCGGAAGAAGAAGAAGAACGATGTTTGGAGATTTATACGCATCTGATCTGAGGGGAGGTTTTTTTCCCCCATAGTTAGATTGTCTGTAATTCCATGCCCTATGATTACATTGGATCTAGATTTCAAACTAATCTTTCATGTGTAATGGAAGCATGCCATCTTACAGACATACTATGTCCCAATTTTTTTACCGGTTTTCTTTCTAAGGTTGTAAAAAAAAATGTAAATGTTTACTGTAGTTTTCGGACTATAAGGCGATATGTTTTTCTCCAATTTCGACCTATGCGCCTAATAAACGAGGGCGCCCTATTAGTGAACAAAATTGTGAGAAGAGAGGCAACGATTGCCGTACTCAGTACAGTCTACTATGAGTCACAACATTGAAAGTGGTAATGAGTCGCTGATACGACGAATACTCACGTTAAAATGCTTCAAAATCCCTATTATCATCCGAGATACCGTCCAACAGATGCCATAACCCTTCATTGGATGTAAAAAGCATCATCGTAGAGCTTAAGGTGCCATAATTCTACCAGTTTTCGCAAAGAAAATTCCAAACACAACAACCGGAAGTCGCAAAAACAGAAGTTCGATTATTTGAGAAGGGAGCCAACTCTCGTTTATGACAGCAGTAATGGCGGTCTGTAAGCGTTTACAGGACATGTACGGGCTTCAAACTTCGACTTTCCTTTGCGAGGAATAAACGAGGGCGCCTTTTACTTTAATTTTTTCAGATTTTTCTTGAAAATTGCCCTTTTCACCTTATACACAGCAGCGCCTAATGATCTGAAAAATACGGTACATTTTGCATTGCTCGGGTAAGGGATTGGGTTTGTATTATATTATTAGGGTTATTTTTATGAGACGGAAAGAACAAAACTTGGAAATTATAAGATACTGTTACGATTATTATGGGTCACTGTTTACTGGATACCATTTTTGGTTAATTCGTGTTAACACGAAGTGAGTCTATAGTATGATAGTTGTTCGGTTGTATGTGTGTGTTGCGTCCGTGGTCTAATCTCCGAACTTTAACGTTGGCATTTTGTTGGGAAATAGAAGGCATACATTGTTCAAACTTTGCACACATATAGATGTCTATGCAAGCTTTCAAACAATAATGATTTGAATAATTAAACACTTAAAACAACACTGTAAACAGATAACAAGCAGATAACATTTTAGATTAGTGGGTTAGAGAGTAGTCAACAGGCAACATGAGTTAAGAAACCCACCAACACTGAAAGCCTCGATAGCTCATTGGTAGAGTGTCTGTCTGTCATGCCAATGGTTCCGGGTCCGATTATCGGCACGGGCACTTTTAAATTTTTTAAATTTATTTTTTTTGTTTTATCCATTAATGATAATTTCATTTGTACTTTAACATTTGTTTGGCAATCTTGTACTTTAGACCCCTCCCTCATTCTTTGTTTGTTGTTGTCCTTCATGTTCCTGTTCGAGTGAGCCTTGAAGGCTTTTCTTGTACTTTAGACCCCTCCCTCATTCTTTGTTTGTTGTTGTCCTACATGTTCCTGTTCGAGTGAGCCTTGAAGGCTTTGCCTCTTGTTATCGATTGATTTTTTTTTTAAGCTCAGCAGATTTTTACCTCTTTTTCTAATACATTGCGTTTTCCATCATTCTCCATCAGCTTTCAAACAGGCACACTCCTTTTCATTTTGATCTCCACTTTTACTTCCATATTTCTCTTCTCTGTTTTCCAGCCATGCTGATGTCCACCAATGGCAACACGGGCGACGTCAGGCTTCATGTCGGGGATGCACGAGAAACCCCTCCTCCTTCGCGCTTCCGTCCCACCACAGCCGACTGGAGAGGCTCCTCTTCTCGAATCTCCGACAGACAAGATTGGAGAAATTCTTCTCCGCTTATCTCAGACCGACAGGATTGGAGAGGCTCTGCTTCTCGTATCTCTGACAGACAGGATCGGAGAGACAGTCCTTCTGCAGCCCCTCCCCCATCCTACGGAGATCTCAACCTTTCATCTCAAGAGGGAAGGCTGATTGGAGGTCAATCCACAGAGCGTGATGATCGTTCTGGACCTGCCCCAACTGCACCAAGGGCGGGCAATGATTACATTGAGCCTCCGCCTTTGATTTCTGATGGGCCTTCCGGAGCCCCGCCCGCCTATGATGAGCTCTACCCCGCCAACACCTGATTTGTGTTAAATGTCTCTTGAACATGGGTTTTTTTGTTGTTGTTTTCTTGTAAAGATTTGAGATGGTACTCGACACGGCTTTTATGAGATTTGGGATGATACTTGAAAGAGATTTGGGGATGATACTTGACAGAGACTTTGTGAGATTTGGGATGATACTTGAAAGAGATTTGGGGATGATACTTGACAGAGACTTTGTGAGATTTGGGATGATACTTGAAAGAGATTTTGGGATGATTTGACAGAGACTTTGGGAGATTTGAGATGATTCTTGACAGACTTTGGGAGAATTGGGATGATACTTGAAAGAGATTTTGGGATGATACTTGACAGAGACTTTGGGAGATTTGGGATGATACTTGACAGAAATTTTGAGATGATACTTGACAGAGACTTTGGAAGGGTTGGGATGATACTTGACAGAGAGACATACTGAGATTTGGGATGATACTTGACAGAGAGACATACTGAGATTTGGGATGATACTTGACAGAGACTTTGGGAGATCTGGGATGATACGTGACAGTGGTTTTGTCAGATTTTAGATAGTACTTGACAGGGACTTTGTGGTACCTTGCGTGACTGTTACATTTGTTCCATGCGTCTTGCATCTGCACCATGCACGTTGGCAGCAACCAATACTGGCATAAATCGCCAACAAAAACCTTGTGTGATTCATTTGTGTGTGGTATGAACATGTTCGCAATTCCGATATCTTAACCTTTACCGGATCATGCTTTTGACTACACAGACACGATGGCGCGGGTCTTCCACGACCCCTACTCAGCAAAGAGCGAATTCCTAAAGGGATGGGAGGTGTTTATCCCTGTCCGGATGGCGCGGGTCTCCCATGACCCCTACTTGTCAAAGAGTCACCATGTGTTTATACTTCTCCAGATGGCACGGGTCTCCCACGACCCCCACTCAATGCACTGCAGTGACCTATTTCTGCTCTTTAAAGTAGGGGTCGTAGGAGACCCGCGCCATCCGGACAAGTATGTTAAAATGACGCGTCGTATTACGTCATTTATATTTTATACACATTAATGAAATTTAACACACTTAAAGCCATTTACGTTTTTGACAAAGTCATGAAATTTCATGAAGATTGCTTTGTGTTTCAAGGGGTCGTGGGCGACCCCAGAAGTCCGGTAAAAGTTAAATAATTGAGGCTAAGTCGTATTTCATAGAGATTTTGTGGAAACCCTGCTTGACTGTTATGATACGCACTACCCTTCCATACGTGGTTCAAATTGGTGTTGTATTTATAAACATGCTTGCAGAGTGATTATTTGAGCTAGCTGAGGGTAAGTCACATTTCTGAAGGATTTATTATTACCTCATTATGAGATGTTCCTCTTTAGTGCCTGGTTTGTGTGTTGTGTTCCATGTAAACGCTTGCCACATGAAAAGAACAGTCCTTTTTGGTGGTGGTGGTTGTTGTTGTCTTACTCTGGCTTAAAGACTCCAGGGATCATCCCAACAGCCGAAGCACTTGAACACTATGGCACAAATGCAACAGCTAGGGATGAGAACATTAAGTGTGTGACCGGTTGTGGTTTTTTTATTACCCCGCCACGTGGGCAGCCACACTCCAACTTTGGAGGATTTTAGACTGATGATGTTATGCTAGGAGCTTGTCATGGCTTAAGACAATCCCCGCACAACCATGCAGAGCATAACATTTATTTTTGGTTGATATGATATCAAATCATATTGGGTACCGTAGTGTGATGTAAAAAGTGTTTGTTTATTATCAATAATATGATTGCATTAGTAGTAGTAGTTTTTGTGTGTGTTTTTTATGTTTATGAGCAGAGCTCCTGCTTTTCATGAAAATTTGCTAAAAACACACACCTGATAACAGTAAAAGATCAAACAAAAATTTATTAAAAAGAAAGACCAACAACAGGTCAGGGTTTCTGCTTTTCCCCTCCTTTAAGGGGTACGCTCACCCCCTGTTTGCAGTTTTAAGGGGTATTTTCACCCCCAGTTTTATAGTTTTAAGGGGTATTTTCACCCCTTGTTTACATTTTTAAGGAGTATTTTCACCCCCAGTTTGAAATTTTAAAGGATCAAGATAAAAAGCTTAGAGCTTTGATGAATAAGCGCTATAGAAATTTTCTTAATAAATAAATAAAGAAAATATTCGATAAATTCTACCTCAATTCCTGTGCGCATACACACACACACATCTCGTGCTTGTGCATACACACACATTTTTCTGTTTGCGGAACAACCTTTTCCTTCCTTGTTTTCAAGTTTTTTGGCACAATTTCCAGACTGTAGCCAAGCTTTGTGTCGGGTATTTCTGCACTGTCTTGTCGTAGATCTAAGCTAGCGATTCCAGCTTGTGGCAGTAGCCTATACTATTAATTTTTTTAACAAAATTTTGCTGTCCCATCTTCTGGGCCGTACAGTGGCGTTGCTCCCACGCCGCTCATTCCGAATCCCAATTCACAGCCACACATCCGCACGTTCAGGTCGCAGAATCCGAGACCAGCAGTCCAAGTAGCCTGGGCCTGTATTCACGTTGAGATAGCATGAGACTTAGCATCATGCTAACTTAGAAGCTCTTCCAAAAGTCCTATTAAATCCTATAGGACATTGGAAGAGCTTATAAGTTAGCATCATGCTAAGTCTCATGCTATCTCAACGTGAATACAGGTCCTGTATTATTAATATAGGCACAGCAGACCATTGAAATAGAAGCAATGTCATTAGCTTACTGAACAGTAACGACTGTTTTAACACACAAATCATCATTGTGATGCGTCATCTCATCCCCTACTTGAGATTTTAAAGGGTAAATCTGACACACGGTTTGAGATTCTAGGGAGTGATTTGAGAGGTCTAGTACGTAAATGTGCACAATCTCTACGTTTTCAGAAACCCTGGAGGTAATATTTTACTCAAGCATCAGAAGCAGTGAAGAAATGGGAGGGACTATTGGCCACTGCAACTAGGGTTATTAACGCCCTTGACGGCAAGAGTTAAGCCCTTGTTGATCAGTATCCAAAAGGGCATTCACTCTTGCAAATGGCAGCCAATAAGTGGCCTCAAATAGGGTTATTGACCAGAGTCATGCCCTTGTTTGGTCAGTACTCAACCGTCTTCCCTCACCCACCAAGGGCATTCACTCTTGCAAAAGGTGTTCTTTGCAGTGGCCAATAGGGTGATAGCCAGATCACGGCATGTCAGTCAAAATGATTCAGTTAAAGTAGCTGACGACTCGCAGAGTGACGATAGGTTGAGTAAAGTGTTTCTTACATCCACCGTACTTCTCTTGTATCCGTATTGTACCATCTTCTTCTTCTTCAAACGCTCAGACAGTTTCCTGTCAATTATGAGCGCAGATGCGTCATGCTGCTGTTATGCGCCTTAAGTAAGAAATCATTAGTGAAATAAATAAGGGGCAGGAACTAAAAGGATGAACTTGGGTCTGTATTGTTGTGGCAACTACTTTCACATTGCTAGGCGAATCGGTGCCATAAATAACTTTGGTAAAACAAGGGAGTTAATTTACGAGAAGTTCCTACCCCTTATTTATTTCACTATGTCCTCTCTCATAGCCTCACTATTTCATATAAGAAATCATTAGGCCCAGCATGTTCCGACTTTGGCTGGAGGGAATTTTTTTGAAAGTGTTTCTTGGAGAGAAAAAAAAAAGGCAGGAGAATGGACCGGAAAGGCAGAAATATAGTAGTAGATGACAGCAAGCAAAAGGAAAAGGCAGAGTGAAAGAGAGTGACAGATTAGAGGAAGATACAAGCACAGAACTTCCGGAAGGTGGGGGAACTATTTATTCAAGACACCACCCGGTATCCCCAGTTGTTGTTTTTACTGTCTTCATTTGACATGCTTAATAGTTAATCACTTAAAAAAAAATAGTAATCAATTATATAACCCTTCCAATGTTACAGCGTTTTCTGTTTTTTCTCAAGTTTGGATCCTTACCGTACCTCAGGAACAGATTTGTTCTTCTTCTTCCATTATTGAATTTGCCTTTTCCTTGCGTTAAATAGTATGATGTTTGTTGTGATCATGTGCCAGTTGTATGTTATGCATGAGATGAAAGCCATAATTTTTTTGGGGGGATGTTAGTAATAAACGTTTTAGCAACCTACCAGTAACCCTACGTTTGCTGACCTTTTTTCTTATTTTTTTTTTTACTGCTTTCGTTCAACTGGTTTAGTTATTTGTTTAGTTTTATTTTAATTATTCAACAACAAAAATTGATGTGTGATGTCTGCGCTGGGTTATGTGTGTGCATGTATGCCAGTTCTAGTTGGGGGGTTTTCTTGAAGTATATTCATTGATTTCTTTGAATATGCAGATGTGTTACTTTTCAGCAAGTGTGACTGAAGTTTGTGAAAAAACCCAGAAACAGAGAAAAAAAGGTATACTGTCCTTCTTCTGCGCTCCCAGGCCATATGGCCATAATGGGTAAAGGTCCTTGTCAAGTCAAGTCAAGTCAAGTCAAAATCATCTTTATTGAGGGTTAAAGAATAAGCTAACAAAGCTTTTTTTCATCCTGCCCTCATAAAAAAAATACACATCAATCAAAAATCAATGAACTTAACATATTTACAGGAACACAAAACAGAAAACATTATGATCAGTATAATGAAAGAAAAAAACAACAACAAAGAACCAAACAGAAGAGAGAGAAGGGAATAGGGAGGAAGAGAGAGGGAGAGAAAGCCGGGGGAGGAAACACTCACATACACACATGCGCGCGTGTGTGTATGTGTGCGTGTGTGTGTGCCTGCGCGCATGTGTGTGAGGGAGAACATTATTTGGAAGATTTGTTTGAAAAAAGGCAGTAGAATGGACCAATAAGGCAGAAAAATACTAGACAGTAAAACAGTGCTCCCAGGGACCCCCTTTGGGGGTCTATGAAGTACTAACATTCTAAAGGACCCTCTAAAAGAATGTGCAGGGGGTCCCAGGGATGCACTAGAAAAATTATTTTTGGCATTCGCAATGCTACTGGGACCGTCTACCCCGCCTCTAGGACCCTCTGTACTGTAAGTGAAGGAGTCCCTGGGGCCCCTTGTTTTGCGGAACGATTGGGAGCCCTGACTTAGAAAAAGAAAAGGCATAGTCAAAGAGAATGATAGATTAGAGGAAGTTACTAGCACAGAACTTCCAGAAGGTGGGAGATCTATTTGTACTGAAAGATCCCCCAGTGTCCCCACGGGGGAATACTGTTCCTTAAGTTCGTTTCCTGCTGTTCATTTCAGTGTCCCCGTCTACTGAAATCGGGTGACCCTCATCGGGACAAGTGGGTGGTGATGTTAACCTTGAATTAACCCTTTCACCGCCAATGTCGCATTTGTGCACCACAATGGTTTAACACCCATGTCACTAAAAGGCATCAAATCAGGGCCTGTTATCCAAAGACCCTATTTTCTTAATTTTGGGAGGTAAGGATAGGCCTAATGTTATATATGTCACGGATGAATTCGTTATATTGCAGATATTTTATTTTCTCTACCCAGTTAAGTTTAATGGTATTTTTTGGCTGAAGAATGGCTGGGGCGAAAGGGTTAAATAATTAAACACAGATTATTTTCTGTTATTTATTGAATGGTCAACTTAGGACGCCCATTTCACCGCCAGATGGCAATCAAACCGGTAAGGGCTTAGCGCGTGATATTCTTAGTTGGGGGTAGAGAGAGAGAGAGAGGGAGATGAGTCCCTCTCTCCCCTTCTCTATCTCTACTCCCAACAAAGAATATCACTCGCTAAGCCCCTACTGGTTTGATTGCTATCTGGCGGTGAAATGGGCACCCTACATTGCCAATTGTGGAGAAAAAGAAATCCTTTTATTTTTCTGTCTGTGTGAATGGAATTTGATCAGTGCATCATACTCCAATAGATTTTTCTTGTTTGTGTGTGTGTTTGCAGGTTTTAGTTTGTGTGTTCGTAGCTGGTCAAGCTTGTGTTTATGGTTCAATGTAAGACTTAGGCCAGGTTCACATTAGACGCGTAAGTTTTTCGTACGAAAAACCGTAAATAATTGGAAGAAAAAAGGATAAAAGTTTACGCATATAGGGGAAATTCGGATACATGCGCAAATCTTTTCCTTTCTTTGTCTCACTTATTTATGGATTGCGCACGGGCTTCCGCATGGAATATCCGCTTATGTGTGTACACGGCCTAAGAGGCTTATGGCAATATTTTGTAAAGCACTGTGAGTAGGTTTCTTGTATGTGCACTATTATCAGCATTATGGTTATACATCTGTCCTAGTCAAAATAAAATTAAAAAACAATTGGGTGGGCGCTGCACTTACGGCGACATGCTCTCCGGGGGAGAGCAGCCCGAATTTCACAGAGATAAGTCTCTGTGACTAGAATATACCAAATACCAAAATATGGAGAGAGAATGAATGCCCAAATCGTGGCTCTGTGTATTATTTTGCTGGGTCGAGTTTCTCTAGATGACGGTCGCCGAGCGAATAACGCTTACGCCGTTTGCGAAAGAATATTACAAGCTCTTGTCTGATTGGTCAGTTTGTTTTTATTATTTTAACCAAACTTTAATGGACCAATCAAAAACAAGAAATGTATTCCTCCCCATGCTAGTCACGTGATAGTTCGCGAAAAGCTACCTCGATGACAGCCACAAAACGTTTCTGGCAAACGTCGGCGAAAGAGGTGTTTCTTAGTACCGTTTTTGCCGATTTGCGCTCACACTACGTAATGTGAAACGGCCGGTGTTTTCGCCGTTGATTGTTTGCTCATGGAAAATATTTATTTATTTATGAGTTAGTCCCAGGAGACAAAAATGTAATGCATGTATTTTTTTTAAATTGTACGTGTATGAGTATGTTTAAAAAACCATGCATTTTTACATGTGGATTTTTAGACTGTACTTCATTTTGAGCTTGAATAATTCTGTATTAGTGATGACTTACTTTGTTTCCCACCTTATAGGCTATTCAGTGACCTAGTTCCCATTCCAGGTCTCAACTCACAACCACACTCTAGTTTGCTAGGTCGCAGTCCCCGTGGGAATACCGGGGGGGGGGGGGGGGGGGGGGGTGTCTTTCGTACAAATAGTTCCCCCATCTTTTGGAAGTTCTGTGCTTGTAACGTCCTCTGATATGTCTCTCTCTTTGACTCTGTCTTTTCCCTGGACGATAATGACTTTGGTTTGATGAAAATATGCGCGCTGAGCGTATATTTTGTACTAGTATTTTATCTTTTCATTCTCACATTGAGATTGTGTGAGAATTAATGTGATTATTTGTACTGATATTTTTCGTTTGCATTTTCCTTTATTTCATTACACCCCTCATGTCATGATGGCTCTGTAGCTATTGACATTAAATCATCAATTTGTTTGTCTTTTCCCTTTACTTTCCATCATCTACTATCTTTCTGAATTATTGGCCCATTCTCCTGCCTTTTAAAAAAAAACCATCTTCCAAATATTTTCTCCTTTGAGATCCTCCGAAATCGGAATCTAGTGGCTGTACGCAGCATGGAGACCAGTGGAATCTGAAAACCGGACACATACGTACCTTACCCATTATGGCCTGGGAACGCAGAAGAAGAACATGAAGAAGATGTTAGGTCACAGAACCTAAAACCTGCAGTTCATACTCATAGGGGGCAATCAATGTTAGGCCGTCAAGAGACGACACTGCAGTCACTTTGATGAAGTTCACTGGAGCTGTTCTTCTTCTTCTTTTGCGTTCCTTGGTCATAAGGTCACAATGGATACATATGTGTCCGTTTTCCAGTTTTCACTGGTGTCCTCGCTGCATTCAGCCGACACATTCCGATTTCGGAGGAGGTAGTTGTTCTGATTTAGCATAAGCTTGACACCACCTACAATTAAAAGTCCTCCACTGAGGATAATTAGTCGCAGAGCCGGCTTGAATGGGGTCTCCACCCAAGGGCACTACTATGCCCATCCATCGACCAGCTCCCATGAACATACACATCCTATTTGTTCTTGTTCAGCTGAAAAGCAACCATGACAAGAAATTTTGGTAAAGGTAAAGATGTGCCACCCCCCTGCATTTCTCGGTTAATTGCATTTTTCCGTTTTTGCCTTTCTTACCAAACATAAAGCTGTATTTTATTAACCTTTTTAGCTAATAACCTTTTTGGAATACTAACCCTATCCCTAACCCTAACCCCCCCCCCCCCCCCCCCTTTAAGACAGGAAAACGCAATGAACCACGACTGTGACAAATGGCGCTGTGTACTGCAGTACATAGGGGGGGGGGGTTCCTATTGGATAATGGCCTAGAGTTAGGGATAGGATTAGTATTCCAAAAAGGTTATTAGCTAAAAAGGTTCATAAAATACAGCTTTATGTTTGGTAAGAAAGGCAAAAACGGGAAAATGGAATTAACCGAGACATGCGGGGGGGGGGGGGGGGGGGGGGGGTGTGTGCATCTTGACCTTTACCGAAATTTTTATCACGGATTTTGCATGCATTACAATCAACTCTAGAGTCTTGTACTGCTGATCATCAATCAATCATTTTGGGCGTCTTGTTTTTACGTGCTGCATACAGTATTCATTTTGTGTATGAATTTGGGCCTTTACTTGCAGCAAGATTCATACTTTAAACAGCTGTTTGAATGTTGTTAGTGTGATGATGATCGATACTTAATTTATCACAATTTGAAGATTAACAATAGAGTGACTAAATACATTTTTCAAAAGAAAGCTTTGTTAATATTGTAATTGTGTCACCCCATCAAATGACACGTATTCTGTCAGTCCTCAGCATTAAGTGATTTTCACAAGGCCAGTGTCAATTGAACTATACTTAGTATTTGAGAATGGTAATATAAAAACCAAAATGATGTACACTATTAGTATTAGCTGTGTTATGCTGATTTTTTGCAATATACATGTATGATCTAGTGATCCTTTACCAGGCATGGTAGTGGGGGCAAAGTGAGTTTCGCCGAAGAATATCCAACCGATTGTGCATTTCATTTGAAAGATGTCGACTCAAGCTAATATGATGAAGTTGGGCGTCAAAATGAAGAAGTAGAAAAAGAACCACTAGGATCACAAATCTGGAAACGTGTGGCGTGAGCTAGGCCGCGCACGACTGCTAACTTCGGTGGGAAGTTGCTTGTTCAGTCATTCACATCCGGTTCCGTGAAGCGATTGCATAGGTTTTAACGCACGTAATTTTTAGGCACCCGAGCGAATTTTTACCCCGGCTTTTTTTTTTGGGGGGGGGGGGGGGGGGGGGGGGGGTAGGAAAGTGAGACACCCTTGGGGGGGGGGGGGGGGGGGGGGGGGGGCAAATTTTCACTTTCGCAGATTTTCCGCGATTCTCGGATGTCTACTATGCCTGTTTACTTACATAGCTTTAACCAGTAGTTGATTTATGCCTGTAGTACAGGAACCAATAGTTGTTGTCATATCCTGGCTAAAAGACTCCAGGGAACATCCCAACAGCCAAAGCACTTGAACACTATGGTGCAAATGCATCAGCTAGGGATGAGGACATTACGCGTGTGACTGTTTTTTGCCCTCCACATGGGCAGCCACACTCCGACTTCGGAGTAGGGCCAATAGCAGAGCTTCAGATTGTCAGCGGGCCCGGGTCATTGACCCTTATTGATGGTGATTTGACCCCTCATTTTGTGCAGCAAGGGGTCATTTGACCCATGAAAGCTGCAATAAAATGTAACTGTAACACTACAGTGAGACATTTGGCCCATTATTTTGGAAATTGACTCATCATTTTCTGTAATCAGGGGTCATATGACCCCCATGAAGTTTGAAAACAGTCTGAAGCTCTGCAATGGTAAAGTGAGATCTGTGCAATAAAGTTTTTTTCTACAGTGAGGGAAAATCAAGGTCCAGCTTCTGACCCTCAAACTTGGGGGTATTTGCTCTGGCTTCTAGTGCTGCAGCCTAAGGGATTAGTTGGCCTTTGGGGACCTTCCATGTGCTACTGATTTCATGTGTGTGTGTGCGTCATTCTTGAGCGAGCCTTTTTCATTTTTGTGCCATGTGTTTAGTTCATTCATATGTCAAATGTTTTCTTTGTCTTTGTCATCAGGAGATGAACTATGTTGATAATAATTTTGTTCGTCGTTGTTCCTGAATACAAGTTGTTGAGATGTACGTGTGGTGTATTGTGTACGTGTGTGCGTGTGTGTGTGTGTGTGTGTGTGTGTACTATAATTGCAATCATACTCACTTTTTACAAGTTTCGCAATTCTCCGAAGTTGGAGTGTGGCTGCTCACATGGCGGGGTAACCTGGTATGATCCCCGGAGTCTTTAAGCCAGGACACAACAACAACAACGCTAATTTCACAGACACAATTGCACACGCACAGAGAGCCCTGGCTGGCTGGGTCAACTTATTTTCCCTTTCTCCGGCTTTAGGCTGTCTATCCATTTTCTGTATTCTAAAGTAGAATATATAGGAATTGTCATGCGCATCTCCGTAGATCCCCCGAAGTACAGTGACAAAATTGTCAACAGCAGTCAGTGACTTCTTCTTCTGCATTCCCAGGCCATATGGCCATAATGGGTAAAGTATGTATATGTCTGGTTTTCAGTTATCACTGGTCTCCCCGCTGCATACAGCCAACACATTCCGATTTCGGAGGAACTCAAAGGAGAAAAAATATTTGGAAGATTTTTTTTTTTAAAGGCAGCAGAATAGGTCAGAAAGATAGTAGATGATAGAAAGCAAAGGGAAAAGGCAGAGTCAAATAGAATGGCAGATTAGAGGAAGTTAAAAGCACAGAACTTCCAGAAGGTGGGGGAACTATTACGAAAGACACACACGTATCCCCATGGGGAGGGGCCGGGGTCGTCCAGCTCCCCGTATGGAGGCACGAGGCATCCACCCACTGCCCCCAAGTCAGTGACAACTCACTTCTTCAGAAGAGAGAGAGAAAAAAAAAGCAAAGACAAAAATCAGCTATAACACATAGTCTACTTGAATTTACTTGGGTCCAGTAGAAAAATATAAGATGCAGCAAACAAAATAAAAAATTCCTATTTCCAGACTGGGATGGGAATATTTACAGGGAGCTGCCGGCAGCTACTAATTTTCACGTTCGCCCCCAGGAAGCTGGGAACTAGCCGACCCTAGACACTCCATAAGGCAATGCCCAGGCCCCAACCAAAAGGACAAACAATGAAATCCCTAACTACTGGGGTAAAAAAAGACAGATGGGGATGAAGGGACTGGGGTGGGGGCGTTTGTTCAGGGTTTCATTGCTGGGATGTGGCTGAGAGCCCTGCTGATGCTGGCTCTCCTCCAGGGTCTGGGGTGTTGGTCTACTTCAGGTGGTGCTGAAGCCTGGAGTCGAGGGATGCCAGGGACGGTGCAGCGACAATGTTCTCCGGGAGGCAGTTCCACTCCGGGATCGTGCAAGGGGAAAAGGTTCCCTGACGGTATTGTGTCCTGCACGATCGAACGTCGTATGCCTGCGTGTTTGTCTGGCGTCCTGTTTTCTTTTGACAGTTGGTAGTTGGCGCGTGTTTTGTTTCAATTTTCAGGAGCCCGTTCTTGTATTTGTGCAGGGTGGTGAGTCGCGCCTTTTTTCTCTTCTCCTGCAGCGAAGGCTAAGCAAGTTCTTGCAGCATGTTGTCGACACTGGAGGTTTGCTTGTAGTCCTGCATGGTCCACCTTGCTGCACGCCTCACTGTGGTAGCTATATGAATATATGTTCATCTTCATCCGGACTGCCTTGGAGTGGAACCAACTGAGTTAGGCCACTGTCACCGCAGGCTCCTTCAGCGCATTTTCATCAGCTTGATCAGATCACTCACTATCTGAGCCTGCAACCACTGACCATTAGACCATTAATTGGTCATGATTGTTGGATTCAGATCCTATTAGGCGTTGCCTCTTAAGGACAAAAAATATTCGTGAAGACTTGGTCTTCCTGTAGATGAAGATGACAATGAGACAGCAGCCGTTGTGGCTGATTCCGGAAACGTTATGGACCCTTGAACGTTGGGGTTAGTAGTTTTTTTGCTTACTTCTGGAAGTGGGGCCTGGGCCTTCCCGGCTGAAGTGTGTGTGTGTGTGTGTGTGTGTGTGTGTGTGTGTAGGTCTCTTCTTTCTTCTTCGCAGTACGTAGCCACAATCAACACACTGATTATTATGCCATGGAACCGGGGAGGTTCATCCATATATGCCGGAAGAAAGGGCCAGGAGGCCAATGATTAAAGAAAGAGGAAAGAGGACAGACAAAAGGAAAACGCCTAGCTTGATGAGAATCTGCAGGGGATGGGGGGAGGTGAGGTGGGGATTTTGCTTGGTTGTTAGACTGATGACCCCTGAGTGGGGCCACCAGCCGCAGCAGGCGGGTGTCCTTTGAGGAACTTCCATGCAGACTCTTTCACCCTCTCTATTTTCTATTAGGTACATGCACCCTCCTATAATAAGTTCCCTTCTGATTTATAGAAGTGGCGGTAAAGGTAAAGATGTGCCACCTCCCTGCATTTCTCGGTTAATTGCAGTTTTCCGTTTTTGCCTTTCTTACCAAACATAAAGCTGTATTTTATTAACCCTTTTAGCTAATAACCTTTTTGGAATACTAACCCTATCGCTAACCCTACCCCCCCCCCCCCCCCCCCCCCCCCCCCCTATAAGACGGGAACACGCAATGAACCACGACTGTGACAAATACCCGGGGGGGGGGGGGGGGGGGGGGTGCACATCTTGACCTTTACCGAAGTGGCATATGCAACGTACTGAACCAGATCCAGATAAAAGTGAATGTTTTATTGAGGGTAAAATGTATAATGCTTCAACTAGAGCTTCTTTGCGCCATGCTCTCTCACTCATACATTCATACCACACATGCACACACAGACGCACGCACGCACGCACGCACACACAGACGCACACACACACACACACACACATGAAATATCTTGCATGAATACAAGACGAGGATACAGTTTCTCGATGTGAATGTTTCGAAGCGCTCGAAGCGTCCGCTCTTAAGAAACGCACCTGCTTGGTGGCTTGTGTGTGCTTGGCAGCAGTGCAAGGGAGATCACTGTCAAGGACTACAAATTTATTCACAGCAGCAAGCAGAAATGCTGGCACACAAAGTCAGTGTAGGGCCCAGACTGGGACTAGCTGTGAGGTAAACGCTGACATCGATATCGTATCATCTTTTATCAGGTCACATCAGAAGGGACAATTTAGTCAGGGTGTAACTACTGTAAGTGAAACCATGGCCAAAAAGCGAGAGCTCCATGGATCTCAGTGGCATGATCTGTAAACTAAAGTTCTCAGTCTTCTTCTTCAGATGAATTCTTTCACAGGACACCCTCCGTCATCGTGCTGACGATTCTGATGTATAAATAAAGGGGTTTCCGGTGCGTTTATTACATTGGTACTGAGGGAAGGGATAGCTGCCCAGATGATCAGCTCAAAGGGGTGTAGAGAGGTAGGGAATTGGGACGCCTGGCTTCTCGCAGACAGTCAACATGAACATGATTGGCTGTGTGTAGGCTAAATAGGCCAACACCCGTGGGGTTTAAACTAAGGATTAATCCTCTTCTCTTTTTTTTGGCATACGTTTTGGCAGTGTGACTGGGTTTTTTTCTGTCAAACTGATAAATCTGGGCATTAATTTCTGGATTATGGTTTACAAGATTAGCTGATTTACCTCCCTTGATTTTGACTGTGACAATCAGCTGTTTTAGACAATTTTTAGCTTATCACCTCATCATGTTCTCGCCTTCCAATGTCAGCATATATCGTTCTTTCCGTTTCCTGAAAATAACCATAACCTAATCCTAACTCTATCCCTTTCCAGAGCAAGGCAGAATGTTGCATCTTAATGAACAGATTGTGTTCATGTTGACGGGTCTGCGAGTAGCCAGGCATCAATTGGGAAGCTGGAAATGGGGAAGAGTGGCAAGGGAGGCGTGGGGGGTGGATAGGGGGATTTAGATCTGGGTCTTGTTGAAGATTTCCACCGAGGGTGATGAATTTGCCTCAGGTAGGAAGGCTGTTCCATTCTCCCACTGTTCTGGTCAAGAAGGCGAACTTCTTGTAGTTTGTTGTGCAGGAAGCAGATACGCTGCAGAGTGTGATTGCCTCGTCTGTCTGGATGGTGGGTGAGGGACTGGCCTGTGCTGAGTATTGATGGCCATGATCTCTCCACAGTGGTACTTGAAGAAGGTGGCCAGCCTTGCCGATCGTCGCCTATCTTGAAGTGAAGGCCAGTGCAGCTCGGTCATCATGTTGTCCACGCTTGATGCTTGACGGTGGCGGTTGACGACCTATCGAGCTGCACGGCATTGGACCTTCTCCAGCTTGCCGATGTTCTTGGCAGTGTGCGGGTCCCAGACAGGTGCTGTGTACTCAAGCGTGGGTCTTACTAAGGCCTTGTAAGCTGTTACCTTCACAGTGATGGAGCCTACTTTGAGATTTCTTCGGAGGAAACCAAGGGTTTTGCTGGCCTTGTTGACGATATTATTTACGTGGCCATCCCGTGAGAGGTCTTGCTGGATAGTGACACCAAGGTACTTTGCCTCTTTGACTGTCTACAGAGTCTGGCCATGAAGATGGTAGGAGCCAGGCTGGGTGTTCTTTTTTCTGGGCATGTGCAAAGTGTAAGTTGTAAATAGTGTAGACTACTTAACTAGTATTGCTAGCTTACAAATTATACCAACATATACTGTAAAGCATCCAACTGTGTATATTGGAGTTCTTTAAGTTTAATTTTAGTTGGTTTAGGTGTGACTTTTAAAAAAAAAAGTGAATGTTTTCACATTTTAGATGGACCCAGGACTGGTCTCTGAGAACTGTGGAGGCCTATGTTCTTGTTGTCTTGTAGTAAGACTACAGCTTGATAAGTTGATTCATACACAGTAAGTTTCAGTACAGATCGACTTTTGATAGTAGGGAACATGTGTGACATTAAGACCTAGCAGAGTAGATCTCCAAGTCACTCAAAATCAAACGTACATAAACAGTGGATGAAGATTGATTAAACTTTTCTAGTTCTCTCTCATTGAATACTTAGAAGTCAGTATTTTACACACACACCCCTCTCCCCAATTCACCCACTTCTTTTTTGTTGAAAATGATTTTGTTTTTGAATAATAAAGTATGTCTGTTTTCAGATTGATCTCTCAACCTCAAAGAGAGGAGAACATTCAGTAATACTGTATGTAAAAAAAACCCAATAAAAAAACAAACAAACCAGCAGCAACAGCAGACTCATGGCGCACAGAACACCATGGCCATGGGTCTTCTTTTTTTTTAACGTGTTGAACTGAAGGATCTATCGTTTTAATTATCAAGTAAAGACAAGAGACAGCACTCATGATGGCAGCTGGTAAATGGATAGATCTACCCCTGTGGACAGCTTTACTCTGGATCGCTTCAAACTTTGACGTTGAGGCACTCAGAATCCAAACAGGTAAAGATATATATGTACTCTGTATCAGTGTATGCTTTTGAAGATATTGTGAGTTCTTCTTCTTCCATTTAGTATCCAGACTATTCACAATCAACAATTTGATTTTTTTATACTGTTTTGTCGAGGTCTGAGTTGTGACAGTACTTTTTTGGGTGGTCTTCGTGTTTCTAGTTTTACTTCTAAGTTCAAAAGAATTTAACGATGTCAACAGTACGTTATTTTGATAATTGTCAGAGCTAACTAACTGTGAAGGTATGGTAATTACTGAGACAATTGATTGTAAGTACTATAAAAGAATTCTTTTCCATCTTATGATCCTACCTTTAACATTTAACTTTCCGGGTTCTGTAAGTGAAACAAAATTTATGCAGACTATTTTTTTATTAATCATGCTTGATACATTTTGCCCATTAGATGGTCATTTGTGATCATTTCTTATGATCGTGGGTGTGCATATTGTAATAGTGAATAAATTCATGACATGTTATGGGCAAAAGTATACATAAATTCAGTGAAAAACGTTCTTATCGTTACTGTAATACTAATCAGGCTTTTCTAGTGTTTCCTCACATACTTATAGTGTTAAAAAATTGTGCATGGATGTGTGTGTGTGTGTGTGTGTGTGCATGGATGTGTGTGTGTGTGTGTGTGTGTGTGTGTGTGTGTGTGTGTGTGTGTGTGTGTGTGTGTGTGTGTGCATGATGTACATTTGTGCATGGATGTGTGTGGGTTTTTTTTTTCCAGTGAAAGCTGACCCATCTCGGTGTGGATCAAGTACCGATGTAAACATGGATGACGTGTATCGAATCGTCGTGCCAGAACTGCAGCGGTGTCCCAGCAACAAAAGGTTCTCCTGCTCCGTTCACTTTGCTCGGGCCATTTTACCTTGGTTTCATCGCATCTGTGTGGACTATTCCCGCGTTCGTTTGTACGGCGCAAACACCAGCATCTCCATCTCCACGGAGTACTCCCGCAGAGACACTGTGGTGAGGTTGTACATACATTTGTAAATAAAGAATGTCTGAGTCTTTGTCAAACCTTTTATGGAACGTTTAGGGTTGTTTCAGCTGTCGAGACTTTGCATGTATCATATGTCAGATGGTGTATTCATGGTTATGCTCATTTAAAATAAAAACTTATTTCTGTTAGCTATCGAACAAATCAATCAATCAATCAATCAATATTTTTATCGTCCATTTTACAGGAAATTCTTTCTGCAGCGATAAAACGATCAACAAAACAACGCAACAAGACAGAGACGTAGTATGTAGAAAAGCCAAAAAAGAAAATATGCAGCTATTTTGAAGATCCACCCACCCGATCACGTGTCAAAATCACGTGATTCACATGTTTTCACTCTTATAACTGGAAATAAATCTTGTTTTGACCAAGTCTGACTCCCATATAAATGGCCCCATATTCAAACCGACACATCAGTTTAAAGAGCAGCCTCAGTTTGAATATGGGGAAAATTGTTTGTGGGTCACAGCAACCCAGAAAAAAACAAGGGACTTAACCGTGGCGCATCACTGGGTCTTTAAACACCGTGCGCACATACAATTCTTGGTCACACACACAAAACCACACACACACGCACACATATGCACACACACAACACACACATCATGCGCACGCATACAACCATTTATCTACCCATCCATCTAACTTATACATACATGCACATATGCTTGCACATACATACAAACAACTTGCATTCACAATTTATAGATTATACACATATCTTAGTCTATATGTATACATTCTACATGCATACACAAACATACATAGATAGTCCTACATAGATAGAAAGACAGATAGATAGACAGATACATATACATATTCATACATACATACATGTAGTTGTAATACATGCATGCATACATGCATACACACATGTACATACATGCATACATACATTCATACATGTGTTGGAAAAAAGAAAATCAAGTTTCTGATAACAAAGTCATAAGTGTCAGATACCGAGCTGAAATTTGTATAAAAATAATTCGCCAGCCCACATGTATTTTTTCACACTTCTGTAAGTATCGGTTATACTCTTCTGTTATCGATATACCCATTGGGTGTGGTGTGAGAGTTACAAATTTGTTTTAATGTAGATTTATGTTTCATGTTTTTATTTAATATTTTTATTTTGATATATCTCATCTTATTTTACATGGTGGAAGACAAGTTTCCATGTGCGTTGTACAATGCCAATGGACAATAAAGAAACTTATGACTTACGACTTATTGGTTCGCTGAGCAGTTTGGGGTACTTTTTTTTTATAGAGAGATTGTATGAGTTGTGAAGTTTCAGGTTTTGCTCTGGAAAATATGAGTATCAAAACAAGATAAATAATGATCCCTTGGCATAAAAGGTAAACTAGTGTAATTGGATCTAACAGTAGAAAGATGGTTTATATCATTTCCATTCCAAACCCGGCATTGTTTCACAAATTTTATTTTAAAAAACTTTTTTTGTTGTTCCTTGGATTGTTGGATATTTGTACTGTGCAGCGTCTGAACGAGACTCGCTACCCACTGATCAATGTGCGCAAGGCATACTTGTTCGTTCCCACCGGAGTGAGTTGCTTCAACCGCCGCAGGAATAATGTGACCTTGACCTTTGAAGCCGACTGTGACTCATCCTCGTTATCTGAGCTGAGGAAGAAATTCTTTTCATGGATCTACGTGTACACCCAATCTTCGGACAACCCTGTTTGTAAGTGCTTTCAACAAAAATGGCTACGTTTTATTTATTCCTTTTTTTTTATATTAAATTTTTTTTATCTGGTCTCACGTGGTCTTGATTTAAAAAATATTTGTTTTAATTGTCATTCTTATACAGTGGAACCTCCCCATGAAGACCTTCCCTATTAACTCATTCAAGTCGTTTCAGCCATACATGTTCGGAATTAATAGATAGATGTCAATTTGATGCATTTGCTTCAAGGGAAGTAAATCTGTGTGCACACCATACCTTGGTCACTTCTAAAATCGATTTGCTCCCTTAGACCACAATTTTGCCTCTGACTTTGCTTTTGTAGTGGCTTGTTGTGGGGAAACCAAACGGTGTAGATAGTTTTCCTATATAAAGTCTATATATATAAAAACATAAAAAGTCTGATCTACCCCTTCCCTATGTTTAAACCTGAAGTAAAAACACCCTGTAATCTTCTTTCATTTCTCCTTTTGTTTATGTATGTTTTGTTTGTGTGTATGGCTGGAGTGATTTGTGAGTTTTTTGAATAATTCAAAATCGTTGCGATGCGAATGAGTTAATTGGGAGGTTCTACTGTACTTGATTTTTTGTACTCGTTACAGAACAGGAGTACATTGGAATGGGAATGAGGGCTGTGCGTTGCCTGTCCGTATGTGTTTGTGTGTGCCCCCATGTGTGACCAAAAAGTGTTCCAATCCATAGCACCTAAACCAATGAACTGATCTTAATGAAACTTAGTACAGTTCTTCTTCTTCTTCTTCTTCTTCTTCCGGTAATGTCCACCTGCCGTAACCGGCAGTTATTGACATGTACTGGGGTTCAAAGAATTTATGTTGCGCTGGAAAAACAAAAACTAGATAGATAAGAGGGCATGCGAGGTTGGGCACCCCTGGCTAGTCTGAGAACACCCAACCCCACACGGGGGAGAAAAAAAATGTATGTGGTCTTTATGCGAGGAGCTTCAGCACCTTCGAGGTGAAGGAGCCGAGCGTGGAGGACTGGACAGTTTCTGGTGGCAAGGAGTTCCAGTCGCGGATGGTTTGGGGGAAGAAGGAGTTGTTCTTTGGTGTTCCCAGGCCAAAAGGCCATAATGGGTAAAGTACGTATGTGTCCGTTTTCAGTTGTCACTGGTCTCCCCGCTGCGTGCAGCTGACACATTCCGATTTCGGAGGAGCTCAAAGGAGAAAAGTTATTTGGAAGATTTTTTTTTTTTTTTTAAAGGCAGGAGAATGGGCCAACAAGTCAGAAAGATAGTAAATGACAGTAAGCAAAGGAAAAAGGCAGTCAAAGAGAGTGGCAGATTAGAGGAAGTTACAAGCACAGAACTTCCAGAAGGTGGGGGAACTATTTTTATGAAAGACCCCTTTATAGGGTTTGCATTCATTTATTCGTTGTTGATTATTTTAATAAAAAAACAAACAACTTTCTGTGGCATGAAAACAGCCCTAATCTGATTCTTTTAGCGGATGAAGTTCAGAAGTTGGGCGAAAAAAAAGCCTAGCAAATTTCCGGCATGCTCCAGTGCATTAATTCTAACTTGTCCCCCTGTGGGGATACTGGGGGGGGGGGGGGGGGGGGGTGTTGTCTTTTGTATAAATAGTTCCCCCACCTTCTGGAAATTCTGTGCTTGTAACTTCCTCTAATTTGTCACTCTCTTTGACTCTGCCATTTCCCTTTACTTCTTTTCCCTTTGCTTTCTGTCATTTACTATCTTACCTCTCCTGCCTTTTTCTAGAAGCACTTTCAAAAAGATTTCCTCCAGCCGAAGTCGGACTTGCTGGGCCTAACTATTTCTTAGTTAGGCGCATAATGGCAGCATGACGCATCTGCGCTCATAATTGACAGGAAACTGTCTGAGCGATTCACGAAGAAGAAGAAGAAGATCACCAGAAGGTCGTGTGGAGGGTAAGCAGACAATGTGCCTGTGCTGAGCAAGAAGCTGAATATTTGACTGACTTTAAAGTGCATTATATTGTAAGGCCCCCCCCCCCCCCCCGTCCAAATTCTCAAAATTTCAAATTTTGTTATAACAGTTTCTTTTTTTGCTGTCCCATCATCTTCATCAACAACTGTCTGATGAAAATCCTACGAGTGCGCTGGCCTGACACCATCAGCAGCGAGGAGCTGTGGCAATAAACACGACAGCAGCCTGCAGGGGTGGAGATCCAACAGCGCCGCTGGAGATGGATTGGCCACACTCTCCGCAAGCCAGCCACCAGCACAACAAAGCAAGCCCTCAGGTGGAATCCACAGGGGAAAAGGAGGAGAGGCCGGCCAAGGAACACCTGGCGACGCGACCTGGAGGCTGACGCCAAGAAGATGGGCCTCTCATGGGGACAGCTGGAGAGAATTGCCCAGGACAGAAGCAGCTGGAGGGGTCTTGTTGGCGGCCTATGCCTGGGAGGGGCGACAGGCGAAACTCACTGACTGTCCCATCTTCTGGGTCGTGCAGTGGCGTTGCTCCCACGCCGCTCATTCCGAATCCCAATTCGCAGCTACACCCCGGCTTGTTTCAGGTTGCAGAATGTTATAACAGTTTCTTGCTACAGCCAGAGGCCACAGAGGTCCCAGTCTTGGAAAAAATCAGTATCACCTTTGAATCGGTAAAATATGTAGAACATTTTACTAGCAAGGCAAGTATGGTTCTTTAAACAAAACAAAATGCATATCTCAAAGTCAGCCATACTCTTATATTTTTGTTTTGATTTTTGCAGATTATCTCGACGGGACGTGCCAACTCGAGACTGAATCCATGTATTCCTACACCATCACCGTTCGCTCCATTTACTGGAAAGATGCGGCGAACGAACCCCTTCAGCAAACCTGCAGTCTGCTTGTGTACACAACGAGGCTTGAAGAAGTCAGCTTGTGCACGGAATGGGACTTCAAGCAAACTGTGTGTGAAGTGTCAGTGCGCATGAGACACGTCCTGCTCTCTATTAACGAGAGCAGAGAGAAGGGCAAGAAGTACACATGTCTGAGGAAGGGGTCGAGCAGAATGGACGCCTGCGTTGACTTTGCGATGACCGATAAGCGAGTGTTTGACGTCTTCAGGAATGAAAGCCTCGCCATTATGGATGTGAACCCTGATGATGGTGCTCTGCTTTTTGAGGTGAAAGCTACTGCCAAACGGAAAAAGAAAAAAATATATGGTATGTATCATTGTTAACTAAGTACAGTGTTTTACAGACTACCGTATTTTTCGGGCTATAAGGCGATACTTTTTTTCCCCTAGTCTGAGACCTTATAGTGTGACTAATAAAATAGTAAGAAAATATAACAGAATCTGAATTTTTGGTAACATTTAGGGGGTGCGCCTTATAACAAGGTGTGCCTTATGGCTCCAACCCACCTGCATGCGCATCTCGACCATTCCAACGGAAGTGTCGCCATCTTAGTCCTTATTTGTGTGTAAACAAAGTGAAAATGTTATCTAAATGTGTAAAGAAAACATCCAGATGTTATAAATACAGTTTAGATAAGTTTCGAATTGGAACAGCCAAATACGCAGCATCGATCTGGCATTTTTCAAAAAAAGGTAAGGACTAAGATGGCGGTCTCCCATAACATGGTGCTCCTTGTGGCCGGATATGACGACACGTGGGTACCAGCCATAGTCCGAAAAATATTTATGAGGCATTACTGGTATAAAAAAAACCAAAACCCATCATTTTATGATATGACTGGTAATGTACTGTATGTTTCAGTCTATGAGGCCCAGCCCCCAAATTTTGCATAAAATTCCAATTTTATTTGAGTACTTTCTTGCTTGGTTACTATTGTAGTATTGCCTTGGCATAAGGCTGTGTCAGACCAGTTGACATAAGCTAGAACGCCAAGGCTACATCAAAATGTTGTTATGCTCTGAATGGTTGTGCAGGGATTGTCTTAAGCCATGACAAGCTCCTAGCATAACATAATCAGTCTAAAATCCCCTGAAGACGGCCGGCCGGGGGTGGGTGGGGTATGTAAGTGTGTGTGAATGTTTATTAATATTGAATATTATGTGCCTTTTTTTTATTTTTACTATTGTATGTACAAATTATAGTAAGTTGTTATTTTATGATGCATGCAACTGTATTTCAGTCCTATATATCTCTGCCTCTGTTTGTGTGTCTCTCTCTTCTCTCTTTCTCTGTCTGTCCCTCTGTCTGGCTCTCTGTGTCTCCGTCTCTGTCTTTCTCTGTCTCTGTCTGTCTGTCTGTCTCTTTCTCTTTTTCTCTCTCGTTCTCTTTCTCTCTCTCTCGTTATAAGTGTGGGTGTGAGTGTGATTTGTTAATAGTGTGGCCTGGGCGTCTTTAAGTGTCCATCAGTGTGTTTTCAAGTTGGTTGCGAAAGTGTACTGTAGATTATGTCATTCATTATTTGGGCGTGATTGAGAAATTGACTGAGGGATCAGGGAAGGGGGGTGTTGGTCAATGTTTGATGTATACTTTTTGTTCATTGTGTTTACTATTCATTTTAGTGATTTCTGTAAAGCGCTCAGAGCTTAACCCTTTCACCGCCAAAGTCGCATTTTAGCACCACAGTGATGTAACGCCCATGTCATTAAAAGGCATCAAATTGGGGTCTATTATCCAAAGACCCTATTGACTTAGTTTTGGGAATTAAGGGTAGACCTTATTTTATGTATGTCACAGAAGAATCCCCAATACTGCTGATGGATTTTGTTCTCTACCCTGGTAAATTTAATGGAAATATTTGGCTGAAATATGGCTGGCGGTGAAAGGGTTAAAGATTAGGCGCTATAAAAGTTGTCTTAATAATAATAGTAATAATAAGACGGAGTGTGGCTGCCCACATGGCGGGGTAATCAAAAACGGTCACACACGTAATGTTCTCATCCCTAGCTGGTGCATTTGTACTGAATTGTTCAAGTGCTCTGGCTGTTGGGATGATCCCTGGAGTCGTTAAGCCAGGGAACAACAACAACTATTGTAGTAGTCATGTTTTAAGGCGCAGGGGTCTCAGTCTGAGAAAACAGTATTACCTTATAGTCCGAAAAAGTTATTATTATTATTTTTATTAGGTACTTTATAGTCACAGAGGCGTCTCTATGAAATTCGGGTTGCTCCCACCTGGAGAGCGCGTCGCAGCCAGAGGCGCGCCACCCAATTTTTTTTTTTTTTTTTTTGCATGCGATTTTTGTGTGACTGATAAGGAAAGGGGGGGGGGGGGGGCTAGATGTTGACCAAATGACAACTTTTTCGTTGCCACTGGGTTTAATGTATGCTAAGTGCATGGGCACATGGGACCTCGGTTTATCGTCTCATCCGAAAAACTCAACGTTCAGACCGTAAGGCCTAGTGCAAAGTGAGAGGAAAAATCCCCTGTACCCAGGTTCGAACTCGGGTTTACTTGAATGAAAAATGGTGCTTTACGTCCTCTCGGTCTGGAACAGACACATATGGGACATTTGTAAATACAAAGATGGTGGGAATGACACTGGAGGCAATGCCCGGAGGCAGTGCAACACCAGTAAAGTCCCGATCTTTTATCAATACAGATAGGTTGATAATGAATTGAGTGTGCTCGGGTTTACTTGACACGAGGCGAACTCTAAATACTGTAATAAGAGACAACGTTACAACATGTTTTTGTAGAATTGGGGGGACCGTGCCTTATTATATGATGCCCCTTACAGTCCATAACATTCTGTGTATACAGACAAACCTCTATTTTAAGACTTCCAAAATGTCCGGAAAAATCGGTCGTAAATTGGAGGGGTCGTATGACGGAGGTTTTCACTGGCAGCCGTAGAAAGAAAAAGTTCAGCACAGTTCATACTCTCTTCTTCATGCACACATACAATGACATATTAAAACTGGATTTGGGTCTTTCCAACTCCATAGGATTGTGCAATCGATGTATTACAGTTTCGCTTCGCCGACTTCTGTTAATCACCTCCACTCTCGTCCAAAGTCAGTGGTTTTCTTTTTCAAAGTCAGTGGTTTTCGTGCTTTTCCTACGCTTTCCGCCATCTTTTCTACAACAAGGGAAGCGACTCCGCTTTCAGGCCCTTGACCGTGGTTGTTTCCCTTTGCTCGAAGTCTATGCAGACGACAACAACGGTCGTAAAAACCAACAAAATGGCGGTCGTAAGTCGCGTTTTAGAGGAAGTCGTTTAAGAGAGGTCGTTTACATAGTAAAATGCATCCGTGCCAACAAATCCGGTCTCAAATGAGAGGTGGTCACTTAACAGAGGGTCGTAAAATAGGGGTTTGTCTGTATAGTGGTTTTCATTGGCGTAATCCTGTATCCCTAAGAGGTCAACTGGTATTTTTAACAATGAAAAGAATAGAGAAACAAGGGCCAATGTTAAGAAAAGCTCCCTCCTCTACCCCTTCCATTCGTTTCAGACGGTTTCAGGTTAGGGTTAGGAATAGGGTTTGGGATAGGTTTAGGGTCAGCTTAGTCATCAACTTTTATTTTTGTATTTGACACTTATTTGGCCCTAAACCTATACTATCCATAACCCTATCCCAAACCCTATTCCTAACCCTAACCTGAGACCGTCTAATCCACACACAAAAATATATAAAAATATGGTATGCTATGAGATTGACACTTATCTGACCCTAAGCCTATTCCTTACCCTATTCCAAACCCTTTTCCTAACCCTAACTGAAATCGTCTGAAATGAATGGAAGGGGCAGAGGAGGGAGCTTTTCTTAACATTTGCTGAAAAAATTGATGGTTTGTTCAAATGATTAGTTTGTTAAATGTTCAATTAAAAGGCCTTTTTGATAGCTGCACAGTGATTAACATAATATGAGCAAGAAAACCCACTTAACATGAGATTTGGATTGGTATTGGTGTTATAATTATTTCTAGGAACTTGACTTGTCAGAGTTTAGAAGCATTAACATTGAAATTTGTTGTTGAAACTAGGCATGATGCTTGCAAAAGTATCATAGTGTTTTTAAACCGTTTTTCCTTAAGAAAAAGACAGTATAATTATACAGAATTTAATTTCTTTGTTCATGTTTGTTTACCCGGACAAAAAGTGGTGTTTTGCTCGATTTAAATAACCCCCAGAATTGTCCAGCTGTTGTTTTATTGCAGGCAATGTTGTCTTTCAAGTCAAGTCAAAGTTTTATTTCTTATTTTACAACGTTGAGGGATGGTGACACATGGGACAATTTCACCTGGGACAATTCTTCTAGCAACCTTGAGGCAGACCGCAGCTTTTCTGACTTTTTCTGGAAGGAGCATTTGCCTCGAGTGGGTGTGGCAGGCATCAGAATTGTCAGAGGATTTCAGAGGATTAAGAATTTCTGACAGAGGATTGGCTTCTCTTGTCAGAGGTTTTGGGTTTTGATTCAGTGTTATCTTTTCTGTTAAATAGCATTTTAAAGTGATTTCTGACTATATTAAGCCTTTTTGGTCATGTTGGGAACTCACTTCAGTGTTGTCCCTCTTCAGTCTGGGGCCTTGATGCCCCTTTATCGCGGTTTTCAGAGGATAGGACTTCAGACTATTCTGATGCCTGGTGTGGCCTTTGTCTTCGGTGTGGCCTTCAGTCTGGTGTTGGCGTGCAAGGTCTGCAAAGCGCGAAGGGGGCAGGGTGAGTGTGCATGCAGCCTTTTCCCATCGCCTTTCTCACTTCTGTTAATCATGCCTCCTGTTAGTTTTTTTTTTTTTCTCTTGCGACAGATTCATATCAACCTTCAGACGATGATGGCATCGACCCGCAACTTTCCCTCAAAATTCTCTTCCCCTTGGCGATGTTGTTCGGCGTCTGTGTCTGCATCTTCGGGATCGCTCGTACAAAATCCAAAGCAAGGAATCAGGAGTGTAAGTGTTGCGATCACTCTGCCCAGGGCTGTGTTTGAAAAGAAAATTATGATAGAATCTGAAATGACGGCTCTTGTTTTGGTCGTTTGGGTGTGACAATGCATTTGTTTTAAAGCTCATATGTGTACCGAGTTCGAACCTGGGTACAGGGGATTTTTCCTCTTACTTTGCACTAGGCCTTATGGTCTGAACCTGGAGTCTTTCGGATGAGATGATAAACTGAGGTCCCTTGTGCCCATGCACTTAGCACATGTTAATCCCAGTGTCAACGAAAAAGTTGTCATTTGGTCAAAATTTACCGCCCCCCCCCCCCCCCTCTTCCTTCCTCGCCAGTGACACAAAAATCACATATGCAAAAGCAAAAGTGTCACGCCTCTGGCTGCGATGCGCTCTCCAGGTGGGAGCAACCTGAATTTCACTGAGACGCCTCTGTGACTATTAAGTACCTAATACCTAATTACACTTTCTGGCCTTTCCATTTGTAGAAAATGTTCCTTACTTTTCCAAAACATTTCATGGTTTTCTAATAGAAAATTGGTTGAATGCAAACTTTGTGATCCCGTAGTCACAAGTTAAATCCTCTGCTGAGGATCTTCTTGTTACAGGGTTGCTTGTTTTTTTCCTCATACCGTAAAAACTGGACTATAAGACGCACCTGTATATAAGCCGGCATCCCGTTTTACGGTAAATTGACAAAATATTAGGTATTTATTCACATATAAGCTGCACCAGTTTATAAGCCGCAGAGAAAATTGTATGTGCACACACCAACACAAACATAGAAATTCTCCTATCAGAACAGATAAGCCGCATCAGTCTATAAGCCGCATGGGCCAAAGTTGAGGGGAAAAGTAGCGGCTTATAGGCCGCATTTTACGGTACATGTGGTTAGACTGTTTATAATTCTATTCCTTACCAGTCCATTGAATGTATATTTAAAACCACAAAGTTTTATACGTAGTGAAAGCATGCCACAAGATCCCATTCTTGCTGTGCTGAGAAGATTCTAAAGAATGCAGATGGGTCCTTAAGTTGTAGTAGTAGTAGTTGTAGTAGTATTCTTGCTGTGCTTGTAAAGTAGTTGTTGTAGTTGTAGTAGTAGTAGGGACAGGCTCTTAAGCCTAGGCCTCGCGGCCTATATAACGTCCCCTCTTTGGCAATGACATTGTATCATTATTTAACATAATTATACCACTGTGGCGGTACCATAGCCAATGAGGTTTAACCGAGGCGTGGTTACTGCTACACATATCTGTATTGTTAAAAAATCGGGACTTGACTGGTGTTGCACTGCCTCCAGTATTGTTCCCACCATCTTTGTATGTACAAATGTCCCATATGTGTCTGTTCCAGACCGAGAGGACGTAAAGCACAATTTTTCCTTCCTGTATAATTATTTTGGGTCTAAGCAACTTTAAATTTTTTAATTTTTTTGGATCTTTTGTTGTTATTGGTGTTTATTTTGTTTTCATTGTTTGTTGTTTTTTGTGGGTTTTTTTTTCATGGATGAAATGATTTTTAGCTCTTAAAAGATTTGTATTCCTATTGCCATTCTGATACTAGTTTCACAGTGACTAAGACTGGACACTTTCCATGAGGCTTTATGCCGAAAATTCTCTGCCCCTGTCTCTTGACCTGAGATGCAAACACCCCCTACTTGAGATTATCGCCCTTTCCTGTCAGGAACTAGTAGCATATAGCCACATAAAATTATCTGCTCCTGACTCGTCACCAGGGGGCATCGGCAGTTCGGGCCTAAAATGATCACCCTTTCGTGTCGGCAAGGAGTAGTATAAAGCCTCATTCAAAGTCGATATTCCCATTTTAATACAAGTTTCGCATTGTCGAAGATTGGACACTGATGTACTGCAAGCATGATGGGATACTATTACAGTGGAACCTCTCTTATAAGACCTCCCATTATAAGACTCCCTCCCATATAAAACCTACTTCTCTGAGACATTGCCCTTCTTTGTAAGTATTAAAATTACCTCCCTTTAAGACCTCAATTTGGATGATTTTTGAAGGTCTTGTAAGGGAGGGTCCACTGTACAAGTTTGGCATTGTTGATGATTGCACACGGATGTACTGTAATCATGATGGGATACCATTATAATCATTATGGGACACTGTTTTGGGGGCACCATTGCTATCAATGAGCAACTTAGGACGCGTATTTGACCGCCAGGGGGCAGTCAAACCAGTAGGGGCTTAGCGCGCGATATTCTTAGTTGTACATAATGAGAGAGAGAGATGGGAGGGACTCATCTCCCTCTCTCACTACGCCCAAGTTAGAATACCGCACGCTGAGCCCCTACTGGTGTGACTGCCCCCTGGTTGTCAAATCATCGTCCTAAGTTGACCATTAGGGACAGAAATGTTGGGTTTTTTAATTATGCATAGCAGATTTTTACCTTTTGTGATTTTCTTCGATCAGACACAGCTTTTCATTCTTCTCTTCAGCGCACCTTGTGTATTGCTCCCCTCTCTTTCCCAGGCATGCTGATGTCCACCAATGGCGACGCAGGCGACGTCAGGCTGCACGTTGGGGACGCCCACGACACCCCCCCTCATCCGCTCCACCGGCTGAGAGAGAGGAACGGCCAACACTCCCCTACGGCCGACTGGAGAGGCTCTTCTACGCGAATCTCTGGGAGACAGGATGGGAGAGGCTTCGCTTCTCCGCGAATCTCTGAGAGACAGGACTGGACAGGCTTCGCTTCTCGAATCTCGGACAGACAGGACTGGAGAGACACCAGCGAGGTGAATCCTAGGGCAGCCCCTCCCCCGTCCTACGGCGACCTGAACCTTCCGTCTCAGACGGCTTCATCTCAGGAGAGGGCGAGGCTGACTGGAGGACAATCTATTCAGCGTGATGATCGTCCTCCAAACGTTCCATCGTCAAGGGCGGACAATGATTACATAGAGCCTCCGCCCTTGATTTCTGAGGGGCCTTCTGGAGCTCCGCCCGCCTATGATGAGCTCTACCCTGCCTACACCTGATTTGTGCTTGATGTCATTTGAACTTCTTCTTCTTCTGCATTCCCAGGCCATATGGCCAAAATGGCTAAGGTACGCACGTGTCCGGTTTTTAGTTTCCACTGGTCTCCCCGCTGCGTACAGCCGACACATTCCGATTTCGGAGGAGCTCAAAGGAGAAAAATTATTTTGAAGATTGTTTTTGAAAAAAGGCAGGAGAATGGGCCAATAAGTCAGAAAGATAGTAGATGACAGAAAGCAAAGGGAAAAGGCAGAGTCAAAGAGAGTGGCAGATTAGAGGAAGTTACAAGCACAGAACTTCCAGAAGGTGGCGGAACTATTTTTACGAAATACCCCCCGGTATCCCACGGGGAGAGACTCGTGGAGGGGGCGGGATCGTCCAGCTCCCCGTATGAAGGCACGAGGCATCCACCCACTGCCCCGGTCATTTGAACGTTTTCTTTATGAAAAATAAAATTGAGATGGTGTTTGACAGGGACTTTCAACACATGAGATTTGAGGTGGTATTTTGTGACATTTGAGACGGTACTTTGTTGTAAGATTTGAGATGGTACTTGAAAAGGACATTGTGAAATTTGCGATGGTACTTGACTGGGACTTTGTGATGGTGCTTTATAAAGTTTGAGATGTACTTTGCGAGATTTTAGACGGCACTTTGTGAGATTTGAGATGGTACTTGACAGGGACTAATTGGGATTTGAGATGGTACTTGACAGGGACTAATTGGGATTTGAGATGGTACTTGACAGGGACTAATTGGGATTTGAGATGGTACTTGACAGGGACTTTGTGGGGCTGTTGCATTTATTCCATGTGTGATTCATTTATGTGTGGCATAAACATATTCCATACTCGATTGTCTTAAATCAATAACTGAGGCCACGATTGTCTTAACACTTTCACCGACAGTCACATTTTAACACCACAGTGATTCAACACCTATGTCACTAAAAGGCATCAAATTGGGGTCTATTATCCAAAGACCCTATTGTCTTAGTTTTGGGAAGTAAGGATAGACCTTATTTTGTATATTTCACAGAAGAATCTCCAATACTGCAGATGGATTTTCTTCTCTACCCATGTAAATTTAATGGAATTATTTGGCTGAAATATGGCTGGCGGTGAAACTGAAAGGGTTAAATTAATAACTGACGCCAAGTCTTATTTCGTAGGGATTTTGTGGTAGCCTGCTTGACTATTACGAGCTTTGCTCTTCCATATGTGGTTCATACTGGTGTAGGAACATGCTTGCAATGTGATTATTTGTAACAATTACCTTCTTTTTTTTGGGGGACTACATGGGATGATCCAAAAGTCTTGACACTTGGTCTCTAACGGCCGTGTTTATTGCTCGAAACTTACCATTTCTTTACAGTCCCTCGATCTACTCTCCTCCTCTTTCCACACAAAGTTGCAGTCGGGTCAGCCAAGAAACAAAGGCATTTTGATACTCCAGCTGTGATTTCACCGCTTTTCCCAAGTCCTGTATCCTTGAAAACTTCTTGCCAGAGAGGTTTTCCTTCAGAAGTGGAAATAACCAAAAGTCACATGGTGACAAGTCTGGACTGTAAGGTGGATGTGGAAGAACTTGGACAGATTGCTCTTCTAGATAGGTCATGGTGACCTTGGCTTTGTGAGCACTGGCATTGTCATGCAGGAGCATTGTTTTGCTGGTACCAACGGTTGGGCGCTGCTCACAGACAGACCCAGCCACTTTTGGCAAAACTGTTCCAACATAATAGCTGGCAGTGAGTGTGCATTTCTCTGGAAGTATGTCGACTGCTACTGAGCCTTGGGTGCTGAAAAAAATGGAGAAAAGCCTCTTCCGACTCTGAAAAGATGGACGAAGAACAACTGGTCTCTCCTGGTCAGCACTCACCCACGCCATATTGGACCGCTTGTTGGGATGCCATAAAATGAGATCCAAGTTTCATCTCCGGTGACTACGTCACACAGCCGTTTTGGGCCATTTGGCTCAAACATCTCCAGCAATTTCTTGGCACACAAAACCCTCTGCTTCTTTTGTTGATCTGTCAACAGGTGTGGTACCCATTTTGCAGCGATTTTTTTTAGCTGAAAATCTTGACGCAGGATCCGTTCAACTGTACCATATGAAAGCCCATGTGTTTCACTTATCTCCCGAATTGTAATATGTTGGTTCTCTTCAACAGCTTTCTTTACAAGCAGGATATTGTGCTCGTTCCTGGCATCACATGGACGCCCAGAGCGGTATTCATCTTTAAAGTCAGCTTTTCCATCTTTGAAATTTTGAATCCATCTGCAAACTGTCCTGTGTGACGTACACTGGTCCCCGTACACATAAATCAAATCAGCATGAATTTTGATTGGAGTCTCTCCAAGTTTGAACCTTGTAAAAACATAAAACCTCAGCTGTTCAGGATTTGGATCCATGTTTTTCAACCACAGTTGATGACATCATATTTTCAATGACGTCATAGGTGATGAAATATTGTGACATCATTCATAGGCGTATGCAAGCAAATAGGGAAAAGGCCTAGCTTTTATTTGACATCTTACTTTTTTTATGTACACTTGTCAGATGCAATATGGCAGGCCAACTGTCAAGACTTTTGGATCACCCCACGTATAAGGCGATACTTTTCTCACAGACTGAGACCCCTGCGCCTTATAATGTGACTGATAATACAGCAAGAAAGTGTAACAACAACATCTCAGTTTTGTGTAAAATTTGGGGGGTGCGCCTTCTAGTCCGAAAAATAAGGTATATGATCTTGTGCCAGTTGTATGCTATGCATGAGCTGACAGCTGTTATTTGTTTGTGATGAAATCAATTATAAAAGTGTTAGCAGCCTGTAGGCAACATGAACCTTACATCTGCTGGCCAGTGTTGTGTTCCACCCCCCCACCCCCCAACTCGTTTGGTTGTTTGGTGAGTTTTATCTTAATTATTTTAAAACGTGTGCGTGTTCTTTTTTTTTTCCCTGAAGCACTTTCATTTACTTATTTGAATATACAGTGGAACCTCCCTTTATAAGACTGACTCCCTTCCATATTTTTTTTGTGGTCGGCGCTGCACTTGCGGGGACGCACTCTCCGGGGGAGAGCAGCCCGAATTTCACACAGATAAGTCTATGTGACTAGAATATACCAAACTACCAACAAAAATACCAAATATATAAGACCTACTTCTCTGAGACATTGCCCTTCTTTTTAAGTATTAACCTCACCTCCTTTAACACCCCTTCTTTATAAGACCTCATTTTGGATGAGTTTTCAAGGCCATACTAATCATTTATACTTGAGACAATGTGGCGGTACCATAGCCGATGAGGTTTAACTGAGGCGTGGTTACCGCTACACCTATCTATATTGTTAAAAACTCGGGACTTTACTGGTGTTGCACTGCCTCTGGGCATTGCAGCCAGTATTGTTCCCACCATCTTTGTATTTACAAATGTCCCATATGTGTCTATGACCGAGAGGACGTAAAACATCATTTTGATGGGGGAGTTTTCAAGGTCTTATAAGGGAGGTTCCACTGTACTGGGTAATTCATGTGTTGAGAACATTCAGCTGAAATCAGTGATATGCAGGAAAGAACTGCAAAAAAAGGCACAGCTGATGAATTTGTGCCTTTTAGTTTTAGTTTGCTTCCTGGCGTTCATTTCAGGATTTTCTTCTGCAGAAAACGATTCTCCGTAATCAGGACATCAACAAAATTATACACATGCTATTTAGTATTACATGTAAAGATTGTCATCCAGAACCTATTTCAAGAGGAAAAACCCTTAAAAGAGATAGGCATTCATAATGTTACATTCATATTTGAAGACGAGGAAAAATACCTTGGAAGACAATGATTCAAGAATCCTTTTTTTTTCTTCTGGCAGCACATTAATAAATGACATGTTATGTTACTAGTAGTTGGAGTCCTAACTCCTTTTGCTACTTGAAAATACCAGATATTATGTATTGCCTGTCAGCTGTCCACGAGAACTTTCAGTATTTTTTTTATAGTTCAGCCCTGCTTCTGTGTCATTTATATTTGCAATAATATATACAATGTTGTAATGTTTTATTACTTTCTAATTATTGGATTTGCCTCTCCCCTTGGGGATACCGGGGGGGCTTTTATACAAATAGTTCCCCCACCTTCTGGAAGTTCTGTGCTTGCAAGTTCCTCTAATCTGTCACACTTTGACTCTGCCTTTTCCCTTTGCTTTCTGTCATCTACTATCTTTCTGACTTATTGGCCCTTTCTCCTGCCTTTAAAAAAAATAAAAAATCTTCCAAATAATGTTCTCCTTTGAGCTCCTCCGAAATCGGAATGTCGGCTGTACGCAGCGGGGAGACCAGTGAAAACTGAAAACCGGACACATACGTACCTTACCCAGTATGGCCATATGGCCTGGGAGTGCAGAAGAAGAAAAGGGATTTGCCTGGATGACCCTAATTGTGTGTTGTGTGTGTCAATGAATCATGTGCATGCATTTGTATTTTAAGCTACCTTTTTGCATTATATGCATGTTTAAAAAAAAAGCATTAATTGTTTAACTTACAAATACATTGTGTGTGTGTGTGTGTGATATAGACCTGAATTTACTTTAATCTTTCTCAGGTTGTGTTTGGTTTCTTTGAAGAAGCCATCAATGTTTTATGTTTATTTTGTTCTCAAGACATTCATGGGACTGTGTATAAATATGTACATCTAGTCAAATATTTTAGCTTTTGCTTCTTTTTTTTTTTTTTACTTGCTCAGGGTGTAGGTGAGTGGTGCTACCGGCAGCCTTTTACCGGAGCTATGTAATCCGTTCTATTATTACGTCATCATCTCAAGCCGTATACTGATGACAGTCTTCTTTCTGCTTGTCAGTGAATGGTACCGTAAAATGCGGACTATAAGCCGCTACTTTTCCCCCTCAACTTTGGCCCATGCGGCTTATCAACTGATGCGGCTTATCTGTGGATTTTTTTTCAATTTTACGTTTATCAGTATGATTAAATCTGTTTCTGGCCACATTCTTCAGCCTATTTTGAGGTTCTTTAGACTCAAAAATGGTTTTAGTAATTAATAGATTCAAAGCTCATGTTTAAAGTATCTGAGATCATTAAATACTCATGTTCGGATAGGAGTTTCTTTATTTATGTTGCTGTGTGCACATATAATTTTCTCTGCACCTTCGTCTCTCTTCTCCCAGTGTCTTGATGATCTCCTTCCTTACTTTACATCCATCACAATGAGTCTCTATGTTAGGCCGCTTTCCAACTCATTTCAAATCTTTGTCAAACTCTTAAAGAAGCCTAGTCTGATCCTGAAAATCTAAAGTTCTATGTCTCTAATCTTTCATTCTCAAGTTCTTAAACAGCTGTCTGATCTTCAGGTAAAGATCTTTTCTATCCAAACCAGTCTGCTTATGAGCAGGTCTAATGAGACAGTACCGTAAAGATAACGAACGACTGCTCAAGCCTTGGATGAAAACAAGGTTTCTCTTCTCTCTCTCCTTGAACTTTTGCAGCGTTTGACACATGACCACTCCATCCTCATTTCTAGACTTCACATGCGGTCTTGTTCTTTCCTGGTTTTCTTCCTTCTCTGATCGCACACAGACAGTTGTTATCAGTGGTTCTTCATCTCTTCCAAAAGGTCTCTGTTTCTGGCCACAAGGTTCAGTCTCAGGCCTTTTTGTTCTTTATACCCAACCTCTCTCCGCCATCTCAACCAGCATTCTTTTGGTACATTAATAGCTTTTCTGATGACAATCAACTGTACATTTCTGCCCATCTGAGTCATTAAATATCAAATCATCTTCTGATAGTTGTGCATTTCTGCTGTTAAAACATGGATGTTTTACAACAAACTGCAACTGAATGCTGACACAGAGATGATTCTTGTAGCCTCTAACCACACAATTAAAACTCAGGTTCTGCAGCTTCTGTGTGACATAAATGGCACTGAGATCAAGCTTCGGCATGTCCGCAATCTTGTAAGGACCAAATGCGGCTTTCAAACAGCATGTTTACAATGGTGCTTGCTATCTAGAACTTATAGTCCCAGTTTTTCACGATGCCCTGTACTCTAGTATGTGCTTTTGTCCTTCTGCATTAGAGCGATGACTTCTCCCCCTATTCGCCTTATACACAGCAGCGCTCCCCTAGGTACGATCACATACTGATCTTCGAAAAATCACGCATTGGTAATAATTGTTTTCAGTTGAATGACCTAAGCCTGTACTCCCAGCATTAGTATGTCCCATTTTGTCTTTTGACGTGGTCTCCTTTCCATTCCCTCCATTGTCTCAAATCTGCTGGCCAACGTTCTTTTTCTTGTCAAGCACCATCTCTGTGGAATTCTCTGCCTTCTCCTCTCCGACACTAACTCAGTCTCCTCATTCAAAACCTCTCTTAAAACCCATCTTTTTCCTGCTGCGCCCTAAATATTTGAATGTCTATCGTTGTGTGCACGTTAGATTATGTTTGTGCTGTGATGTGGTCTGTCTGAATATGCGCTTAAATGCAACTGCACTGTGTGGTGCTGTTTAATTAATTTTATGTTTGTTATGTGTCATTGTATGTGGTCAGTCCTTTAATTAATGTGGCTAACCGAATAATAATAAGTTAATAATTGTGTGTGTGTGTGTATGTTTGTATAGCGAGAGAGAGTTGCTCAGTATATGCGCTGGCTGGTTGGTGTCTCTTGAATGCTGTTTTTGCTTTGACAAATTGTAAAGTGCTTTGGGCTCATCTGAGGTAAAAAGATATACATGTACTACATTATTAATTATTATTAACAAACTGGTGCAGCTTATATGTGAATAAACAACTAATATTTTGTCAATTTAAGGGATGCGGCTTATATACAGGTGCACTTTATAGTCCAGTTTTTACGGTACACGTTTTTGTTTCTGCATCAGAGTGATGACTTCTCCCCCTATTCGCCTTATACACAGCAGCGCTTACTGATCCGAAAAATGTGGTAATAATTGTTTTCAGTTTGACCTAAGCCTGACCCCAGCATTAGTTGATTTTGTTTTTACGTGGCCAGTATCCATTGAACAGTCATTGATAAAGGTAATAAAAACAAAAATATTGAATTCCACTCGCATTAGTATGCCGATTCTTCTTATGCGCTTAAAAACTGCACTGGTGCTTTTAATTAATTTTATGTTTTAGTCATTGCACTGACACTTTAATTTAATAATAATAATGCATATTTGCCTATTCTCAGTAAGGGCTCTAAGCACTTTACAAAAAATATTGACATTGATTAAAAAGAAAACACGCACAATAACACATGCACACGCCAGACCTAACGCGAAGTAGCCTTGCACACACACACCCACACACACTCGCGTCAGCACACACCCATGCACACGCAGTTGTGCGCACGCACGGACAAAAACAGACCTAGAGCGCATGCATCCATGTGTTTTAGTCATTGTTGTTGTTTGCAGTAGTTGTTGTTTTGCAAGCATAACCTCCCAGTAATGGACCATTTGCCGCGGACAAAAACAGACCTAGAGCGCATGCATCCATGTGTTTTAGTCATTGTTGTTGTTTGCAGTAGTTGTTGTTTTGCAAGCATAACCTCCGAGTAATGGACCATTTGCCGCGGGCAAAAACAAACCTAGAGTGCATGCATCCATGTGTTTTAGTCATTATTGTTGTTTGCAGTAGTTGTTGTTTTGCAAGCATAACCTCCCAGTAATGGACCATTTGCCGCGGGCAAAAACAAACCTAGAGTGCATGCATCCATGTGTTTTAGTCATTATTGTTGTTTGCAGTAGTTGTTGTTTTGCAAGCATAACCTCCCAGTAATGGACCATTTGCCGCGGGCAAAAACAAACCTAGAGTGCATGCATCCATGTGTTTTAGTCATTGTTGTTGTTTGCAGTAGTTGTTGTTTTGCAAGCATAACCTCCGAGTAATGGACCATTTGCCGCGGGCAAGCGGCCTTGAATTTCAATTAGGACTTATACTCCCCATGCGGATACCGGGGGTTCTTTCAGTACAAATAGTTCTCCCACCTTCTGGAAGTTATGTGCTAGCAACTCCCCCTCATCTCTCACTCTCTCTTTGACTGCTTTTTCTTGTTCTTACTATATCTACTATTTTTCTGACTTAATGACCCATTCTCTTGCCTTTTCTCCCAAAAAATAATCTTCCAAATAATGTTCTCCTTTGAGCTATTCCAAAAGGGAGCTCAATGCAGGGGGGGGGGGGGCAGTAAAAACTGAAAACCAGACACATATGTACCTTACCCATTGTGGCCAGGGAATGCAGAAGAAGAACCAACATGATACTGTAGATGGAAAAAAACAGATAAGGACAAGTCAGGCAATAATTTATAACATTCTTTTATTATCTCCCCGAAGTTAATATTACAAAGCAACAACCCGCATGCCTTAAACTGTTCAACAATTATGACAGGGAAAAAACCTCAATGCTAAGCAAAACGGAACAGAGTTTCATTAAAATGAAGACAGAATGACTATGCTTTTCCTTGCATAAGCACACACACACACACACACAACCCTCTCTGTTTATAGAATGATATAAAAAATGTACCACTTCCACTAAAATGTTAAATGCAAAGAAAAGAGAAATACCCAGTGTTTTTTTTAACCCCAACCTGCATTATTTGATCACCATATTTATTGTGCCTGATAATTTATTCAAAACGGCGTAGAGATATCGGGGATTCAAACGCAAAACATAATCAACATCTTAAGAGAACAAAAATAACAGAAGAAATATAAAATAGTAATGATCTTATCTTAAGAACCACAACACATTTATATCTAAAAAAAACCAAAAAGACAAACCTTATCACCAATAGGGCATTTGCCACGAGTGTTCGTTCTCTATGCTAGACTACTAATTTGCCCGCACTCGTTCTGCCCGAGTTACGCTGACCTTTCTAATTCATCTCTCTAAATTCAACTCAGTGAAATTCAAGGTCGCCGGCACACGGCAAATGCCCTATTGAATCAAATATTCCACAATCATGCCAAGCTGTGACATGCTTAAAAAACAACAAACAAACAAGAAATGGGACATAATTTTCATATTACCATGATTAAAAAGTTGACATACCCACAAATTGTTCAGACCCGATGAGATAAAATTCAAATCCATGCACAAAAATAAAAAATCAACATAAACTAATCATGCTTTGAACACACCGCTGTTTCACATACACCAATCTGTCAATATCATTTATAATGGAGTATTCCGCCCGACACATTTAAATAAGCAAAAAAGAAGGCTTTCTCAATGGTCAACTTAGGATGCTAATTTCACCACCAGGGGGCAATCAAACCAGTAGGGGCTTAGCGCGTGATATTCTTAGTTGGGGGTAGTGAGAGAACACTAACTTTACTGTCATTAGCTAACAAGCTCAAGTAACAGGGGTGGGGTGGGGGGGGGGGGTAACATATTCATTTCTTAACAATAATATAAAACAAGAAATTAAACAGAACAAAACACAAGAGAAATAACAGTACAATAATCAATAGAAAAATCAAGTCTCAGGAAGTGCAATAAGCACATAAAAAATAAAGTGTGAACAAAAGTATCCACACAATATCCGCAAATTAGTAAGGACTATCCACATATTCCATCTATTATTTATCTGGGGTAGTGAGAGAGAGAGAGAGAGAGAGAGAGGGAGATGAGTCCCCTCTCTCTCTCTCTCTCTCACTACCCCCAACTAAGAATATCACGCGCTAAGCCCCTACTGGTTTGATTGCCCCCTGGGGGTGAAATGTGCATCCTAAGCTGCTCACCACATGTTCATGGATTGCAGTTATGTATAGTCTGAAATGCACAGAGAACGATGTTGAATTTCAAAGAGGAGTCCCCCCCTACCCCTCGTGGGGATACCGGGGGTCTTTTGTATAAATAGTTCCCCCACCTTCTGGAAGTTCTGTGCTTGTAACTTCCTCTAATCTGTCACTCTTTTTGACTCTGCCTTTTCCCTTTGCTTACTAGTTACTGTCATCTACTATATCTTTCAGCCGTACTGGTCCATTCTCCTGCCTTTTTTCACGAAACACTTTTCAAAAAACATTTCCTCCAGCCGAAGTCGGACTTGCTGGGTCTAGCTATTTCTTAGTTAGGCTCATAACGGCAGCATGACACATCTGCACTCATAATTGACAGGAAACTGTCTGAGCGATCGAAGAAGAAAGAGGAGGCACAGCAGTGTTGTAGCAATGGTAGTTGATTGGCATTAGAATTTACCGCTCTCTCACTTTCTGTCTCATTCCTGGGTTTTTTTTATTTCATTTTTCTTCTCTATCCACTTCTTTCTCAACACACACACACACACACACACATGTACGCCTACTCAACTATGCATGTAAAATTTTGCCTGCCCACGTTAACACCTGAAAAGTAATGCCATAATGTTATACATCTTCTTCTGGATATATAAATATGTGGATTTTTTTTATAGCTAAAACATTACACATACATTGTAAATTTACACTAAACAATCAACACTACGGGTTATCAATTCCCAGATAATGTAAATGCACATTCAAAGATCTCTCTGTCTGTGTCTATTTCTCTCTCCTTTCACACACACACACACACACTTGCACGCACACACACACTCATCAATATTCGCCCCACAGACACATTTACAGTACATTTCACTGAAAATTATCATTTTCTTTCTTCGTATGTTGGTATTAAGAATGTCTTCCCAAAAGTTTTTACAACATGGAAAGTCAAAGGCAATCCCTCTTCTTAATTTTGACTATAATTTAAAAACATTGTGATCTCTACATACAGGCTTCAAGGCATTTAAGTGGGCTTCCCTAAAATCTTTGTAGCAATTTGTGGTTTCAGGTCTCCTCAATGTTATTGCATCTCTCTGTAGTTTTTTAATATTTCTTACTGCAGTCTGCATTATGTGGTTAAGTAGACACGCCCGCATATTTTATTTCAAATTTTGATCTGGATTATAGCTGGACCAATCAGAAACTATTACGTTCTGGCCGTCAAACCAGTATTTCTTTTATATTAAAATTTGTGTTTGTGGCTGTTGTTCTACAGTAAAATCCAGATGTTTAGGTCGTAAGTGTGGTTTGTTGCAAAGAGGAGGCATGTGAGAATTCACACATATTGCTATTTATCAAAGTGTCTGTTAATATGAAGACAGGGGTGATTTCCCTTGCTGATACCACACAATTTTATACAAATTTGGGCAACTTTTGAGCTGTGGATACATTAGTTTTCAGCTATGTTTTGCCGAGATTTCAATATATTTTGATTAGGTCTACAGAGCTTTCATCCGAAAAAATCACATTCCTCTGGGCTGCATTGTTATGGGCTACTCACTCAGAAACATGCTTTGTATTTTTGCTCATTACCTGGCGGTAGTGACGTCATTTTCTCAATTTTTACGTATCTATTGCGATCAAATCGCTCTCCAAACGGTATTTTTAAACAGCACAGATTATCTCCTTTGTACCAATACAAAATTTAAGTAACTACAGCTTTGTATTAGACCACAACAAATCAACTAAACCAGTCACCCAAGGTCACTCTGTCTCTAATTTCGGCTCACCCAGTGCCTTGCACCACGTCAGTACTTTCATCTGCCTTCAAATTGTTGACGATAATGACATGCATTGGCTAGAGGAATGTTCAAGCGTTTTTAAATAAACTATTTGATTGCGCTTGTCTGCATTTTACTGCTCAATATTGACATTGCTTTTTGTCTCTACCTTCATTTTCCAATGCACTTTCAATATGGCTGCCTAAACAAGTCAAGGGGAGTAACTCTACGTGTCTTTTGGGCTGATTTTGATAAACTAAGATTACAGGCATGGGAATTGTCAGAGACAAAAAACTCTGAAAAGCCCCCCAATTGAAGTATTTAGTAACAAAAACGAAGTATTTAGTAACAATTTCAAAAAAAAAATCGCGGAAATCCGCGATTTCGCGGACAATTCCCATGCCTGGATTATCTTTCTTGGATAAGCATGACTCAGTTGTCATTTAGAGGACTGTGTGGTTTGTCCTTTCTCTGTGGAACCTCTGTGTTCCGCATGTTCTGGGGCACAGACACTGGCTAGGATTTAAGTCAACCAGACTGTTGCTGATTTTATCAAATGCAGTAGGCACAGGCGGTTGATCTTCCTCCGCTCTTCAACTTCAAGACTGTCCCACTGCAGATCCCCTAAATTATTTTTAAAATGACATGCCCAAATTCTCATTTTCAATGAAACGAACTGTAAACATGTGACCTCTTGAGTTATGAGCTTCATTCACACACGTGAACATGTGCACAGTCAGAACTCATTAAGGCATCATTACTCTTTGAATATCATAAGCCTGCACAATCAAGACATTGCTCGCAAGACACACATACACATGGGTGCAATTCCCCCAAATGGAAAAAAACCTGAAAGGCAGGGGTCCAGGGACCCATGGCCCCGGCAGGGTACAGGGGCAGAGCCCCGTCAGATGATTCATGGGGGGGGGGGGGGGGCAACTTAGAGAGATATAACGAGAGATATAACGAGACAGACACAGTTAAAATGATAGACAGAGACAGTTTGAGTCTGATAAGCCTTGTAAAATTATTACAATGCCTTTGTAAACTTCCAAGATAGAACTAGACTAAGTTCAAAACAGCCCCAAATCGCTTGTGGTCAATTTTTTTTTTAATAAAAAAAATGAAGTTCAGTTTCTGGTAAAATTAAACATACTGAAATCAGTATAAAAATGAAAGAGTAGCACCCATGCATTCAGAGAGAGATTCTAAAACATCCTGAAACTACATACAGTGATACAATCTAATTCTAAAAGGATTTTCTTTTTAAAGGGAGAATATAATGGAAGAATATCATACAAGTCTACTAATATTTTGTTTAAAAGGGAAGGGGGTGGAAAGGGAAGGAATCCAGCTGGTGATGGTGTTACTTGGGAAAGATACTTTACTCCTATTTCCTGGTCCTTCGGATGAGACCTAAAACCGAGGTCCCGTGTGCGAACGCGCACACAAGATCTTGCGCGCACGTTAAAGCCCATTCCACTGTTCGGTACGAGTAGGCCGTGTGTGCCGGCGGAATGGATGACACAAACTCACAAAGCATGCATCCTGTGCGCCAATAGCAGTCTAAACGAAGACTTTGGGCGTGGGGCAGGATAAACATCCCCAATCAGAAGAAGAAGTTACATTGTTAGGATTCAAATGAACCAGTAGCCATCTTTTCAAGAATGCTGACATTTTTTTCAATGCTGAAAACTTCCCAAATGGAATCAAGTAAATTCACTGTTCTCTGACCAGATTATTTCAATACACACATGAGACATACCAAAGACTACAGGGGAAGATAAACATCCGGTCTCTTTTCCCTATATGAGTAGTGAGGACAGAAACACTGGTTATGTCCCTTTGAAACGTGACACATTTTACACATCGATAGGCCAGTTGAATTCTCCGTTCAAGTTCCAGTCCGAGTTTTTGGATAGCCTCCACTGTGAATAGTGTACACATCCGCACTAACGATAACTTCTATCAGCCCGGTTCGCCAAGCTTTTAAGTAATCCATCTTACCCTTTTAGAATATCTTTGGACATACTACAAGCCTGCAATTATGGTACAGACAAGAAACTCGTGACCATGTAAAAAAAAAGTCAATAATAATATTGCTGTCTTAATATTGTATTTCACCTATTCACAAGCCCTCCATCCATTTTTTTGTTTTTCTTCTCATTTCGTTCTACAGCGTCATCAATCAAATTCAAGATTCAAAACCATGAAACGAAGGTTAAAACAAGAGATAAAAAAAATCACAGCTAAAATCCTTATCAGAGACATATAGAGGGTCTACACATGCCACATTTAAATTCAATTTACATAGTTTATTTATTGAACCATCCTTTCAATTACCCCCCCCCCCCCCCACTCTCTCTCTCTCCTGGAATGTGTAAATTCAAAACCAAGAAAATAAAATAAGTAATGCAGCCCTTAACCCTTTCACCGCCAATGTCGCATTTTTGCACCACAATCATTTAACACCCATGTCACTAAAACTCTTGAAATCAGGGTCTGTTTTTCAATTATATTGTGTTACTAATTTGGGCAGTAAGTATTGACTCCATTCTAAATGTGTCGCAGAGAAATCCCACAATATTGCAGACAAAATCTTTTCTGTAGCCAAGTAAATTTAATGGAAATGTTTGGCTCAAAGATGGCTGGCGGTGAAAAGGTTAAAGGGTTGGAAAATGGGGATCTAGACACCAAGAAAATGTTACATGGTAAATTAGAAACATGATCCGCCCAGTACCTGTGAAGATTGACAATTTGTAATTAACACAACACTGCTAGAAATGATGAGAAAAGCAATCTTGCTTGAAAGCAAAGTTATCAAAACGTTAAAAAAATAATAAAAGTAAGCTTTAAAAATATGTACATAAAAATATGCCACAAACACCCAGACTGCTTAAAATAAAAATGAGCAGTTGCAGCCTATATACAGTAAAAAAAATAATAAAAAAATTACTCGCACCTTTTTCGCACAACTTCAAACCTTTTGAACATGCATGTATATGCAGTGGCTTACACACATCTCTATAATCACTGTTGTAAACACACACACACACGCACGTAAAGAAATCCCCCCAAACCAGCTTCTCAGATAGAAATAACACTCTTGTAGTCTGATATACACACAGTCATTGAAGAGGAAAACTACACATATTTTATACTTCATCCAAATCAGCTGCTGGTAGTAACATGAGTTTCATCACAAGTGAAAAGTAAACAAACTTTCAGGGCTCTTACTACTAATAAAAACAAAATCCTTGAAATTCGGGCAGTTTTAGAATTAACAAAAGAAGAAGCATTTTTTGTTTTGATTTTAGGCAAAAAGATCTTACAGTGTCCACCTAATATATGTGACCCAGCACCACGAAAGGGACATTAAGTCGCTGGGCTAGTTTATCACCACAGGCTTGGAAAATCAAAAATCTCGTTTTTTGAGTTATGGATATTTTCGTATTCTCTAACATCTTGTATTTCATATTTGTTAAAGGACAATCTTTAATATGGTCTAATAAATGTTTTAAAATGAGTAGGTCAATGCATTTTCTTCAGCTAGGGTAGACTTTAGACTGCTTTCTCAAAATGGCACCCTACCAACTTTAAATGCTCATAACTCTGGAACGGAAAAAGATACAATGGTTCTTGTATCATTACAAAAAGCATTGTCTGAAGTTTTCAAATGTAAAATGTTCTCAGAATAGTCAGTCTGACACTTAATGTCCCTTTCGTGGTGCTGGATCACATATGATGCTACACAGAGGATCAGCATACTGTAAACTTTTAAAATCAGTTGACATAACATCTCATTACTCTGCAACTAGTGCAAGTCACTAAGCTAACTAACGTTATGCTAACGTTATGCTAACTTGCGTTATGCTAACTAACGTTATGCTAACTAACGTTATGCTAACTAACGTTATGCTAACTTACGTTATGCTAACTTACGCTATGCTAACTTACGTTATGCTAACTTACGCTATGCTAACTTACGTTATGCTAACTTACGTTATGCTAACTAACGTTATGCTAAGGTACGTTATGCTAACTTAGGCTATGCTAACCTACGCTATGCTAACTTACGTTATGCAAACTTACGTTATGCTAACTAACATTATGCTAACTTACGCTATGCTAACTAACGTTATGCTAACTTGAACGTTATGCTAACTTGAACGTTATGCTAACTTGAACGTTATGCTAACTTGAGCTATGCTAACTTACGCTATGCTAACTAACGTTATGCTAACTTACGTTATGCTAACTTACGTTATGTTAACTAACGTTATGCTAACTTACGTTATGCTAACTTACTGAAGATGTAGTAATTGATGCTCCGTGATCTTTGTTCCTGCCTTTAATTTTATGTTCTACCCCCCCCCCCCCCCCCCCCCCGTCCCTTTTTATTTTTCTTGATGAAATATTTTCTTTTTGATTTTATGATAATTTGAGCTGGTTCGTTCCATCTCAAAATAAAATGTTGTTTATTCTGAAATGAAAGAAAAAAAAGACATACAATACAACCATCAGCGTAATGTTTTTGTTTGGCCTTGGAAAAAAACAACGAAATTTGTTTCTTCTAAAATCAAGAACTTTATCTTTGAAAACATCAGATCAGCCAAGATTATGGATGCAACCAGTATAAAAGAAATAAAAATGCTAGGCCACCCACTTAATCAATAGACGATTTTCGAGAGAAAAATAGGGGAGAGCACTTCGTGAAAAGTAGTTGTTTACCTCCATTACTCGGTCAAATACCATAGCAACAACAGCGTCGAAGCTTGAAACCGCAGGATGCGAGTCAGCGACTTGCAAACATTGTTTTAGAAAAATGAGGGGCGGCCAGTGGCCACAAACTGATAAAACTTGCAAAATGTAACGTAAAAATATAAATGACATCAATTTTAGAATGACACACAGTGTTCTAAGTGCTGTATGTCTGCTCAAGCACACGAGGCGAGAGCTGGGGATCAAGCTGATGGTAGAGTAACTTCCCCTGTTTGACCGATTGAACTATGCAAGATCACTCCCACACACCATGAAAAATTACTCCCCTTAATTATTTCTGAACAATTCCTATTAAAGATCCACCAGATCACGTGTCAAAATCACGGGTTTCACGTGTTTTCCCTCTTATAACTGGAAAGAAATCTAGTTTTGACCAAGTCTGACTCCCATATAAATGGCCCCAAATTCAAACCGACACATCAGTTTAAAGAGCAGCCTCAATTTCGAGTTCGGGAAATTTGGATGTGGGTCACAGCTACCCAGAAAAAAACAAGGGACTTCATCGTGGCGCGTCGCTGGGTCTTTAAGATATTACTCATAAAACTGTAAGAACCCAGATTTTAAAATAATAAAACGACTCGTTGGCACTACCCACTACATTTACCACGAACTAGTTTGTGCACTACAAGGCGACACTTTCTTCCCTGACTGAGGCCCCTGCGCCTCATAACTTGACTACTTACTAATTTACGAAATGATCATGGGGGGTGGGGGTGGCATCACTGAGAAGTACTTTACCCATTATGACCTTTTGGCCTGGGAGGGGGTCGAATTGCGAATGGGTTTCTATAAGGAATTTGCGCGTAAATGTGCGCACAGCCTAATAGCGTATAAAACACTATGAATCCATGTGAGTGTTTTCCAGCCAGCCGATGCTTCAGCAATCAATTTGGGTGAGGGAAAATCCAGTTGGGTCGTGTGTTTTTTTCACATTTCACAACAGGGCGTGTGAGGTCCAGCGGTAGAGGCGGAGGCAGCCGTAGGACAGCACGCACAGCAGACTGGCCCGCAGGCTCCACTTCACCACCTTGCCCAGGATCGAACCCTGGGGGATCCTGTGAGAGTACAGTAGTAATAACAACGATGATAATGATAGGAACAATAACAACAGTAAGAGCGATAACAATAACAACAGAAGGAACAATGACAATAACAACAGTGCAGGCTCCATTTTCACCACCTTGCCCAGGATCGAACCCTGGGGATCCTGTGCGAGTACAGTGGAACCTCCCTTATAAGACCTTTAACCCTTTTGCCGCCAGCCATTTTTCAGCCAAAAAATACCATTAAACGTAAGTGGGTAGAGAATAAAACAAATCTGCAATATTGCAAATTCCTCTGTGACGTGTATAACATTAGGCACATCCTTACCTCCCAAAATTAAGAAAATAGGGTATTTGGATAACAGGCCCTGATTTTATGCCTTTTACTGTTTTAGTGATATGGGTGTTAAACCATTGAGGTGCATAAATGCGACATTGGCAGTGAAAGGGTTAATCCCAATGGCAACGAATAAGTTGTCATTTGGTCAAAATTTACCCCCCCCCCCCCCCCCTCCCTTTCCTTCCTCATCAGTCACACAAAAATTGCATGCAAAAATAATAAATTGGGGGGCCGCGCCTCTGGCTGTGACGCGCTCTCCAGGTGGGAGCAACCCGAATTTCACAGAGATGCCTCCGTGACTATAAAGTACCTAAATACCAAGATTGAAAGAGAGGCCAGATGAAAAAGACTACCGTATTTTTCGGGACTATAAGGCGATACTTTTCCCTCAGACTCAGACCCCTGCGTCTTATAATGTGACTGATGAAATAGTAAGAAAATATAGTAACAAAATCTGAAATTTGGGTAAAATCTTGGGGGTGCGCCTTAAACAAAGGTGCGCCTTGTAGTCAGAAAAATATGGTAAGCATTGCGTTGATCTACATACAGAGACAGAAAACATGCGACAGAAAGACCCAATGAAAAAGACAAGAGGCAAAGCCTTCAAGGCTCACTCGAACATGTGGGACAACAACAAAGATTGAGGGGTGTGCCCGTGCCGAGAATCGGACCCGGAACCATTGGCATGACAGACAGACACTCTACTAATGAGCTATCAAGGTTTTCAGTGTTGATGAGTTTCTTAACTCATGTTGCCTGTGGAATACTCTCTAACCCACTAATCTAAAATGTTATCTGTTTACAGTGTTGTTGTAAGTATTTAATTATTCAAATCATTATTATTTGAAAGCTTGCATACACATCTATATGTGTGCAAAGCTTGAACAATGAACGCCTTCTATTTCCCGAGAAAATACCAACGTTAAGTTTGGAGATTAGACCACAGACGCACACACATACACACAACCGAACAACTATCATACTATTGACTCACTTCGTGTTAACTTCCTTAACCCTTTCACCGCCAACCATATTTCAACCAAAAAATTCCATTCAATTTACCTGGGTAGAGAACAAAATCCTTCTGCAGTATTGGGGATTCTTCTGCGACATATATAAAATAAGGTCTATCCTTACTTCCCCAAACTAAGACAACAGGGTCTTTGGATAATAGACCCCAATTTGATGCCTTTTAGTGACATATGTGTTAAATCACTGTGGTGCATAAATGCGACGTTGGCGGTGAAAGGTTTAACACGAGTGAGCCAAAAAGATGTGGCAAGATACATACGTCATGATGTCCTTGATGTTCTGTTCCTCGTCCCAGTTGGCCATGATGCCCGGCACATGCCCGATGCCCACCACCCCTACCACCACCGTCGGCTGTGGGTCAACTGGAATAACAGGCACCACGTGTTGTGACAATGAGAAGAAACACACCCAGCCCTGAACTCCTTAGGGCACACACACACACACATTAGATCCGCAATTCGCAAAGAGCCTGCTACACACATATACGACTTGGATCTGAATGCGCAGTGATTTTGACGATGTGAGTCGTGATTCAAGTGAAATTCGTATATTGGGTCTACTTGAGTATAATAAGCCCAAACGGCAGTATAATTTTTAGACAGAAGTACTTCACGTGAATCTTGACTCGCGTGACCCAATCAAATCACATCACATCCAGTACTAATCTGAGTCCCCCCCCCCCCGACCGAGGGGGGGGTCTTACGTACAAATAGTTTCCCCACCTTCTGGAAGTTCTGTGCTTGTAACTTCCTCTAATCTGTCTCTCTCTTTGACTCTGCCTTTTTCCTAGCTCTGTGTCATCTACTGTCTTTCTGACTTTTTGACCCATTCTCCTGACTTTTTTCCCCCAAAAAAAGATCTTCCATATAGTTTTCTCCTTTGAGCTCCTCCGAAATCGGAATGTGTCGGCTGTACGCAGCGGGAAGACCAGTGAAACCTCAAAAACGGACACATACGTACCTTACCCATTACGGCCATATGGCCTGGGATCTCAGAAGAAGAATCTGAGTCACGAGGAGTCAAGACTTTAAAAAAAGAAAAATTAGTAGTGTGATTGCAGAAGGGAACAAGACCATGAAAACAAAGTCAAGACATGTGCATAATTAGCCAATGATGGCCATATGGCCTAGGAACATAGACATGGGTGCAACTCCCCAAAATGAAAAAAACCCACTGAAAGGCAGGGATCTAGGGACCCATGGCCCTGGCAGGGTATAGGGGCAGAGCCCTGTCGGACGATTCAGTGGGGGGGCGGCAGAGAGATAACCAGACAGACAGACAGTTAAAATGATAGACAGAGACAGTTTGAGTCTGATAAGCATTGTAAAATTATTACATTGTCTTCGTAAACTTCCAAGATAGAACAACCAAGTTCAAAACGCCCCAAATCCCTTGTGGTCAATTAAAAAAATATATTCAATTTTGGGATGAATTAAAAAAAACTCAAGTTCAGTTTCTGGTAAAATTTAAAATACTGAAATCAGTGTAAAACTGAAAGAGTAGCACCCATGCATAGAAAAAGACAAAAAGAAATCGTACCTTCAGGGTGGTTGGGGTGTTGGCGCGGCACGGCGGCCAACTTGAGGGAGTGGGTGAGGAAGACGTCGCGCTCCTTCACGAAGACGCGGCTCAGGGCAGGGAACTCTCCCGTCATCTCCTTCAGCAGCTGTTCCAGCAGGTCACGCTGCTTGCACTTCTCCACATCCTCTTTGCTGAAATGGATACCAAACAAGCGCGAAATCGCAATAGTTTGTGGCACGCGGTCTATTTTTACCACTCCAATCATGAGTTACCTCCCCTGGCTTTTCAATAATTTTAATCTGTAAACCAGAATGTTATCTCTGCACCATTTCGTAACTTTTTATATCTTTTGGAAAACATTTAAAACTATGTATCCTACTTATACTCATCAAAAGAAGCACCGCATACTCGTCGTGTCTGTTGTAGTGTCTGTATTACATATGTTTATTATTTTGTACGCTTTTAAAATACATCATTTTAAAGAGCGGCCAGAAGTGTAGCCTCGATTTGAAGTGCGACAATTTTGGAACGACAGACTGACAGACAGACCGACAAAGTGAGTTATAGGTTTGTGGCTTGAGCCACAAACAAAAATTTCTGTCGACAAACTTTTACAGTAGAATCTCCCCTATAAGACCTCCCATTATAAGACTCCCTCCCACGTAAGACCTGCTTCTCTGAGACATTACCCTTCTTTGTAAGTATTAAAATTACCTCCCTTATAAGACCCCTCCCTTATAAGACCTCATTTGGGGTGATTTTTGAAGGTCTTATAAGGGAGGTTCCACTGTATTAGATTCTTCTTCTTCTTCGATCGTTCTGACAGTTTCCTGTCACTTATGAGCGCAGATGCGTCATGCTGCCGTTATGCGCCTAACTAAGAAATAGGCCCAGCAAGTCCGACTTCGGCTGGAAGGAAATCTTTTTGAAAGCGTTTCGTGAAAAAAAGGCAGGAGAATGGACCGGTAAGGCAGAAAGATAGTAGATGACAGAAAGCAAAGGGGAAAGGCAGTCAAAGAGAGCGACAGTTTAGAGGAAGTTACAAGCACTGAACTTCCAGAAGGTGTGGAAACTATTTATACAAAAGAATAACCACGGGGGTTATTAGATTCTATCCATTAGAAACTTTTTAGCATTATCATTATGAAAAGGACATCTCCGCTGAAGACGGAGTGTGGCTACCCATGTGGCGGGATAATCAGAAACGGTCACACGCGTAATGCTCTCATCTGTAGCTGATGCATTTCTTGTGTTCAAGTGCTTCCGCTGTTGGGAAGATCCCTGGAGTCTTTTAGCCAGGGTACGGAAACAACAACAACAAAAGGGACAACATGGCCATGTATCTATCTATAGATTATACGAGCAAGACCCCCATGGGGATACCTGGGGGGGGGGGGGGGGGGGGGTCTTTTGTAAAAACTAGTTCCCCCACCTTCTGGAAGTTCTGTGCTTGTAACTTCCTCTCCTCTTTCACTCTGCCTTTTCTCTTTGCTTTCTGTGATCTACTATCTTTCTGACTTATTGGCCCAACTCCCTCCTTTACAAAAAAAAAAAAAAATCTTCCAAATACTTTTCTCATTTGAGCTCCTCTGAAATCGGCTTTGAATTAATTACAAATTGAATATGTCTTGTGTTTGATCAAATAGAATATTGTAAAGTTAAAAATAAAAAAATCAGAAAGTTTGCAAAAAACAAATAAAACCAAGTATCCATCATCGCTACCTGATGGGGTCTTTGGAGGTGATGAGGTACCATCCCAGTTTGAGTTTCTGCCACACGGATAGAGCCCCCAGTGCTCGTTTCAGGGTGATCTGGATGGGCCGATCGCCCAGCTGCAGCCGACACCCTGGCACCTGCCGAGCCTGAAACAACGTCATCATTATGCAGGTTAGGAGGCATACATGGATATGTTACCATAAATATGTGAAATCAGCAATTTAATGAAATTCCTAAAATATTCAGTCATTTCATGAAATTACTGTGACCCCATTACATTATGATCTATGTATTTATTTTAATAATTCTGAAGCGCCTTGAGCTCAAGAGAGAAAGGGTGCTCTATAAATGTTAGTTATTATCATTATTATTACATGAAAATTTAAGGAATTTCATGAAATTACTGATTTCACATATCTATGGTAACACATACACGCTTATTCCACCTTCCATGCAAAACACTGGAATCCCATTTCTGCTTTTATAACACTCAGATCCCCTGAAGTCGGAGTGTGGCTGCCCACATGGCGGGGTAATAAAAAAAAACCCGCTAGCATCCCTAGCTGATACATTTGTACCATAGTGTTCAAGTGCTCGGATGTTCGGATAATCCTTGGAGTCTTTTAGCCAGGGTAGGACAACAACATAACACTCGGGATCAGTGAAAGTTAAGCCCCTTTTCATGACAAATTTGCATTTATGTTGCAGGCCAGCAGAGACATGATGTTAACAACAAATCATTACCAGAGTAGCATTGCCTAATGATCACCTTGCCAACACGCATTAACATACATTTTGAATAAACTTTATTTCATGTTGAAGAAACTTTTCTGAAGTTCATAGGAAACCAGCAAACTCAAAAACAGATATTATCCCCCCCAAAAAAAAACCCACCCCATTCTTTTTTCCCAATCTAATTCCTCTTATGGCAAAACTTTAAAACCTCAAAATGTCAGCTATCTCAAAGTAAAATTTCAATCCTTTCACTTTTGACTTACCAGATTTCCGCTGTATATATCTCGTATAAGAATGACGTTCAACTTCTTGTGCCTAGAACATAGCATAAAATGAACACTCAGTCATACACACCTCGTGGAAGGCTCTCCTGAACTCCCCTCCAGGTGCCATGCCCAGCTGCTTGGTGAGGTGAGCCGACATGCTGAGTAACAGCAGGTGCATGATGCCCTGTACCACGCCACTCTGCACACACACACAGCACGCACATGCACACACACATAAGTCAACATCTTGTATATGTTTATCACTTGCTTAACCCTTCTATCACTAGTCAGTTGCAAGACTTAAAACCCTTTCAACGCCAGCCATTTCATCTGCAATATTGGGGATTCTTCTCTGATATGCATAAACTAGGGCCTATCCTTATACCTCCCAGAATAAAGAACATAAGGTCTTTGGTTAGCAAACCCTCATTTGATGCCTTTCAGTGACATGGGTGTTAAATCATTGTGGTGCCAAGAGGAGACAGTGGCGATGAAAGGGTTAAAATTCATACCACACTTGCTTAGAAAGACACAAAAAATGTTGCATGAAATAATCAGGATTCCTATTCTATCTTGTAAAAAACACACCACAACAACAAACAATAATTTTCTTGATTTCCAAAAATCAAGAGAATTCTTCTTTTTCTTCTTCAGTGATCAACAAGCTACGCTTCAAAACCTCAGATCGAGTGATGCCGCAAAACTGGATGTCTAGCAAAGGTTGTCAGCCATTCACCAGATTTTGGTCTCGAAGTCCGTCTCTACAGGCCAGGTCTGTTGCGGCATCTCATCATACAGAGGTCAGTTTTGCAGTTTTGGGAGAACATGGGATGGGGTTTGATCGGCTTGTCTGCACTGGCACAGAGATGAGTCTGCGACCCCAATCCTTCGTAGGTGTGCGCGGAGGCCACAGTGCCCTGTGCGCAGGCAGAAGTGTCCGGATTGGGTCCTTGAGCGCTTGGTAACCATCATTTCAATAGAGCCAGTACATGAGTTTTGGCTTCCTCATATGTGATGGAGGTCAGACTATGTAAAGAGGCTACCTTCTTTACAAAGCGGTCTGCCTGCTCGTTTCCCATGAGGTGAACATGGTCAACTGAAAAGTAGTTGGTGCCTATTGGGTCAAGGTGGCAAGGGAGGCCTTGAGGGATTAGACCAGTGATCAAGAGAATTTGGCACATTATAAGCTTCAAGCTTGTTGGTGGCATTATTCATCTTTGCATAAATTGTTAGAATAAATTATGAGTTGTTGGTGAATAAAAACCTATTTAAAACAAGAGAATCAAATTTATTAAGTAACGATCTTGCATGGCCTAGATGCTACAGAAAGGTGTGGTAAAAATGAACAGTTGATGGCGAAAGGGCGCTGACATAGAATGATAGATGCACACACCTGCTTGATGGCCGTGCGGAACTTCTCCAGGTTGATGTTCTTGGCCTCCTCCAGGAGCATTTCCTCATTCAGCTCCAGGATGTTGATGCGGCTCTTACATAGCTCCACCATAACCACATCCGGCTGAACTGCCTGGATCACCTGGACATCACGTGCAGGAAGAGTCAACATCAGACATCAACTTCCCCTCTTACATAGCTCCACCATAACCACATCCGGCTGAACTGCCTGGATCACCTGGACATAACGTGCAGGAAGAGTCAATATCAGACATCAACTTCCCCTCTTACATAGCTCCACCATCACCACATCCGGCTGAACTGCCTGGATCACCTGGACATCACGTGCAGGAAGAGTCAATATCAGACATCAACTTCCCCTCTTACATAGCTCCACCATCACCACATCCGGCTGAACTGCCTGGATCACCTGGACATAACGTGCAGGAAGAGTCAATATCTGACATCAACTAACTTTTACTAACTTTTTTGCCTCTCCCCACCCCCCACTCCACCCCCAACTCACCCTTGTTTCCAACATTTCTGCCATTTATGATTGCGTACTCACTGCAGGAAGAGTCAATATCAGACATCCACTTCCCCTCTTACATAGCTCCCCAACCACATCCGGCTGAACTGCCTCACCTCATATCATCAACACACTTTTTTTCATTTTGCCTTTCTTTCTTCTCTTCCCCTCTTCTCTCCACCCACCCCCCCCCTGGATTTGTGTTAACAAATGCATGCCTTGCTCTTTGGTTTCAACTTGGTTGTATCATTTACACATTGGACTGTAGAGGGGAAGTACTGTTTTTTAAATTTTGATCTTGTTTTTTTGCTCCTTTTGTTGCCTGCTTTCTGCTCCTTTTGCTATATTTGCTGTTTGCAGTTTTCTTGTTTGTCTATGTTGATAAAGGCACATTCGCCGAAATATCCAGTAGTTTTCTCTTGTGAATAAAATAACGTCACTTTACTCTTGTTGTGTAGTTGTTTGTTTGTTGTATGTTCCAGTGACGTTGCAGTCTGTTTCAGGTTTTTTTAATATTTTTTTTAAACTTTTACTATGGTTAGGATCAGCTCCAAAACAGCACACTATAAACTTTTGGCCTGTTGTTGCTTGTACTGTATAATGAATCATGCGATAAGAACTTGACCATTAAATGAAAATTGTTTAAAACACTACAGTTCCCAAACAGAAAAAATATAATATTATATGCATTATGAGTTTTGTCGCATTGTCGTCGGAGGCAGCACTCCTCACTTTTTGTCAGACAATGGTTTCACGCTAAGATGGGTGTGCGTATCTGAGTGCAAATTTATGTGTGCATGCACATGTCTATCTGTGAATGCATCTGTACTTGTATACTGTGCATCATTCTCTTGTAGAATGTCATCTTGCTCAAGTTGACATCCACTGGACAGTCAAATTGCAGGCCGATCATTCAAACTGATGAGATCTTCACAGATCGAAACAGCTGTCTTTGCATAAGGCACTGTCCCTCCCCCATTGGGAGAAAAAGTAAATCAGCACATTTTATTATTTTATTATTTTCAGAACACAGAACAGTTCATAAAGTTAACGTTAACTGAGTTTGATTCTGAGGTTCACAAATACAGACATTGGACACAGAAACGTTTCATCAAAGCAAATTATTCTGCATTTTAAATGCACCAACTTTTCAGTCCTTCAGATTAGGGGTATGGAGCTCAGCTCAGGCATGGGAATTGGAAACGTTTTTAAAAAGCTGAAAAGCGGGGGTCTAGGGGCTGCAGAAGGTCCCAAGTAGGGGTCCAGGGGGTAATGCTGAAGCTTTTTTTTTTTGAGGGGGGGGGGGGGCAACCTGAAGCCCTAAAACAGCATTAAAATGGCTAAATTTAGTTCATTTGTTTTGGGGGTTTTCAGCGGAGAGACTTTCTTTTTGGCGGAGAACCAATGTCATTTCGGCGGACATTTGCTGTTTGGCGGACAATTCCCATCCCTGTCAGCTATGCATTGAGATTTCTCTTTCATATTATTATTATATATATATATGTACATTCACAAAGAGAATAAGAAAACCACATCAATTTTTTTTCTTATTTTAGGGAGATACTAGCATTCATGAATCTTCGAACCTTCTCGGGCAGTTTGCAGCCACGCTACTCACCTTGGACACATCCTCCTGGCTCTCTAAGCTGAAGTGAGCGGTGCCCACCACATACACTTTGCCTCCGTCAGGCCCCTCCAGGGCGGTCACTGTGTCCGGCAGCACGGGGTTCGATTCCCTCCGCCGCAAGGGAAATGCCAGCTCTATGTTGTCCTCCACATCTGATTCATCGCCTTCCTCACTCACCCACTCATCCTCGTCATCATCATCGTCTTCTTCCTCGTCATCACAGTTTTGGGTTTTGGAATGTTCTGTTGGTTGGACGTTTGGCATAATTTACAAACTAGATATATATAAGCTGATTACGCTCATTAACTACCGTAATTTTCGGACTACAATGCGATATTTTTGTCTCCAATTTTGACCAATACGCCTAATAAACGAGGGCGCCCTATTAGTGAACAAAATCATGAGAAGAGAGGCAACGATTGCCGTACTCATTACAGTCTACTGTGAGTCACAACATCGAAAGTGGTAACGAGTCGCCGATATGAAGTATACTCACGTTAAAATGCTTCAAAATCCCTATTATCATCCAAAATACCGTCCAACAGATGCCTTAACCCTTCATTGGATGTAAAAAGCATCGTTGTAGAGCTTAAAATGGCATAATTCTACCAGTTTTCGCGAAGAAAAGTCCAAACACAACAACTGGAAGTCGCAAAAACGGAAGTTCGATTATTTGAGAAGGGAGCCAACTCTCGTTTATGACAACAGTAATGGCGGTTGGTAAGCATCTACAGGATGTGTACGGGCTTCAAACTTTGACTTTTTTTGCGAGGTGTGTATTGCCTTATAAACGAGGGCGCCTTTTACTTTAATTTGTTCAGATTTTTCGTGAAAATTGCCCTATTTGCCTTATACACAGCAGCGCCTAATGATCCAAAAAATATGGTAGTCTAAGTTAATACATATCTGTATTGCTAAAAAAAATCGGGACTTTACAGTTTACTGGAATTGCACTGCCTCTGGGCATTGCCCCTCCAGGATCGTTCCCACCATCTACTAATGTTCCATATATACGTCTGTTCCAGACCGGAAGACGTTAAACAGATTTTCATTCATAATTAACTATTTTTTTTTTAAAAAGAAGTAAATGAGACAAATGCACTTTGAAAATGATTATCTGAAACAAAGATCTCTGGAGAGTTTCACAAAGAGGGGGAGAAATAGAGGTAAAGTCACAGAATTTAAATTAATAATACTGGTAACACTACCTTGTACATACATGTTGCACGCACACACACACACGCACACACATGTGTGCACACAAATACACACACACACTTACTTATAATAATGATAATTAGCATTTAAAGCGCCTAATCTTAAAAAAGCCCTAAGCGCTTACAATAATAAATGAATACACCAGCAAGCAATATAAATGACAAAAATATATTATACACACACATGTGCGCGCGCATGCACACACTAAACACACGCACACTAAACACACAGACACGCACGCACTAAACACACACACGCACTAAACACACACACACACAAATGCCCTACACACACACAAACACATGCGGATGGAAGGGGCACATTACTTTGAAAAGAAATATAGCAGGCTACGATTTGAACAGAGTAGTTTTGAGAGAAGACTTAAATGAAGAAAGGGAGTTGGCAGAACAGAGAGGTAAAGGGAGTTTATTCCAAGTGGAGGGGGCCTAAATCCTTTCCCTTCTACTTTCCCAAACCCTAATAAAACAAACATAGCCAATTTCACCAGTTTTCTCTGACAACCCAGCACTCTTCCTATCACCTGCAGCAACGATGACATTTCTTCCGCTAGCAAGATGTGAGTCTGTCACAATGTCTCTGCTTTCTGCCATCACTCCGTTGACTATCCCAGCTTTGGCCAGTTCTGCTGTATGCTGCATGTCTGTAGATGAAAGCGACACTGTCGCTACCTCTGCAGGCAATTCTGTTTTCTGGCCATCTCCCGAAGATTGTGGACGATGTCTAATCTTCATGTCATCATCCTTTGGAAAACCTAAACAAACAAACACATCTGTTATTTTATTAGAGTTACAGTGATTTACAAATAAGCGTGTGTGTGTGTGTGTGTGTGTGTGTGTGTGTGTGTGTGTGTGTGTGTGTGTGTGTGTGTGTGTGTGTGCGTGTGCGTGTGCGTGTGTGAAAAACCCACATTTTCGCCAATATGAGAAGAAAACATTGACAAATTGAGAGGCACAACACACCCTACTCTTATCAAAAAGTGGAGCGTGCTTGAATATGTGTGCATGATCTTGCGCACCCGTTTGCAAAGAGGAGCTCAGTTTTAAAATTCATCCGAAGAGGCGGAGAGAGGGGGAGATTATTTTGGTCGTGAAGCCCTCTGGGGTTCTGGCCTCAACTGCTGCTGATGGCAGGACGTTCCACTCCCTGATGGTACATGGGAAAAAGGAATTGTTGTGAGTGTCCTCTTCTTTGTCGCTCTGGCTGTGGTTCAACTTCAAGCTTGGTTTTGTTGATGCTCACCATGTCATTCTGTATTTTATACATCATGGTGAGCCCTGCAACCTGCCGGCGTTGCTGCAGGGGACTCCAGCCAAGCCTCTGTACCATATCGGTGACGCTGGCTGTCCTCCGATATTGATTTGAGACGAACCCCGCAGCTCTTCGTTGGATCAGTTCCACTCTGTCAATGTTTTTCGGAGTGGAGGGATCCCACACTGAGCAGGCGCAGTCAAGAAGCGGCCTTACAAAGGCCATATATAGGCTTTTGCTCTCAGTTCAGTGGAGGCTATCTTGAGGTTTCCCCTGAGAAATCCGAGTGTCTGACTGGCCTTTGCTGTGATGACACTCAGATGGGTGTCCCAGCTCCCTTTCGCCTGTAGAGTGACACCCAGGTACTTCACCGACTGCACAGTGTCCAGGGTGTGACCATGTTAACCAAAACAAACAGGACTTGAAGTGTCCAACCCTGGACTGGCGAACCTATAGCCAATATAGGATTTAATAGGAAAGGATTACGAGCCAGCGATTATAACCACTAGGCCATGGCGTCCCCATTTTGAGATATCTGGTTCAGAGATTGGGAAAATATCTGTGTATGGTCTATATGTGTATATCGGTTAAAACCAACGTCAGTATCGGAAATTATTCTGAGCGTTTTTCACCCAACTTTTGTACTTCATCGGGTAAGGGATATGGTTAGAATCAGTTTAAGGCTATTTTCGTCAGAATCAAAGTTTTATCATTATAATTTAAGAAAATAAACAGCTGCTTGAGGCATTACTATACGGTCCCCATTTTTCCCATGCTGCAGGCCTACACTGCTACAGCAACACAAATGGTGATAGTGAATTCAGACAATTAGAGGGTTTACGTTCGTTTTCGTTTTCCTTAGGTTAGGTTAGGTTAGGTGTTAGGGACAGGCTGATCAGGTTTGAGCATGATGCTGTGTCCTGGAAACAGGGTGTTGAGGGAGTGGGGGAGGGGAAGCTGATGAGTTCTTCTTCGTCTCAGCCTCAGGCAGCCAACTTCATCACCAGGTCAGGTCAGGTCAGGTCAGGTATTTGGACGACCAGGCCTTGCAGCCTCTCAATGCGTCCTTCCTTTTGGTTAGTTTGGCAATTGCTGTGGCGGTTTTTAGCATCCATTTTGATGCACTAATCATGGATGTACTTTAACAGGGCAATTTTTGGATCACTGTCTAGGAGGTTTTTGAATTTGTTAGTATCTGAGGCCAGTTTAGTATGTGCAGGGAGGTTGTTCCAATATTGGGTGACTCTGTTAGAAAAAAAGTTTTTTCTAATGTTAGTTCTGCTGTACCTGGTTAGGATCTTAAGTTCACTATTACGGGTTCTAATTTCGTTAGACAAGTGAAACAAGCCTTTGTTAGTATTGTCAGTGCCTTGAAGAATCTTGTAAGCATTTATCAAATCTCCCCTTAGTCTTCTGTATTTTAAAGATGGCAAGTCTAATTTACTTAGCCTGTCCTCATAATCCAAATTTTTCATGGATTTTATCAGTTTGGTTGCTCTCCTCTGTACCTTCTCAATTGCACTGGACTGTCGTTTAAGAAAGGGATTCCAAATTATATTGCCATACTCAAGATGAGGCTGTATTAAACATTTGTAAAGATTTATGAACACCTCTTTATTTAAGTTTTTAAAACTCCTTCTGATCAAGCCCAGCATCCTACTGGCTTTATTTATCGCTGTTGTGATGTGCTTATCAAATTTGAGTTTTGAATCAAATATAACCCCTAGGTCCTTCTCCTCTGTACAAGTATCTAAAACATGCTTAGATGAGCCATGAGTAATTTCATATGCTTTACTTGGATTATTGTACCCCGCGTGCATAACCTTGCATTTTCCTGCGTTAAAATATAAATTCCACTTCTCTGACCATTCTATGAGTCTGTTAATATCGTTTTGCAGTACATCTGAATTTTGGGAACGATTATACACCTTAGTATCATCTGCAAATATCTTACATGCACTTTGTATGTCTTCTGGGAGATCATTTATAAAAACTGTAAAAAGTACAAAACTTCATCATGATTCACCTGCACCGCTGACACACTGATTTTTAATGGGAATAAACGGTCAACTCGCGGATGCAATGTCACAATGCGGATGTAACTCATTCATCATGATGACCTTTCATCACTCTCATTCTGCCACTGACTCGAGTGACTGTGACTGACTGTGAGTGTGACAGACAAGCACGCACCATATGGGCTCTGTAGTATGACTCTGAAGCAGTTTGAGAGACATTTAAAGATGCCCCATTCTTGGTGATGTTCGATGCTTGCAAAGCAAACACATTTCTACCATTGTACTGCTACAGATTTTCCCAACAAGATAAAACATTTCGAAAGTTCTCTGCTCACCTGCTGGTTCGTCTGCCATGGCTGCGAAATGTTCACTTCCTGTGTACGCCCAAAGTGATGACGTTTTACACATTGGTGTCGTGGCTTGAAGGCCACAAGCCAAAATACAAACAACAGTGAAACGCGTTGTATCAAAAGAAGGAAACAAGAAGCTGAAGGTGATCGACATGATGTTTCCCATAGTTGGTGAGAATACGCTTTTTTTCTGGGCACATTTCTAAGGCTGTCTTGCACAGGTTATCCAGACCATAACATGCTATCATTACCTGAACAAGCCAGAGAGTGCTCAAGAGTGAGACTGGGAATCCAGAGCACTGACTGACTGAGGCAGTGAGGGTAAAAAAGCTGCAGCCTGGAAGTGAAATGACACACACACACACCCTTTCACTTTTTCTGTACTTTAACCATTTAACTAACCCTAACCCTATCCCTAACCCTAACAAAAAGTGAAATTTGTGGTTCATGCTCAATGTCGCAAATACACACTGTCACTGGACACTGGACACTGGACACTGGAAAACTTTATTTGACAAGGATAAAGATTTTAGGCGATGCTTATTCTTACAATCTGTCCTTGGATAAAAGAAAAACAAATTTAAGAAACAAAAAACATTTGTATACTCTCTCTCTCTCTCTCTCTCTCTCTCTCTCTGACTCTCTCATACACATATACATTGTTTATACATACATAAAATTTAAAAAAAATTAAATTAAAAAAACACACACAAAAAGAAAAAAAAAAAAAACAAACAAACCCCACATAGTGAAACAAATAATTGATGACAAGTAGGAGGTGAAAGCAACATCAATCCAAACACATTTAACAAGCAGTTTAAAGGCAAACAAATAAACAAAGCATAAAACTGAGATGTAAACAATCAATTGACATATACCATGCATATCACATGTAGGTGTACACAAGGCAATACAGTTATACAGTGTGCGTTCAAAATGACACAGGATTTAAGCAGGGCTGTAAATTATGTTTGCCCGCACCATCTTTTTGTATCGTGAGATGGAAGGGCATAACTGAATGGCAGAGGGAAGGGAATTCCAAATTGAGGAACCTGAGAAGGCAAAACTTGATTTGTAATTTGTCAATTCTAGTGTTTGGCAAAATGTAGTTGCTGGAACCATAACGATGTGATGCCGGGGTAACTAATGATTTTATGTATTGTGGGGCCAAGTCATTATGCACTTTGTACATGATGATTGCTTTGTTGTACTTTAATTGTGAATCTAACGGAAGGATGTTTAATTTTGCTTGTTTTTCTGATGTGGTGAGGTTTGCGTCAGGAAGAATAATTTTAGCTGCTCTTTTGTAGATAGAATTGAGTTTTAATAGGTGACATTTGGCGGTAGAATCCCAAACTACAGATGCATAGTTGACATGAGAGAGACAATGGGCATGAAAGAATAATTTGCATTCCTCTGTATCTAAGAAAGGTCTAATTTTTTTTAGTAGGAATAGGCTACGTGCAAGCTGTCATAGGTAGCGAGCTACTTATTTTTACGAGCTACCTATTTTCATGCGACACACCCCACTTGGGGGTTCGTGCAGAGAGTGTCGACTCTCTCTGTGCGCTCTGATTCCGATGCAAGGTGGCAGATTGCATACGAAGTTCTACTAAGTGGCAGATAGTAGAAAGGTCGACACAACAGTCCTCCTCCCTCACCATTGGGAGTTGATGGACTCTCAAGCTGACAGGAACGACGTGCGGCGACTTGGATCATCTCTGCAGCGTTGGCCTCTGAGTCAACATGACCCCCCCCCCCCCCCCCCCCCCCGGTGCCCAGTGGATGGATTCGCACAAGTTACATCTTCTGGGAAGGATTACACCCGCCTGCAGAGACGACTCCACCTGGCTGCATGTCTCCTGCCTGCGTGCGACAACGTCAATTCCCCTATACGGAGCAGGTTGCCCGGAGGTCCTGAAGAGAACCTTTGGAGGGGAGGTTTGCTCACCAAAACCTTTGACAGTGTTCCCGATTACGCAAATATGTGCGTCAATTACGTACAAATTACCGAATTGGACGCATAAATTCCACACCCAGTGCGTCACTTTGACGCACAGTTTCTCTATCGACCGTGCACTGTGAAGTTAGAAGTAGACGACAAACGACGCGACTCAAAACATGCCGTCTGAAAACAGTACGATAGAGTTTGTTTTTAGTGTGCTGTGTGCCCACGGAAAGCGATAGCTGAAGTACTAAGTGAAGAAAGGCTTCACCTCGTGGCATGGATCACTGAACGATTCCTGAGACTGTTTTTGCCCTGACAAAGCTCGCTCGCTCAACTACTTTCCAGACAGCACCCGCCCGCCACTGAGGCTGAAGCGATCACTGCGTGTAACAACTGCGTGCTACACACCGCAGGCAAACTAGCTGTGTGAGTGACGCGCGAGCGTGTAGTAAAAATCGTTCATATTCAAGGAAACGGAAAGAAAAAGAAAGCGGTTGCGGAGATGGATAGTTCGCGTCATCGACACGAAAAGAATTAGATAAAAACGAAAAACCAAAGAAGCAGCGTTTAAGGCCCTTGTCAGACCCGTCCTTGAGTACGTTAGTCCTGTATGGGACCCCATTGCAACCTGCATCTACTCCATTGAAAAAATCCAGAGGCGTGCAGCAAGGTAGGCCATGCAGAACTACAAGTTGGCAGGCCTATCCTGCAAAGCAAAAGAAAAAAAAGCCAGACTCACACTTCAGCAAGGTAGGCCGTGCAAAACAACAAGTTGACCTCCAGTGTTGACTGGAAGAACTTGCCTGGGCGGCCTATCCTGCAAAGCAGAAGAGAGAAAAAGCCAGACTCACACTTCTCAAGATTGAAGCGAGACAAACCCCAACAAGAAATTCCCCAAAGAAAAGTGCACGTCAGACGAGTTCACAGGGCCTGCGACGTACGGTCTCGAACCAGACCCAGTACAGACAGGGAACTGTCTTCTCCCCTCTGCACTATTCCTGAGTGGAATGAACTGCCTGAAAACGTTGAAGGAGCGCCATCCCTGGCATCTTTTGAGTCCAGACTACAACACCACCTGGACACCGCAGCTCCTGGACGAGGGCCTGCTCCAGCGGTGCTCTCAGCCTCCAGCCTGCTCTTCTAAACCATCCAGCAATCAGCCCCCTCCCACCACCTTCCCCATTTCTTTTTCCCTGCCTTAGGGATCTGTTTGTTTGTCTTGGGCCTGGACATTACCTTATGTAATGTCTGGGATTGACTGCCATATTTTACGGACTTTAAGGCGCACCTGATTATAAGGTGCACCCCTCAAATTTTACACAAAATTCAGATTTTGTTATTATAGTTTCTTACTATATTATCAGTCACATTATAAGGCGCAGGGGTCTTAGTCTAGGAAAAAAATATCGCCTATCGCCTTATAGTCTGTAAAATACGGTAGTCCCCAGCTTGCTTAGCTTGCTGGGGGCAGCCCCCTGTAGTTCTCCCCTCCCCAGTCCAGATTTTCCATCTCTTTTAATTCTCAGAGTACTCAAACAAAATATATTTTCAGCTGACTTTTTTCTCTCTCATTCTTTTGTGTGTGTGTGTGTGTGCATGCATGCGTGCGTGCGTGCGTGCATGTGCGTGCAGAATATTGTGTGTAAGAGTACATGTTTATGGCATTTGGATTATAATGCAATAATCTTTTTATTTATTTTATTTTGTGCAATTATGTCAATGTTATGCTATTATTTGTTGTATATAATATATATGCAATTTTTCGTGCGCATGCGTGTGTGTGTGTATGTGTGTGTAATCATATCTTTTATTAGTTTGTTTTTAGTCTGCTTGCACATGCTGTGGAAGAAAATTTTCCATTTAAACCATGTTTTAATGGACAATAAAGTTTTTTAATTGAACTGAATTGAACCTTCCACTGCTTTCTTTAAGCACCTGTGCATTTCTGAGTTTGTTTGACATAAAATCAATCTTTCACGGCTCATATTTGACATCCGGTATATATTCTAAATTCAATACTACTGAAGCATGAGCTCATGAAGCTGAAAGGTATGGTGAGTCATGAATGAATGCAGCCCAGCCCATGTTACGCAAGCGATGCTGTGTGCTGGTTTATTGTTTTTTATTTCAGCTTTCAATCCTTGGATTGATTGTTGAGGGGACTTGCATAACAAAATATATACTTTGTATGTCTACTTTGGATACAGCAGCCAAAAGTTTGGTCTTCCTTCTTATAGGCTCACTTTTTTTTGTAAAGTTGTAAATTTCACAACAAAAAAGTAAAGTTTTACACAAAAAACATGTTCTTTATTAATAGTTGTATTGTTGCCATAAAAAACCATTTTGATTTTCTTTACTATTTGTTTGTTTAGCAAGATAAAATGTTGAAGTCAAGTTTGGAATGTAATTGTATTTTTTCTTTCTTTCTTTCTTTCTTTCTTTCTTTCTTTCTTCTGTTCTTTCTTTCTTTCTTTCTGCCACAGGAAGGTATGTTGTTTGATGAAGGAGAGAGTATGTGAAGGATCATGGGCAACATAGAAGCTCACGATTTTGCCCCCGTGAGGCCCGACGAGAGGAAAGAACTGAACCTGAGCAGGAAACCAACTTTTAAGCAGTACCTCAAGGTGAGACTTTTCATTGTCAATTCACCCTAGTGTAATTCACTAAGCTTAAAGGGGAATCAGATGCTCTATTCGGATGCAAAAACGCTCTGAAAAACGCCACAGCATGGTTTTTGGAATATCGATATTCTAAAACCATGCTGTGGCGTTTTTAGAGCGTTTTTGCTTCCAAATAGTGTTTCAGTTTACTCCAGTAACGGTACTTAATTTCGGGAATTTCATAGAATTATAAAAAATAATGGAGTTAAATGTTGAAATAGATATATTGTACATCTATTATAAAAGCGCTTAATTTTCTCGAAAACAGCTGACAGTTTTGTTGTTGGATTAAAACAACAAAACCAGCCAACCAACCAACAAAAAGAAACATCATTTTTTAAAAGTCGTGCTTCCCGTCACTCAAGAGATATTCAAAACAAACAAAAAATGTCAAAAGACAAGAAAATCTTTGCTAAGTTTACCATCAATGATGAAATAACAAGATTTTCCTCATTGCTTTGCCTTGTTCCCGTCTGTTTCAGCATTTGAATGGGGAGGTACACGAGGCCTGCCTTAGAGAAGTGCCATATAGTCTGCGGGACTCCATCTGCCTTTATGAAACCATGAAGGCCGCGTTCAATGCCCTCACTGAGGTGAGACTTTTCTTCTTCTTTGTTGTCGTCGTTGTCAATCGCTCAGGCAGTTTCCTGTCATGATGTGAGCGCTGGTGTGTCATGCTGCGGTTCACAGCTGTTTCGGAAGGAACATTTAGTTTATCTATATTTTCAGAAGTTTTTTCAAGGTCAGGTCAGGTCAGGTAATGAGGGCAACTAGGCCTCGCGGCCTCTGAAGTGCCCTTTCAATATAGTTTTTGTAGTATTGAGCACAGCTGTGACGGTTTTTGATGACACAATCAGTCATGTTGGTATCTCAATTCTGTCAATTTAGGGTCTTTGTCCAGGAGGTTTTTAAACTGGTTAAGGTTTGGTGCAAGCTTGATTTGTGCAGAGAGGTTATTCCAATAATTGGCAACTCTGTTAGCAAAAAAATGTTTTCTAATGTTAGTTCTGCTGTATTGTATTAGTATTTTTAATTCACAGCTTCTAGTTTTCGAACTTTCTTCTTCTTCTGTGGTGGCGACCAACTTCTTTGCATAGAAGTAACTGTGCGCACTTAGGGATGTGACCATAGAACAAGAAAGAAAGGTAAAAGAAACAAAGGGGTGGGGGTGGGGAAAATCTTACTACTTGTGGCGGTGCCATAGCCGATGAGGTTTAACCGAGGCGTGGTCACCGCTACAGCTATCTGTATTAATTTTTTTTAAAATCGGGACTTTACTGGTTTCGTACTGCCTCCGGGCATTGCCTCCAGTATTGTTCCCACCATATTTGTATTTACAAATGTCCCATATGTGTCTGATTCAGACCAAGAGGACGTAAAACACCATTTTCGGGTGGGGAAGCGCTTATAGTGATTTGATGTTTTACTAATCTTTGTTGATTATTAGGTGTTGTTGACACTGACAGTCTTGTTTATGAAGCGTTGTTTGACAACTTTAGTTTACCATAAGTAACTTTTCATAAATAACAGTCAAGAATATGTTCTAGTATGTGACTAAATTAGTTTTATTCAGTGGAAATTGCTAGATTTTCATGCAATTTTGTTTGCGATACTAAGTGTATTATTTAAGATTTTTTTTTGTGCTAAACATGTTGCATGATACTGCTCAACAAAAATAAGTTTTCACCATAAATCAGATGGGAGAAATATATTAAAAATACAATGAAGAACATGCAGCCAAAATATTTTTACAAACAAATGCTTGGTGCAGTTTTTATCTAAGATTTTTAGATTCAGTCCTTTAACTAAACAGCTTGATTTTGTGTGGGATGGAATAGCTGTGGGTTATGCGCCTAACTAAGAAATAGGCCCAGCATGTCTGTCTCAAGCTGGTCAGCTGGAGAAAATCTTTATAAGAGTTTCTAGAACAAGGGCAGGAGAACGGACCAGTAAGGCAGAAAGATTATAGATGACAGTAAGTACCGTATTTTACGGACTACAAGGCGCACCTGATTATAAGGCGCCCCCCCCAAATTTTACACAAAATTAGATGTTGTTATTATAGTTTCTTACTACACAGTACACACATTCCCCTCATTCTGGCTCCTTTTAGTTTTCCGCAGAGAGCTATTTGTATCAAGTTATTTCTTTTAACAGAGGCAAATATTCTTATCATTGACAGTGGTTAGGGATAGGAGAAGACCTTACAAGTGGTATGCCACCATGAAACAGTGTAAGCCTAATGGATAAAACACTTTAAATTGATTTATGCTGGTAATGAGTGTTAACAAAAGCTTGAACTGAAAGGAGCTGAGAAAAGCTACTGTGTATATTATCAGTCGCATTATAACTTATAAGGCGCAGGGGTCTCAGTTTAGGAAAAAAGTATCGCCTTATAGTCCGTAAAATACGGTAAAGGGAAAAGGCAGAGTCAAAGAGAGTGACAGATTAGTGGAAGTTATAAGCACAGAACTTCCAGAATATGGGGGAGCTATTTAAATGACACTTCATTATTGACACTTCATTTCCGTCTCTTTTGCATTTAAGCCACAGTGTCATAATTTCTGAGCATAACTGAGGCATGGTGTAGACCAATGATGGGACATTTTAAGGGGGGGAGGGGGCCAAGGACAATTACAACCTAACAATGTCCATGGTCCATTGTGTAACGGCAGGACTCCCAATCGCCCCGCAAAACAAGGGGTCCCAAGGACTCCTTCACTTACAGTATAGAGGGTCCTAGAGGTGGGATAGAGGGTCCCAATATTTTTTTTCTAGCGCATCCCTGGGACCCCCTGCACATTCTTTTGGAGGGTCCTTTAGAATTTTAGTACTTCATAGACCCCCAAATGGGGGTCCCTGGGAGCCCTGTGTAACGGATAACGTTGTGTAACGGATTTCCGGTCTTCCATATTCCTGCTGATGGGTTTCAGCTTCCCCCCGAGCTGCCCCTGCGTCTGCCTCACCTGCGTTACCTGGACCTGAGCTACAACCATCTGGAGGCCCTGCCCTGCAGCTTTGGCCTGTTCTTCCACCTGGACACCCTCCTGCTGACCCACAACAGGCTCCAGGCCCTGCCTCACACCTTCAGCCGCCTGGTTAAACTGGAAAAGGTGTGTGTGTGTGTTCACCCGCCTTATTAAGCTCAAAAAGGTGTGTGTGTGTGTGTGTGTGTGTGTGTGTGTGTGTGTGTGTGTGTGCACCTCAACTCAACTTTTTTTCATCCTGTCAGAATGAAAAGTAATACGAAAGCAATTCGAAAAATAACTCAACATGCAAAACAAAACATTGCAAAGTACTAAACATTAGCCTAATAATATAAGGCATTGAAATAACTCTATTTAGAGAGAGTTAGAGAGAGAGAGAGAGAGAGAGAGAGAGAGAGAGAGAGAGAGAGAGAGAGTATAAATGAATGGGAGCTGCCTCGTGTGCCTTTGTCTTGTTTTGCTCAACAATAGAAAACTTGTTTTTTGTTGTTGTTGTTTGTTTCCTTTGTTTGATGAATTTGTGGCATTTTCGTCGTTTGTTTAGTCTTCAAGTGTTCTGTTTTTATCGTGAAAGTAAAAGAGAAGCGATTTTTCTTTAGTTGTATTTGTAGACTAGGACCCTAAATTTAATTTGTGCGCGCATGCTCCTTGTTATTTGCGCGTTTTCCTCTTCCATCTAGCATCCATGATGTAACTTGTAAAATTCTTGTTTATGGTCTTGGATCGCAACGTGTTCCTGCACTGTCGCAGGTGGACCTGTCCCACAACTGTCTGCGCGAACTCCCTGAAGACCTGGGGGACATGGAGAAGCTCCAGCGCCTCAACCTCTCCCACAACAAGCTGCGGCACATCCCGCTCTCCCTGGGCAGGTCCCCCCAGCTGGAGCTCCTCCTGGCCCACGGGAACCGCCTGGACTCCCCTCCCCAAGCCGTCTGCGACGAAGGTTCGGTTGGGACGTTGCAGTTCTTGCGGAAGCAGTACGCGGCCGCGCGGGACCGGGCCCCGCCTCGCCCGGCCACCCCGCTGAACGAGTTCCCCCGCCAGCGCAGCAACCAGCTGCCCTCGCCCGTCAGCAACCCGCAGTCGGCCCACCTGCAGTACATCCAGGAGCAGACGCACACCACCAACACCCCGTCCCGCATCAAGACGCCCCTCATGCCCCCGCTGGGCTCCTCTTCCTACGACGCCTTTGAGCTGAGGGATAAGATATTGGGTGATTGAAAAACAAATCCTCCCTGAATCCCAAGCATACATGTATTTTAACCAATTATGGCTCGCCTTGGCTTAAGGTTGCGTCAGGCCAATTGACGTAGGCTAGAACACCAAGGCTACATCAAAATGTTATTATGCTCTGCATAGTTTAGTTATGCAGGGATTGTCTTTAGCCATGATTGTCTCCTAGCATAACACCATTAGTCTCAAAAATCCTCCGAAGTCGGAGTGTGGCTGCCGACATGGTGGAGTAATCAGAAACGGTCACGCACGTAATGTTCTCGTCCCCAACTGGTGCATTTGTACCTTCGGCTGTTGGGATGATCCCTGGAGTCTTTTAACAAAAGAAACAATTTCATGGCTTTTTTTTTTTCCTTAACCCCTTCACTGCCCCATCATGGATATTTCCGTCATTCTTTCGTGTGGGAATGTCCCACTGAAAGCCTCCACACAGGGATGTACCATTGAGTTCATATCTGTAATACTTTTGAATGGTTAAGCATTCATTTATTTTTTGAAAGTTGGATAGATGAGGCAAATTTTAATTATTCAACTGCTATATTTTTATTTTATTTTATAAGTACCCCCTCTATGAATTCAAAATGGCCCTGGCAGTGAAGGGTGCTTCATTTGACATGATTAGTGGTACTTTTTTTTATACAGGGTGAGGAGGGGGGGCACACTTGGAAAACCTAGCTATCAATTTGGCCATACCAGGCAGCAGGATTTCTCCCTGCTCTTACCGACTTTCAAGTGCCATGGGATTTTTACGTGCGTAAAGCGCACGGGTCAGACTAGCTTTAAGTCCCCATCCGAAGGACTCGACGTTCAGTTCGATTTTCCTGTCAAACTAGAAAGAAAGGGCAATGCCGGAATTCGAACCCGGGTCACTCACGTTGCAGTCACGCATTACATTTGGCAGGCGAGCATCTTAGCCACTCTGCCACCTTTCACCACCCAGAATCTGTTATCATAGAGGTGAAAATGATGCAACAAATGTGCAGAGAATAATCCTGAATGCATTATTTATTATTATCATCACAATGAAAGTATGTTTGGAAAAAGATTCGTTCATTTATGTATGGAACTTTGCTCCTGTCTTCTTTGCTATCCCCACCGGGTGGTGTCTTTGGTATAAATAGTTCCCCCACCTTCTGGAAGTTCTATGCTCGTAACTTCCTCTAATCTGTCACTCTTTGACTTTGCCTTTTCCCTCTGCTTAATGTCATCTAGCCTACTATCTTTCTGCCTTACCGGGTCCGTTCTCCTGCCTTTTTTCAAGAAACGCTTTCGGAAAATATTTCTTCCAGCCCAAGTCAGACTTGCTGGGCCTAACTATTTCTTACTTACAACAAATTAAAACAGAGTCGAAATTGAAACCCAAAATAAAAGGTTTAATAACAAAAAACACAGAGCAAAACAAATCACGACGTTTCGGGTTCAACCCGTTGTCCAGTGCTAAAAATAGATATGACATAGTGACACACATGACGTAAAGACGTAAACAACTTGTGATGCAATGATAAAATTGACGAAGGACGGTGACATCACTTAAGTAAAAATGATGACAAATAAACTTACTACGATTAATATGAAATAAAGATCTACCAGATTGGATTGTCCAAAACAAAAAATATTGTAGATGACAAAAGGTATCCTTGCAGAAAAGTTCTCTCTCTCTCTCTCTCTCTCTCTCTCTCTCTCTCTCTCTCTCTCTCTCTCTCTCTCTCTCCTCTCCGATTCTTTCATTTCCCACTATCTCTCCCATTCTCTATTTCTTTTGCACCCTCTCGCTCTATGCATAATCATAAGGATAAATTGACATAATTGACAGGAAACTGTGTAAGCGATCAAAGAAGAAGAAGAAGTTGCTTTGTATGTAAATAATGGCCTACGTTGGATTGTTAAAAATAAAACGATGCGGTTTGATTGGCTTTCAGGGTTGATCTACGGGGCGGCTGTAGGGGACATGGTGGGGCTGTCCACGCGGTGGATGACCCCGGACCAGACAGACTTCCACTACGGCGCTGACACCATGCTGGACTTGAGCCGAGTGGTGCAGGACCGGCACAGGATACCCTGGAGACCTGGCGACTGGACCTCCAACTTTGACATCTTTGTATGCAGACACACACATACACACGCACATGCACACGCACACACACACACACACACACACACACATACACACAGGCACAGACTTCGGTCAAGTGGTGCAGGAACAGCATAGGATACCCTGGAGACCTGGGCCTATATTCACGTTGAGATAGCATGAGACTTAGCATCCTATAGGACATTGGAAGAGCTTCTAAGTTAGCATCATGCTAAGTCTCATGCTATCTCAACGTGAATACAGGCCCAGGTGACTAAATTGTCCAACTTTGACATCTTTGTATTAGTATTAGGTACTTTATAGTCACAGAGGCGTCTCTGTGAAATTCGGGTTGCTCCCACCTGGAGAGCGCGTCGCAGCCAGAGGCGCGCCATCCAATTTTATTTTTTTTGCATGCGATTTTTGTCACTGATGAGGGGGGGTAAATTTTTACCAAATGACAACTTTTTCGTTGCCACTGGGTATAGCGTATGCTAAGTGCATGGGCACATGGGACCTCAGTTTATCGTCTCATCCGAAAGACTCCACGTTCAGACTGTTAAGGCCTAGTGCAGAATGAGAGGAAAAAATCCCCTGTAACCAGGTTCGAACTCAGGTTTACTTGACACGAAGCGAACGCGCTACCACTGTGCCACTCTACACCACTCTACTCTTGTGAGTGGTGACGCTTGCTCAAACGCATGTAATATGAGCATGCAGACACACACACACACACACGCACAGTACAGAGACTTCAGTCAAGTGGTGCAGGAACAGCATAGGATACCCTGGAGACCTTAGGACTGGACCTCCAACTTTGACATCTTTGTGAGTGATAATGCTTGCTCACACGCATGCAATATGAGCATGTAGACATATACACACACACACAGACACAGACTTCAGTGAAGTGGTGCAGGAACAGCATAGGATACCCTGGAGACCTCAGGACTGGATATCCAACTTTTGATATATTTGTGGGTGAAAGCACATGCGTGCACGCACACGCACATGCACACACACACACGCACACGCACACACACACTCTCTCTCTCTGTCTGTGTCGCTCGCACACGCACACGCACACGCACACACACACACACACACAATGTCTGTGTCACTCGCACACACATACACACTTTTGTCAAGGAGCAACGTAGATTTCCCTGAAGATCTGGCGACTGGATTGCAAGTTTTAATATCTCTATGAGTGAAATCTACCTGTTTCTTTAAACCGGACATTACGGCTTAGGCACAAAAAAAAGGTAATGAGCAACTGGGTGTTTTATTTTTGGTCTTGATTTAACCCCTTGACTGCCAGAGAAAATTAAAGAAAAAATCATTGGGCAAATCATGCCATGAAAAAGACAACTGATAGAGCCAATCTGGCAAAATGGTCTGGGGATATTACCCTCTTGACTGTGTTAGAGCAAAAGCCAGCATATCAGGGTTATTCATCTTCATCTGATGACATCATCAGTGATGTCATCAGGTCAGTACGTGAAATGTTGGTGGCAGTCAAAGGGTTAATCCTGTTTTTTCAAACTCAAAATATTTTTTATTCTGATGTAAATTATAAAACAAACAAACAAACAAAACCAATGATGGCAACAGCTTGGAGAAATACATTGGCCTGAACTGTATGTCAAGACGGCTAACGTGGAAGAAAAAAACCACATTTTGTATTTTATCCCGGGCAGATGTTGGTGCTGGATTCGCTGATCAACTGGGCAGGGGTGGTGGACGAACTGGACTTTGCCAAACGGCTGTCCACCTGGAGTGACCACGGCTTCCCTGAGTTAGGGGACACCTCGGGGATCCTCATCAGCTCCACCATCTCACAGGTGTCTGTCTCTCTGTCTGTCTGCCTGTTCTTTTTGCCTGTCGGTCTGGAGTGAACTCAGCTTCCCTAATCACAATCACAATCACAATATTTATTCGTCCAAAAAATGGAAATGTGTGTGTGGTGGCACATAAAAAGGGTAAACAGTATGCAATAAAAGATCACAGTTCCAATATTAAAATGACAGCTTCACACAAAACTCAAGCACACGCAGACAGCAAGCACCCCCGCTACGCTCCCCCCCCCCCTCCCTCCCTCCTCATACACATAGAGACAGACAAACAGGCAAAGACTGAGGAAGAGTGGGAGAGAGAGAGAGGGTGGGGAGAAAGAGAGGGAATGAGAGAGACAGGAATAAGAGAGAGAGAGAGAGGAAGAGAGAGAGACTCAGACTCAGAAACTTTATTTTACAAGGAAAAGAATTTAGGCTGGGCCTAGTGTTCCATTCTGTCCTTGGTTCTAAGCATGCAATGCATAACTACTACTATAAATGAACATTGAGACACAGGAAAATCGCCAACAAAAAACAACTAACAGTAATATAGCAACGACATGGTAGGCAGAGCATCAAGAGAAAGACAGAGAGAATGAGAGAGAAAGTTAAGTTAACCCTTTCAAATTCAACGCCAGCCATTTTTTAGCCAAAGCTTTCCATTTAAACCTACCTGGGTAGAGAAAAGATTTTGCTGCAATATTGGGGATTCCTCTCTGACGTGCATAAAATAGGGCCTCTCCTTACCTCTCAAAATACAGAAAATAAGGTCATTGGATACCAGAACCTCATTTGTTGCCTTTCAGTGACATAGGTGTTAAATCATTGTGGTGCCAAGAGGCGACAGTGGCGATGAAAGGGTTTTTAAAAGGATCTTTTTCTTCTTCTTCTTCTTCGTTTGCTCAGACAAGTTTCCTGTCATATGAGCATAGATGTGTCATGCTGCCGTTATGCGCCTAACTAAGAAATAGCTAGGCCCAGCATGTCTGACTTTGGCTGGAAGAAATCTTTGTAAGAATTTATAGAAAAAAAGGCAGGAGAAGGAGCTAGTGTACATGCGTGTGTGTTTGTGTTTGTGTGTGTGTGTGTGCTGTAGACCTGTATTCATGGGAATGAGAGCTTGAAAGCGTTTTGAATGGCATGGTCACCAAAAATAAACGCTGTTGTCATTTATCATCATCATCGTTATTTCAATTTTATTATTGTTATGATGTTTTTCATCATTATTATTTGTAACATCATATCCTCCGAAGTCGGAGTGTGGCTGTCCACGTGGCGGGCTAATCAAAAGCGGTCACACACGTAATGTTCTCATCCCTAGCTGGTGGAGTTGTACCGTAGTGTTCAAGTGCTTCGGCTGTTGGGATGATCCCTGGAGTCGTTAAGCCAGGGAACAACAACAACAACAACATCATCATTACAATGGAACCTCCCTTATAAGACCTCCCAATATAAGACTCCCTCCCATATAAGACCTACTTCTCTGAAACATTGCCCATATTTGAAAGTATCTTTTAAAATTCCCTCCCTTAAAGACCCCTCCCTTATAAGACCTCATTTTGGATGTTTTTGGGAGGTCTTATAAGGGAGGTTCCACTGTATCATCACTTCACAGGTGGTAGCGGACAAAAACTTCACCACAGACCCCCACACAGCAGCGGCAAGGGTCCTGCATCAGCACTCGACTGTACAGAACGGCACCCCTCCCACTGGAGGCATGTCTGACGCTGACGCCTGTCGCAAATCATCCCCATCATCATCGTCATCATTGCCATCGTCATCAGGGCTCTCAGCCTCCCTGAAGTCCTCGGTAAACACCATCGGACCGGTCAGAGTCCAGGAACCCTCCTCCTGTTCGCAGTTTGGGACAGACAACGGGGCTGTGATCCGCGCCTGCGTTTTGGGTAAGTTTGTTTTTAGTATAGTATAGCATAGTATAGTGTGGGACTGGCTCAAGCCTGAGCCTCGCGGCTTATAAACGTCCCTTCATCAACACTGTTTTGTTTGCTTAAAGCATGCCTTTTAAAATTATGATTGTAATTCAATCATCATGTTCAAACAATAGTTGACTAACATTTGTCAAGGAGATTTTTGAAGGTATTTAGCTCTTTTTAGGTTAGGTGTTAGTAAATTCCAGAGGTTAGCAACTCGGTTATTAAAACAATGTTTACACTTGTTAGTATAGCAATGCTGTATAATATATTATGCAATTTTATTATGTAATTTTCCCTCTTGATTTCTAGTGCTGTTATAAATAGACAGTGTAAAAAGAGAATCAATGCTAATGTCATCTAAGTTGCTAAAAATGTTGTGCATCTGTATAAGGTCTCCCCTAACACGTCTTCCTTTTAATGAATGAAGGTTTAAGAATTTTAATCTATCTTGGTAATTGAAATCTGTACAACTTTTAACCATTTTGGTTGCTCTCCTCTGTACCCTTTCAATAGAAGCTGATTGACGTTTTAGACACGGGTACCAGATGATATTACCATACTCTAAATGTGAACGTACCAATGATTTGTATAATAACAAAAATGTTTCCTTATCTAAATGAATGAATGTTCTTTTAATTTTTGTATAAGACTGGGTTCACATTAGACGCGTAAGTTCCATACGGAAAACCCTAAATAAGTGGAAGAAAGAAGGATAAACGTTTACGCATATAGGGGAAATTCGAACACATGCACTAAATCTTTTCTCTTCTTCGTTTCACTTTTTTATGGATTGCGCACAGGTTTCCGCATGGAATATCCGCTTATGTGTGTACACAGCCTAACTGAACTAAAAAAATAACACATCACAACGCTACACATTAACGCAAACAGGTGAAGATGGGGAAAAGAAGCAAAGTAAAAAAAAAGACCTAAATTTTCTGTCTTTAGAAAGACTTTTTTTGAGGTGATGTGGCTGTAAGCAAAAGACAGGTTGGATGAATGAATCATTTTATTTTTGTGAAAAGTTGATTTGTGATGGGAAAGATGGTGTGTTGGGGGTGGGGTGGGGGTGGTTGGTGGCGACGGGTGGAAGAAGCGGAAGGGTGTATTGGTGGTGGTGGTGGTGGTGGTGGTGGTGGTGTTAACGGATACATGTCGTTGTTTAGGTTGGTAATAATGTACGTGTTTCTCTGCTTGATGAAGAAATTTGTAGTTGTACAGAACCCCCCCTCCCCATGGGAATACCGGAGGGGGGGGGGGTCTTACGTACAAATAGTTCCCCCACCTTCTGGAAGTTCTGTGCTTGTAACTTCCTTTAATCTGTCCCTCTCTTTGACTCTGCCTTTTCCCTTGCTTTGTATCATCTGATCTATCTTTCTGACTTTTGGCCCATTTTCCTGCCTTTTTTCCCAAAACAATTCTTCATTATAGTTTTCTCCTTTGAGCTCCTCCGAAATTGGAATATGTCGGCTGAATGCAGCGAGGAGACCAGTACAAACTGGAAGATGGACACATACGTACCCATTGTGGCCTTATGGCCTGGGAACGCAGAAGAAGAAGATTAGCCAACGCCACAAAAAAAGAACTCATGTTGCACAAGGTCGATTTTTGTTCTTTGATGGCAAACTAATCAACGTGTTGATTGTGTGGCCATGCACGGCAAAGAAAAAAAGAAGAAGATGCATCTCGAGTTCAATGCAAACTAGCATGATGTTGAAAGGTTAAGGCAGGTCTCTGAGCATGCCCAGTAGGCTAACACGCACGGTTAGTTTTCCTGTGGTCAAGAAAGCCTTCTCGATAGCTACCGTATTTTTCGGACTATAAGGCGCACCTCAAAAAAATTACACAAAATTCAGATTTAAAAAATGATATCTTCTGACTACTTTATTAGTCGCAGGGGTCTCAGACTGGGGGGAAAGTATCGCCTTACAGTAAAAAATTAAAAAACGGTAGATAAGTGGCAAGGATTGGGCCAGGAAAGCTATTACGTCCTCCCCCATTGTCGGGATACCGGGGGGTCTTTTGTATAAATAGTTCCCCCACCTTCTGGAAGTTCGTTCTTGTAACTTCCTCTCATCTGTCATTCTTTGACTCTGCCTTTTCCCTTTGCTTACTGTGTACTATATTTCTGCCTTACCGGTCCATTCTCCTGCCTTTTTTCCCCAAAACACTTTCAAAAGATATCCTCCAGTCAAAGTCTGACTTGCTGGGCCTTACTATTTCTTAGTTAGGCGCATAACGGCAGCATGACGCACCTGCGCTCATAATTGACAGGAAACTGTTTGAGCGATCGAAGAAGAAGCTATTACGTCCATCAACATTTACTACGGGGTATATATTATGTTTCTACGATTCCTCAGCAGATGTTTATTTGTCATGGTCGTCGTTATTGCAGTGGAACCTCCGTTATAAGACCTCCCATTATAAGACTCCCTCCCATATAAGACCTACTTCTCTGAGACATTGCCCTTCTTTGTCAGGGTTCCCAGGGACCCCCATTTGGGGGTCTATGAAGTACTAACATTCTAAAGGACCCACTAAAAGAATGTGCAGGGGGTCCCAGGGATGCACTAGAAAAATTCTTTTTAGCATTTGCAATGCCACTGGGACCCTCTATCCAGCCTCTAGGACCCTCTATGCTGCAAATGAAGGAGTCCCTGGGACCCCTTAGTTTGCGGAACGATTGGGAGCCTTGTTTGTAAGGATTAAAACCCCTCCCTTATAAGACATCATTTTTGATGATTTTTGAAGGTCTTATAAGGGAATAAAAAATAGTAAATAATAAATAACAAATAATAAATAAATAACTGCAAGATTTCGCAAAGTCTCAGGAAAATGTAAAAATAAAGTGGTGGGTTGGGGAAATCCAAAACACTAAACAACAACAAAAATAAAAACAAAACCGACGTTTCTGAGCATAACTCCTTCGTCTGGGTACACACACACACACACACACACACACACACACACACACACACACACACACACAAAGGAATGAAACTAAAAGTCTTATAAGGGAGGTTCTACTGTATGATCTGCCAGGCATTCCCAGTTTCCACGATTTAGACGAGGTTGAGGCGAACTCTGTGCGAATCTGCCGCGCCACCCACGCTGACCCTCGATGCGTGGCCTCCTGTGTGTTCGTGTCCCTGCTGGTGGCTTTGTTACTGCAGGTAAATTGTTTTTCATCATGCATCAGGGTCGAGTTTCTCTAGACGACGGCCGCCGCGCGCATAACTGTTACGCCAAAAGGGGTCTAAGAAACGCTTTAGAAAATGTTTGCGGAGAAAAATATTACACGCTCTTGTCTGATTGGTTGAAAAATAAGCATTATTTTAACCAAACTTTAATGGACCAATCAACAACAAGAAATGTATTAACCCCCTACAAGTCATGTGATAGTTCCGGATAGTTCGCCGCTTGCTCGGTGTTTGGCAAGAACAAAACGTCACGCAAACGATCGGCAAACGAAGAGTGTTTCTTAGACCGTTTTTGCCGAGTAGTGAAACGGCCCCCAGAACCTGTGCAAATGATTTGACATCTGGAGTTGATGCTGGTAATGTTACATCTGTCATTGTATTGTAGATTGTTGGTTATTTCAAATCCAGCTTTACTGCAGGTAATTTGATACTTGATATTTTTGTCTTGATGTATGTACTAGTATAGTATAGTATAGTGTGGGACTGGCTCAAGCCTAAGCCTCGCGGCTTATAAATGTCCCTTCATTGATCACTGTTTTGTTTGCTTAAAGCATGCCTTTAAAATTATGATTGTAATTCAATCATCGTATTCAAAAAGTAGTTCGCTAAATTTCCTCATCCTTGTCAAGGAGATTTGTGAAGGTGTTTAGTGTTGGTGCTCTTTTTAGGTTAGGTGTTAATAAATTCCAGAGGTTAGCAACTCGGTTACTAAAACAATGTTTACGTTTATTAGTATTACAACATTGTATATGTAAAAATATTATGATCTGTATTGCACTTCTTTTTGTTGTTGTTGCAAGTAATGAGCAACATAGTTTGCAAAGACCGTTGGTTGGTGACAAAAACTTGATGTTCAGTTCTGGTTGAAGTGTCATTCATCTGCTAAATATTTTACTCGCAGAATGAAGAGTGACACTGAAGACACTTTGACCTCTTCACTGCCCTGCCACGGATATTTCCGTCAACCTATAAACTGCCCTGCCACGGAAATATCCGTCAGGGTTATTCTAAGAATGAAATAGTGGGGCTAAGGGCGAAATTGAACAAAGGGGGGAAAACTCTTTTTAATTAACTCCCCTCCACCAAAGGTGATTGCGATACCAATCACCTAGCAATGAGTGGATCAGAGCCAAAGTGAAGCAAACAAAGCATCATTCTCTCTTTCGCTCTGATCCACTCATTGCTACTTTGGTGGAGGGGAGTTAATTAGAAAGAGTTCTCCCCCTTTGTTCAATTTTGTTATTCTAAGAGTTTCCCTTTTTCTATCCATATGCTTTTCGCAGTATGTTTGAATGCACGTGAAAGTGTTCTCAAATCATAGTATATTCAATTCCCTTTCAGAAAAGTATAGGTCACTTTTATTCAGACATTTTTGTGACACTCCCCAACCTAAAACGGCTTGGCAAATAGTTGCCCCGCGAACCGGAAACGGGCTTGGCAGTTAAGGGGTAAATGAAGGTGAAGATTTGTTGTTAAACATTAAATGTTGAACTTTCAAGAAGAAATTTTTGGTATTTTTTTGGTATTTGGTATATTCTAGTCACAGAGACTTATCTCTGTGAAATTCGGGCTGCTCTTCCCTGGAGAGAACGTCGCCGCAAGTGCAGCGCCTACCTTTTGGGGGGGGGGGGCACAAGGTGAGGAGGGTGTGTGGGCACACTTGGAAAACCTAGCTATCAATTTGGCCATACCAGGCAGCAGGATTTCTCCCTGCTCTTACCAACTTTCAACTGCCGTGGGATTTTTTCGTGCCGTAAAGCCCACGGATCAGACTAGCTTTAAGCCCCCATCCGAAGGACTGGACATTCAGTTCGATTTTCCAGTCAAACTAGAAAGAAAGGGCGAGGAGGCCGGGATTCGAATCCGGGTCACTCACGCTGCAGTACACGCATTACATTTGGCAGGCGAACGTCTTAACCATTGTGCCACCTTAATGCTCAAACATCATCAGTATTCTTCTTCTTCTACGATCGCTCAGACAGTTTCCTGTCAATTAAGAGCGCAGATGTGTCATGCTGCCATTATGCGCCTAACTAAGAAATAGTTAGGCCCAGCAAGTCTGACTTCGGCCGGAGGAAATGTTTTTGAAAGTGTTTCGTAAAAAAAAAGGCAGGAGAATGGACCGGTAAGGCAGAAAGACAATAGATGACAGCAAGCAAAGGGAAAAGGCAGAGTCAAAGAGAGTGACAGATTAGAGGAAGTTACAAGCACAGAACTTCCAGATGGTGGGGGAACTATTTATGCAAAAGACCCCCCCCCCCGGAATCCCCACAGGGGAATCATCAGTATGAAAATCTAGATTTGGTGAAGAGCTGAGCCGAAGTCAGCTGTGGAGAAACAAGGCCCAACAAAGACACGGGAAGAAAATGACAGGAGCTTGATGCTGTTTATGGCAGGGAGGCCCTCAAGAGGGCGTGGAGCTGGAAAGCGTGATAGAGCCTGCGAAACAGCGCGCACTTGCGTTCCTGTCTGACCCCATCTGTAGAGAGCAGTTCAGCAAGTACCTTCACATTAAGGATGTTTCTCAGTGAGTCTCAGTGTGCGTTTGTGTTTTGGAGAAATTGAGGGTGAGTGTGTATGACCATGAGCTATGAGCTATTGTGCAACACGCAGACACACACATGACGTATGCGCACATGCATGCACACACACACACACGCACGCACGCGCACGCACACACGCACACGCACACACACACACACACACACGCACACACACACACACACACACACACACACACACACACACACACACCTCTGTAGTGTTTTTATTGTTGTTTTTACACCTTTTTTGTGGACACAATCTTGATAAGGATTTTTGTTGTTGTCTTTAAAGACACACTGACCCACCACGATTAATTCCCTTGGGTTTTTTTTCTAGGTAGCTGTGACCCTTATACAAATGTCCCCAACTTAAAACTGAGGCTGCTCTTTAAAATAATGTTTCGGTTTGAATTTGGGGGCATTTGTATGGGAGTCAAACCTGGTAAAAACAAGATTTCTTACCAGCTATAAGAGGAAAAACACATGAAACCGGTGATTTTGATACATGATCTGGTGGGTCTTTAATAAGCTTTCATGGTTTTTTAAAATGATAAATTCCTGACTAACCCGGTCAGGAATGTAGTAGGAATGCATTGTCTGTTTACAAGAAAAAATTAAAAAAAGATTATCTTTTTTCTTTTCTTTTTGCGTCGATTGATTGGATTGATTGTATAACGTTCTAAAAACAAATTAAATAAAACTTCATGCCCAGACTGAACGTTCGCGAAAAGAACGAGATGAGCCACACATTCAAGCCGGTGGGCGCTGCCGTGCTGGCGCTGAGTCAGGCCCCGGGGGGGTCTTTCACAGAGCTGATGACCCGGCTGTCCATGGAGGGCGGGGACAGCAACGGAAACTGCTGCGTGGCGGGGGCCATCGGGGGGCTGCTGGCGGGGTACCAGAGACTGCCCGCCCTGTGGCTGGGGGGGCTGAGGGCAAAGCAGGTGGCTTGGTTGAATGTGAGGGTCAACCATTTGCTGGATATGATGGGGCTGCCATGAGGATTAGGATTACTTGACTGTTGTTGTGGGTGTGTGGGGGTATATGTACGTGTGACTGTGTGTGAGTACGAGAAAGTGAGAGAGAGAGAGTGTGTGTGTGTGGCTGAGGGCAAAGTGTGCTTGTTGAGTGTGTGTGTGTGTGGACATGATGGGGAGGGCTAAGGGGTCAAAGCTTTTTGTTGTGGGTGGCTTGGTTGAATGTGAGGGAGAAACCATTTGCTGGATATGATGGGGCTGCCATGAGGATTAGGATTACTGGGGCTGACTGTTGACTTTTTGTGGGTGTGTGGGGGTATATGTACGTGTGACTGTGTGTGAGTACGAGTGGCTTGGTTGAATGTGAGGGTCAACCATTTGTTGGACATGATGGGGCTGCCATAAGGATTGTGTTTGTGTGTGTGTGTGTGACTGGGGTCAAAGCAGGTGGCTTGGTTGAATGTGAGGGTCAACCATTTGTTGGACATGATGGGGCTGCCATAAGGATTAAGATTATTTGACTTTTTGTTGTAGGGGGTATATGTGTGCGTGTGACTGTGTGTGAGTACGAGAAAGTGAGAGAGGGAGAGAGTGTGTGTGTGTGGCTGGGGGCAAAGCAGGTGGCTTGGTTGAATGTGAGGGTCAACCATTTGTTGGTCATGATGGGGCTGCCATGAAGATTAAGATTACTTGACTGTTGTTGTGGGAGTGTGGGGGTATATGTGCATGTGACTATGTGTGAGTACGAGAAAGTGATAGAGAGAGAGAGACTCTATGTATGTGTGTGAATGTTGAGTGAGTGAGTGTGAGTGGCTGGGGGTTGAGGAGAAAGCAAGTGGTTTGGTTGAATGTGAGGGTCAACCATTTCAATCAATCAATCAATCAAAATGTATTGTCTTTGAAACATAAAGAAATTCTTTGTCTGGCATGCACATAAAACACACATATAAACATAGAAATAATAAGACATGCATAATATAAGTACATCATAAGAATTAAATTACATTGCAATATAAAACACTTGGAAGTACACACACACACGCCCACACACACACACACACCCTTCCCCACACACATTATTCAAAATCTCCACCCTCAGCCACGCCTCTCCCATATCACACACGCACACACACACACACACAGCTTAACTAACAATTTGCATAAAAGTAATAATAGAACATTTTTTGGATGTGATGGGGCTGCCATGAAGGGGGGGGGGGGGGGGGGGGGGGTTGATAGTGGTGGTGTTTGTAATTTAAGTTGTGTTTGTGTTCGTGCGTGAGGGGAAAGAAAGTGGCTTGGTTGAATGTGAGGGTGAACTATTTGTTGGATATGATGGGGCTTCCGTCAGGATTGAAATCATTTGGTGTTGTGTGTGTGTGAGGGTGAGGGTGAATGTGAGCGAACAAGCGAGACTGTGTGTGTGTGTGTGTGTGTGTGTGAGAGAGAGAGAGACAGAGAGAGAGAGACATTATGTGTGAGAGAAAGAGATACACAGAGAGAGAGAGAGAGTGTGTGTGTATGTGTGTCTGTACATTATGTGTAAGAGAAAGAGATACTTTATGTGTGTGTGAGGAGAGAAGGAGAGAGAGAGTGTGTGTATGTGTATGTGGTATGTGTACATTATGTGTAAGAGATACTTTATGTGTGTGTGAGGGGAGAAAGAAAGTGAGAGGGAGAGAGTGTGTGTATGTGGTGGGGTTTTTTAAATGTGTGTTTGCATTATGTGTCTGTGCTATTTACATACTGTTTTAGGTGAACAACATGATGCTAGTTTTTTGTTGACACAACCAAACTGCTGCTCCCCCCCCCCCCCCCCCCCCACCCCCCCTCACGAAGGAGGCTAATAAGAGTGACATAATTATGATGAGGGTGTTTGAGAATATTCTTGCTTAGTTTATTGATATTGGCCACTGCAACTAGGGTTATTAACGCACTCGACAGCAAGAGTTATGCCCTTGCTGGTCAGTATCCAAAAGGGCATTCACTCTTGCTAAAGGCAGCCATTCAGTGGACTCAAATAGGGTTATTGGCGAGAGTTACATCCTTGTTTGGTAAGTACTCAAGCATCCACCAAGGGCATTCACTCTTGCAAAAGGTGGTCGTTGCAGTGGCCAATAGTACAGATTTTGCTTTGTATTGATGTGATGTGAACATAATGAAACAATGGCACCGGGTGAATCAAAGAGTTGGCAAAGTCTTTCATTGGAGGATACTGCGTTTTGATTATTGTTAATATTTAAACAAATAAAATTAGCCTTTGTGATTTATGATGGATGCTATTGTTAACGCATACTAAAATTATGTTGAGTGAAGTTTGAATAAATGTGTCTGCGTGTGTGTGCGTGCATGCGTGTGTGCGTGCATGCGTGCGTGTGTGGATGGATGGAGTATTTCCAGTTTCTGTTTTCTGCTAATTTTGAATTGTGATACAATGCATACATGGATTTTACCCTTTCGCTGCCAACCACTTTTCAGCAAAAAATGATTCAGTCACACTTAACTGGGTCATGAAAATTTGGCGTCTGATCTGCAATATTGCCAATCCCCCATATAGCCTCCATCAAATAACGCCTTTCCTCATCTCCCGCAAATGCATGTAACACCATGCATGCTTCTGTCATGCCTTTTAGGGAAATGTGCGTTACATCAATGTGGTGCATGGGTGAAACTCTGTCAGTTTTACACAGATTTCAGTTTTTGTAAGTTTACCAGAAACTGAACTTCATGTTGTTTTTTATAAATCCTCCCCACCCGAGAAAAGAAAAGAAAAACAATTGACCACAAGCGATTTGGGGCGTTTTGAACTTGGTTGTTCTATCCTGGAAGTCTCTCTCTCTCGGGGAATCTTGAAAACAGCATGGTGATGCCATATTGTTTTTGAAAGACAGTGTAAGCATTTCACGAGGCTTATCGGACTCAAAACTGTCTCTGTCCATCATTGTAACTGTCTGTCTGTCTCGTTATCTTTCTCTCTTGCCCCCCCCCCCCCCCCCCCCCCGAATCCTCCAGTGGGGCTCTACCGGGGGCCCTGGGCGGTCTCTGCACTCCTTCCTTTCATTTTTTTTTTCATTTTTGCGATATGTAAATGGGACATTGGTGGTGAAAGGGTTAAATATCACAACTTGTCATGTACACCATGTTTTTTTCCTTAGCGTGATTTTAACATAATACCAACATAGTAACAATTTACACATTTAAAAATCGTCTTGATAAGTCTACTAAATTTATAGATATTTTTTAGAAGCTTTGACCAATAACTAGGAAAATTTAACCGTATAAACCTTGACCTGGAAGGAAAAAAACATGTCTGATATTGTTAACGATGGGACTGCATGAAAAGCTTCACAGCTTGTTTGGTCCCTACTCTACTACTACTACTACTACTACAATGTTGTTAACCATGTCATTTTGTATATATATATGGGACCATCTGCCCTCAATTTATGTAAGCGCTTCCTTGTTTATCGTTTTGAGAATGGGTCACTGCAAATGTTTTTGGTTCATTAATATTTGGTGAACGATATTCTGTGATCATAGTTTTTGCAACAACAAAAAATTATGGAAGTTTGGAGCACGTGCTTTCATCAAAATGTAAAATGGGGATAAAGATGTTATGTTATGATAGCTTCTTTTTCACTCCTCTCTTGCAATAGCGTTGGAGCATTTTGTATCCTAAGCGTGTACTGATTTGTTGGAGTTTAAATTCGCCTTTTTGTTTTTACCAATGTTAGTTTTAGTGATTCACTGGTGCTGTTCGTTTCAGTGGTTTTGTGTGTGTGTGTGCATGTTTTTTGAGCGATTTTGCAAATTCAAGAATAAGCATAATTTAAGCTGACAAGTGTTCAGACTTTTGCAACCACCCTATGTACTTATGATACCAAAAACAAACTACACCATAGGCTAAAATAAAAATTTGACATGTGATTATTGTGCATACCCGTGCCATGGTTAAATTTTCTTTTTACAAGTTCACCATCAGTATTCTTGCACAGGCAGTAAAGACATTGATCATCGAACTAAACATTATCGAACTGAACGTCCAGTCCTTCGGATGGGGACTTAAAGCTAGTCTGACCCGTGCGCTTTACGCACGTAAAATTCCACAGCAGTTGAAAGTCGGTAAGAGCAGGGAGAAATCCTGCTGCCTGGTACGGCCAAATTGATAGCTAGGTTTTCCAAGTGTGTCCCCCCCGCCCCTCCTCACCCTGTGCCCCCCAAAAATAAAAATAATAAAAAAATTGGATAGGCTCTGCTCTTGCGGCAACGCGCTCTCCAGGGGAGAGCAGCACAAATTTCACAGAGAAAAGTCTCGGTGACTAGAATATGCCAAATACCAACAAAAATATCCGTGCCAGGGTAAATTTCATTTACCCTCGCTGTGTACCTAACTGATGCAAGTTCACAATTAGTATTCTTACACAGGCAGTAAAGACGTTGATTAAAGCTGGGTTGTTTACGCATAAAGCCTCCACTTTCCTTTCATTTTACTGTGATCTGGTAATCTTTTATTAGTAGCTTAGAACACGTTGAAGCGTTTCAAATTTGTTGATCTTATGCATTAAGCAACAACAAATCAATATCATTTAGCTGTCATAATTATTGTGTATGTTGTCTTACCCTGGCTTAAAGACTCCAGGGATCACCCCCAACAGCTGAAGCACTTGAACACTATGGCACAAATGCACCAGCTATGGGATGAGAACATTACACATGTGACCAGTTTTTTTTATTACCCCGCCACGTGGGCAGCCACACTCCGACTTCGGAGGATTTTAGACTGATGATGTTATGCTGGGAGCTTGTCATGTTTTAAGACAACCCCCTCACAACCATGCAGAACATAACATTTTGATGTAGCCTTGGTGTTCTAGCTTATGTCAACTGGTCTGAATCATGTATGAATGTTTATTACTAAAAGAGTGTCAAACAAATCTTACGTACATGTATGCTCAATTTTCCTGTAGTTTTATTTACAATTTTTGCATAAATGTATGGGCTCAAGAAGCTTTGGTGATTTTTTTTTTTGCGTGCAAGACAAATTTAATTTCAACGATGCTTGCTTTAATTAGAGAGATATTTGGGTACGTTTCTTTTCTTTCCTGAAATAATGCAAAAATATAGCGAGTTTGTCAGACTTTTTAACTGGACATTCTTTACAAACCTTGTGGAAGAATGGTGAACACTGTGTGGTAAGCCATTCCAGACTGAAGGAGCAGAGTGTGAAAAAGAGGATTCTCCAAAGGATTTTGAATGTGACGGTTTCCTGGGTCTTTATACATCATATGTGAAACCAAAAGTGATTTTTGTCGTCTCTCTTTTGTCTTTTCCCCCCATTCAGATTGTATTTATTGGCTGCTATGGATTCGACATGGTATTTACATTGAGTTCTCTTACAATGAACATTACCATATTTTTCTAAGACGAACAGGGCAATTTTCAAGAAAAATCTGAAAAAAATTAAAGTAAAGTTTATACACCTCGCAAAAGAAAGTCAAAGTTTGAAGCTCGTACACGTCCTGTAAATGCTCGCCGACCGCCATTACTGCTGTCATAAACGAGAGTTGGCTCCCCTTTCAAAGCGACTTCCGGTTGTTGTGGTTGGACGTTTCTTCGCGAAAACTGGTAGAATTATGGTTTTTACATCCAATTAAGGGTTATGGCATCTGTTGGACAACATCTCGGACGATAATAGGGATTTTGAAGCATTTTAATGTGAGTATTCGTCGTATCGGCGACTCATGACTTCTTTCGATGTTGTGACTCACAGTAGACTGTACTGAGTACAGCGATGGCTCCCGCCCACCTGCGTGCGCATCTCGACCCTTCCAACGAAAGTGTCGCCATCTTAGTCAGATTTGTGTGTAAACAGGATGGAAGTTCAGTTTAACGTCGCGTATCGGCTTTCGCCATGTACGACGGGCTGAACAAACCAACCAGGGTATAAACAAAAATTTATGTTCCTGAATCACTGTCTTAGCCAAAAGGCTGAGAAACGATCAGAATTTAAACGTGTAAACAGCATCGATCGGGCATTTTTCAAAGTAAGTTACTGACTAAGATGGTGGTCTCCCATACTATGGAGCGCTCCTTGTGGCCGGATATGACGACACATGGGTACAAGCCATCGTTTCCTCTCTTCTGACGATTTTTGTTCACTAATAGGGCACCCTCGTTTATCAGGCGCATTGGTCAAAATTGGAAAAAACAATATCGCCTTATAGTCCGAAAATTACGGTAAATGTGTCTGTGAATAGTATGTATACTCAAACGTATAAATATTTATCTATTTATTCATTTATTTGTTTCTTTCCCCCCATGGGGATACCGGGGGGTCTTTTGTATAAATCGTTCCACCTTCTGGAAGTTCTGTTGCTTGTAACTTCCTCTAATCTATCACTCTCTTTGACTCTGCCTTTTCCCATTGCTTACCGTCATCTACTATCTTTCTGCCTTTCCTGTCCATTCTCCTGCCTGTTTCAAGAAACACTTTCAAAAAGATTTCCTCCAGCCGAAGTCGGACTTGCTGGGCCTAACTATTTCTTAGTTAGGCGGATAACGGCAGCATAATTGACAGGAAACTGTCTGAGTGATCGCAGAAGAAGTTATTTGTTTGTACATTTTATTTCTAAGAATACTTTCCTTACAAAAAAGTGGAAATAATGACAGACATAGTTGTAACGGGTTTTGTGAAACATTTGACACTGCCATTATTTGCCAATGACTGTGTTTCTGTCATGTGTTAGTTTACTTATTTATTTATTTATTCATCTATTTATGTGTTTAATTATTTATGAAACTCAACGCCCATTTCGTTCTGAGAGTAGAAACGGAAGCAGTCATGGTAGCAGTGTGTTTGTGAATATTTTGACACTGCCATGGAACCATCTAAATTCTTGCAGTGTACGCCTTAGGGTTTCAGAGCCAAATGACTGACCTTGCGCTTGTATTGTTGTCAGGGTTTACTTTTTGGATGATATCCTTAATCCGAATTAACTCTTCATTCTTACCAGCCTCTTTTGAGGGGGGATATAAACTGCTGTACTTTCCTAGTTTTTATAGAGCTCCCTATCTCCCTATTCCTTGGTTTCCAGAGAGGGTAAAACTGTATAAATCACTAATTTCAGTGGAATCTACCATATAAAACTCATCAGCCTGTATGTGGGTCCAAAAACATGCGTCTTTGAGCAAGTTGGCAAACTGCATATGTTGTTACAATGTTCATTGTTAAAAGTTTTGCATAAAGTGTTACAAGAGTATTTAAGACAGCAACGGTTACTGTTCATTTAGAAATGCATTATGTCATTGTATCATACTTTAAGACGGTACCTTTTATTTTGCTGTTTGTTTAAATCATATTGTATCTATATTATATTTTAAATAGAATATTGACATCTTTGGCATTTGTTCAGAATGTGTTATGGTTATGTCAGTTGTATCATATAATTTTGATATCATTTTCTTGTGAAGTTTTGATCATATCATATTTCCTTATTTATGTTTTGATGTGAAATTTATTAATAATGTGTGAAAAACATGGTAATCAGTTTTCGGTTTGTTTGCATATTTAAATAAGTTTGCAATCTTTAAAAACTGAAATAAAAACGTTATCAATTGAGGAGGGAAACAACAAATAAATCATTCAAATCAAAAAGGTCTTTGTATTTTTATACAGAAGAGTGGATAGAATGAATGGATTGAGAATAGGCCCCATTCTAATTTATCAAAGTATGATAATAAAATAAAAAAACATCAGATTTAGTTTGCAATTGAAAATGTAGTTGTACCCTGGCTTAAGACTCCAGGGATCATCCCAACAGCCAAAGCACTTGAACACTATGGTACAAATGCACCAGCTAGGGATGAGAACATTACGTGTGTGGCCGGTTTTTTTTTATTACCCCGCCACATGGCCAGCCACACACTGGACTTCAGAGGATGCAATTGAAAATAAAGTTTAAAACATTCAAATGATTCAAACACGAAACTTGATAACCATCCTCAATGTCGTCGTTTATTTACAATCCTCATTTTTTTTTTTTATTACACTTTCAAACACCCAGAATTATGTATCTTGCTTAATTCATACATATTCATGAACGTCAACAGTTTTTGCAATCCTTGTTCATGGTTTTCTGACATGGTTTAAAAAAAAAAAAAAACCAACAACACAAATTTACATTGATCAAAGGCTTCCCATAAAATTAAAACAAAATTGTGGGACTATTCACACATGCTGTGTGTGTGTGTGTGTGTGTGCGTGTGCGTGTGCGTGTGCGTGTGTGTGTGTGGTTTTGATGTTGTTTTCTAGTTGTGTCATCTAGACATAATACACAAATGCTTGGCATGAATTCAGCTTCACATACATTCAATAAATCACTAAGACATAATACACAAATGATAGGCATTCAGCTTCACATACATTCAATAAATCACTCAGACATAATACACAAATGCTTGGCATGAATTCAGCTTCACATACATTCAATAAATCACTAAGACATAATACACAAATGATTGGCATGAATTCAGCTTCACATACATTCAATAAATCACTCAGACATAATACACAAATGCTTGGCATGAATTCAGCTTCACATACATTCAATAAATCACTAAGACATAATACACAAATGATAGGCATTCAGCTTCACATACATTCAATAAATCAGTCAGACATCACACAAATGATTGGCATTCAGCTTCACATACATTCAATAAATCACTCAGACATAATACACAAATGATTGGCATTCAGCTTCTTCACATACATTCAGTAAATCACTGAAGACATAACACACAAATGATTGGCATTCAGCTTCACATACATTCAGTAAATCACTGAAGACATAACACACAAATGATTGGCATTCAGCTTCACATACATTCAGTAAATCACTGAAGACATAATACACAAATGATTGGCATTCAGCTTCTTCACATACATTCAGTAAATCACTGAAGACATAACACACAAATGATTGGCATTCAGCTTCACATACATTCAGTAAATCACTGAAGACATAACACACAAATGATTGGCATTCAGCTTCAGATACATTCAATAAATCACTCAGACATAATACACAAATGATTGGCATTCAGCTTCACATACATTCAGTAAATCACTGAAGACATAACACACAAATGATTGGCATTCAGCTTCACATACATTCAATAAATCACTCAGACATAATACACAAATGATTGGCATTCAGCTTCTTCACATACATTCAGTAAATCACTCAGACATAACACACAAATGATTGGCATTCAGCTTCACATACATTCAATAAATCACTCAGACATAATACACAAATGATTGGCATTCAGCTTCACATACATTCAGTAAATCACTGAAGACATAACACACAAATGATTGGCATTCAGCTTCACATACATTCAATAAATCACTCAGACATAACACACAAATGATTGGCATTCAGCTTCACATACATTCAATAAATCACTCAGACATACTAAACAATTGATTGGCATTCAGTTTTACATACATTCAATAAATCACTCGGACATACTAAACAATTGATTGGCATTCAGCTTCACATACATTCAATAAATCACTCGGACCATAACAGAAATACAACCAGAAAGCATCCAAAACTTAAAATTGGACCTGTCCCTACACGAACATTTCAACTATGTTCCTATTTATAACTATGTTCCAATAAAAATACTTCTTGAGGATCTCCATAAAGAGATGTTTAAAATAGTGGAAACATTTTACTTAATGGACAAAAACGTACGCCTCAGATGGATCAATAGTAAACAACTATGATAGTGTACATTGATTAGAAGTTAACAGCTGTTAATGGTGACAATAAAAACTGATTTTAAGATATATCACAGACAACAAATGGGACAGATTAATATTGTTTTTAAAACACCAAAGTATTTACAAAAAGATATAAACAAATAAAACGATGATTTTAAAACTTTAAAACAGTTGTTGGGGAAGTACCATATTCTACGGACTACAAGGTGCACCTGATTATAAGGCGCACCCCCCAAATTTTACCAAAAAATTCAGACTTTGCTGTTATAGTTTCTTACTATATTATCAGTCACATTATAAGGCGCAGGGGTCTTAGTCTAGGAAAAAAAAGTATCGCCTTATAGTCCGTAAAATATGGTAGATATTTCTTTCGCATATCAGCAGTGATAAATAGTTAATATAAAAATGGGCAAACTATGAACACATTGCTGTCTTTTAAAATTTGCAACTCTGTGTATGACAGAGAGAGAGATAATGATAATGAACCTTTATTTTACAACGGTAAAAGTATTGACATAGAATAACCATTTTTCAACAGAGAGAGAGAGAGAGAATCAAATTTGTGCACAACAGATCAGGTCTGAAAATTGGTATTGATTGCTAAGTAGAACAAAAATAAATTCTGTATGATAAATGATTTCTTCAACCAAGTTTAATTTACTTAAGTGGAAAGTCGCTAAATGTTCATAACAAATGTAAAAATATCTTTGTTTTAATCTAAGGCGAGAAAAAACAAACAACAACAAAACAAGCATGATAATACATACAGCTCACAAAACTAAGTAAAGTGTGATATGATGACAAATGGAATGCATATTTTCTACTTAATTACAGAACAAGAAAGAAAAGGATCACATCAAAATTAATGTTTTTCTTTCCTTTGAACCACACAAGCCTTCACTCATTCAAGTCGTTCCAGCCATGTACGTGCGGAATCAATAAATAGCTGTCAATTTGATACATTTGCTTCAAGGGAAGTAAATCTGTGTGCACAGATCTTCTAAACTCGTTTTGCTCCATTAGACCACAATTTTGCCACTGACTTTGCTTTTGTAGTGGTTTCTTGTTGGGAAACCAATTGATGCGGAGAGTTTTTCTATATAAAGTCTCTCTCTCTATATATAAAATAGTCTGATCTACCACTTCCCTATGTCTACACCTGAAGTAAAAACCTGTAGTCATCTTTCATTTCTCCTTTTGTTTATGTATGTTTTGTTTGTGTGTATGGCTGGAGTGATTTGTGAGTTTTTTTAATAATTCAAAATCGTTGCGATGCGAATGAGTTAAACTTCTGAACAAACGAAGCATGCTCTTCAACAGGCATAGCGTAACTGCTGCAATAAGGGTGTGGTGCTATAATATTGACATAGCTAAAATTCACCAAATAAAAAGTGTTGACTGTTGTGAGCGTGTCCCTGCATCCTTACATTACTGAACCCTTTCATCGCCACTGTCGCCTCTTGGCACCACAATGATTGAACACCCACGTCACTGAAAGGCACCAAATGAGGGTCCAGTGACCTTATGTTCTTAATTTTGGGAAGTAATGATATGTCCTATTTTATGCATGTCACAGAGGAATCCCCAATATTGCAAACAGAATCTTTTCTATACCCAGGTAAGTGTAATGGAAAGTTTTAGCTGAAAAATGGCTGGCGTTGAAAGGGTTAAGTCTGACAGACAAAACCTGTCTGGGCAGCGTTTACTTACAGATTGATTTCTATACCGGAAACCCCTGTTTGTAATGCATCATAACCGTCAATAGGATGACATAGGATGTCAAGAGAAAGAGAAAAAAAAACCGATACTTAAACCACCCAGAACCTAACGGCCCTATCGAATAAACCTAATACAGAATAGCGTTGCCATTTAAAAAAGAACAAAAATATTGTGCGCACCAAAATTACAGCAGATAAAACTCACTGACAGACAAATCTATACTGATCGAAACATGCCACACATAAGGCCGCGTACACACATATGTGGAGATTCCGTGCGGAAACCCGCAAATAAGCTTTAAAAAAAAGAAGGAAAAAGATTGGTGCACATGTCCAAATTTTCCCTAATCCGTAATTTTGTTACCCTTCTTTCTTCCACTTATTTAGGGATTGCGCATGGGATTTCCACATGGAATCTTCGCTTATGTGTGTACACGGCCTAAATCTAAATTGATGAAGCCATGGTCATCAATATTCAAAGGCAGAACCTAAATGCCCAACAGACGAAAAAAAGAAGTCTACTGACCTCCTGTTAGTTTTTGGTTCCTACTCGCTCGGAGTCAAAGAAAAGAAACAGAAAAAAAAAGAAAAATGCCTTGTGGATTTCGATCAGCTACTGTTGATCTTTGTCAACCCAGAGCGACTGGCTGTAAAAGGGGTGGCTGTTGTTGATATCATCAGTTGAATTGGGAACTAGAGAGAAAGGTGGCAGAGTGGTTAAGACGTTCGCCTGACAAATGTAATGCGTGTCTGCAACGTGAGTGACACGGGTTCGAATCCCGGCCTCGCCCTTTCTTTCTAGTTCGACAGGAAAATCGAACTGAATGTCGGGGCTTAAAGCTAGTCTGACCCGTGCACTTTATGCATGTAAAAATCCCACGGCAGTTGAAAGTCGGTAAGAGAAGGGAGAAATCCCGCTGCCTGGCATGGCCAAATTGATAGCTAGGTTTTCCAAGTGTGCCCACACACCCTCCTCACCCTGTGCCCCCCCCCCAAAAAAAAAGGGTAGGCGCTGCACTTGCGGCGACACATTCTCCAGGGAAGAGCAGCCCGAATTTCACAGAGATAAGTCTCTGTGACTAGAATATACCAAATACCAAATATACAACAGTCTGTTAAACAGAGTTCACAATTCAACTGATGATATCAACTCAGAAGACAACAACTCAGAGGACCAGCAGGAGAACGCTTTCAGTAGTTTCGAGTTGGGGGGATATGCATGCAGCAATACAATGACGGAAACGACTTTTGAAAAAGTATGCAGGTTTTTTGTGGACAGTATATATGTGACCCAGCACCACGAAAGGGACATTAAGTGTCAAACTGACCATTCTGAGAACATTATTCATTTAAAAACTTCAGACAATTCTCTTTCTAGTGATACACGGACCATTCTTGTATCTTTTTCCATTCCAGAATTAAATGTGGTAGGGTGAGTGTAGGCCATTTTGAGAAAACACTCTAAAGTCTAGCCTAGCTGAAGAAAATGCATTGACCTACTCATTTTAAAACACTTATAAGACCATTTAGAGACCGTATTAAAGATTATCCTTTATAAATATGAAAAATAAGATATTCGAGAACACAAAATACTCGTAACTCAAAATTGACCAAACAATTATACTTTTGACTTTGCAAGCCTGTTGTGAGAAATTAGCCCAGCGACTTAATGTCCCTTTCGTGGTGCTGGGTCACATATAGTCATTGTGTCTGACTACAAAACCAAACACAAATGAGCCATAGTGAAAAAAACAACCAACATTATTGAACTTCCTTATCCATCCACTCCTCCATCCACCCTCATCTCGCTTGCAATTCAAGAAATGTTTTGAAGGTCAACACCACTCACACACACACAAGAGAAAAAAAAAATGAACAGGCTTATTCTTATTCAGCATGATTTAAGATTTTCTACCTGAAATCAAATTCTGATCAAGGCACATCTTTTTATGTTCAATGCACACCAGTATCCACTAACAATAAACACACAACCTTACAAGTTGCATTCACAACACAGAAAATCACGAAACATTGACAAACCTGACTGGAAATGAAATGGCCATCCGCAATGGTAAGTTTCCATTACAATTTTTGCAAAGCACTAACGAATGACATAACTATGCCACATACACATCTATAACTATCAAACATTTAGACAGGAATCCGATTCTTCTAGTGCTGCGATTTGAAGCCTGCAAATTTCTGCCGGATGCTCTTAATGGTTTTAATTGTATATTTTCCGACGACTTTTCTTCAGATTGTTGAAAAAAAGAAGAAAAAAAGAAAGAAATTAATGAATTCAATAAACAAATAGAATGATGATGCTTATACAGCTTTCAACTCAGCCAAACTAAAAGCAGTGTCACTTCAGGCATGCGTTCAATGTCTGTGTCATCAAACTTCAGGCACAAATCTAAAGCAAACTTTGCATGCAAAAGACGCTAACGGTATTTCAGTATAAGCTGGCTGTTCTATCCTTCCGTCACTTTGAACAGACCCTTCCGCCTTACCTCTCCAGTGCTCTTCACACCTACACTCCTTCCCGTTTACTCAGGTCCTCAAACACAAAACTTCTGAAAGTTCCAAAAACAACTCTAAAATCATTTGGTGACTGCAGTTTCAGTTTCAGTGCCCCTGCTGTTTGGAATTCCCTCCCACTCAATCTCCGCCATGAACCAACTATCTCTAGTTTCAAAGCTAAATTCAAGACTCACTACTTTCAAAGCTCATTCGGTTTGTACATTTTTCCTTCTTGATCGTGTACCTGGGTGAATGATTGGGTAATAATGTCTTGTGTGACTGCGAGTGTATCAGTGAATGGAAGTGCCTTGAGTGTAAAATAATTATAGAAATGCGCTATAGAAATGCTATCAACTATTATTATTATTATCATTATTATTTCCCCAAGGCAACACAGTGAGTTGTAAGTCATATTATGAGCGGCCTAACACTGTTGCCATGGGGAAATAGATATATTTTTGAATAATGTTAACGTGTACAGAGACCTTAAAGACCCACCAGATCACGAGTCACAATCACGGGTTTCACGTGTTTTCCCTCTTATAGCTGGTAAGAAATCTTGCTATGACCAGGTTTAACTCCCATACAAATGCCCCCAAGTTCAAAAAACGAAACATCGTTTTAAAGAGCAGCCTCAATTTGAAGTTGAGGGCATTTGCATGTGGGGCACAGCTACCCAGAAAAAAACAAGGGACTTAATCGTGGTGCGTCAGTGTGTCTTTAAGACCACTGTCAGCCTCTGCAGACTTTTCTTTGTTAAAACATCATCGCTTTGTTGACATCTGCGCAAGTGGAAACACATTTATGCAAACCAACTTTGAGGAAAATGTTCTGAGAAATCACCCACCTTGCCGGGCAGTGGGTGGATGCCTCGTGCCTCCATACAGGGAGCTGGACGACCCCGCCCCCTCCACGAGTATCCCCGTGGGGATACTGGGGCGGGGGGGTGCGTCTTTCATACAAATAGTTCCCCCACCTTCTTAAAGTTATGTGCTTGCAACTTCCTCTAATCTGCCACTCTCTTTGACTCTGCCTTTTCCCTTTGCTTTCTATCATCTACGAAAAGGGGAAATATTCACAAATTAGCCGCAATCGTTGTTTTAGCCGCAGAGGTCAAAAGTTGAAGAAAAATAGTAGTAGGCTTATAGCCCGGAAAATGCGGTAAATTACATATCTAATGTAGAGGCAAACGTAGCCTTCCTTGCAAGACAGTTAAATAAAATGTTTACCACAACTCAAATGTATAGCCGAGTAAAATCAGCGCTACTTCAGGCCTGTGATGTTTCAGGGTTGTTCTGCCTCCAAGACAGTCATGCTAGGGCATTGTAGCCGAACATTCAATACAAAACAATACCATTCAATACGACTCGGTCCAATATAATCTTGCCCCCCCCCACCCCCACACCTCTCCCTTTAGGCCAGTGTATTTTCAGGGTTGTCCTGCCTCCAAGACAGTTCATGCTAGGGCATTGTAGCACAACATTCAAAACAAAACAATACCATTCAATACGACTCGGTCCAAAATAATCTTGACCCCCACCCCCCAACTTTGATGATCTCTCCCTTTAGGCCAGTGTATTTTAAGGGTTGTCCTGCCTCCAAGACAGTTCATGCTAGGGCATTGTAGCCAAACATTCAATACAAAACAATACCATTCAATATGACTCAGTCCAGTAATGGGTGCACGCAGTGACCAAAGCTTTTGCCTGAACTTTCCATCATAACCCTTGCTGTAATGGTCAATTTAAGAGCAAAAAGAGCATGAGAAGAGCTCTATTTTCAGGCAGTCAGCCTCCTGAACCTGCATCAAAGTGCCTGAATTCAGGCTTCAGGCAGGCCCACATGCACCCCTGAATATAATCTTGCCCCTCCCCCCCATCCCCCAACCTCTCCCTTCTTTAGGCCAGCGTAGTTTCAGGGTTGTTCTGCTCGAGGCAGTCGTGCTAGGGCATTGTAGCCCAACATTCAAAACAAAACAATACCATTCAATGCGACTCGGTCCAATATAATCTTGCTCCCACCCCCCCCCCCATCCCCCAACCTCTCCCTTCTTTAGGCCAGCGTAGTTTCAGGGTTGTTCTGCTCGAGGCAGTCCTGCACATGGATGGTCAGGGTGTCGTAATCGGGCAGACGCTGGTCGCAGGATGGGCAGATGAACAGCGTCTGTTGCTCCTCCTGCGGCTGTTGAACTCCCCCTCCTCCACCACCCTGTTGAGCATTGTTCTTTCATCATCATCATCGTCATCATCATCATCATCACCTTGTTCTTTCATCATCATCATCATCATCATCACCATCGTCATCATCATCGTCATCATCGTCGTCATCATCACCTTGTTCTTTCATCATCATCGTCATCATCATCATATTTTCTTCTTCGATCGATCAGTTTCCTGTCAAAAATGAGCGCAGATGCATCATGCTGCCGTTATGTGCCCAACTAAGAAATAGTTAGGCCCAGCAAGTCCGACTTCGGCTGGAGGAAATCTTTTTGAAAGCGTTTCATGAAAAAAGGCAGGAGCATGGACCGGTAAGGTAGAAAGATAGTAGATGACAGTAAGCAAAGGGGAAAAGTCAAAGTCAAAGAGAGTGACATATTGGTCAGGTCAGGTCAATTAAGACGACTAGGCCTCGCGGCCTCTCAAGCGTCTTTTCTTCTTTTTTTTTTTCTTTTTTTAAATTCAGTTGGCACAGCTGTGACGGTTTTGGTAGACTATTAGTCATACTGGTATTTTAATTTACTAAGGTTTGGGTCTTTGTCCAGGAGGTTTTTGAATTTATTAGAGGAAGCTACAAGCACAGAACTTCCAGAAGGTGGGTGAACTATTTTCACAAAAGACCCCCCAGTATTTTCCATCATCATTGTCAATATCATCATCATTGTCAATATCATCATCAAATGCGCTTGCTGTTAAGGACCTATGGTTGTTTTTCAGCCCTAGTCTCACACACCCACACTCTCCCTCTATCACACTCACTCTCTCTCTCTCTACCTGTGGCTGGGCCTGTCCATGCAGCTGCCCGTACTGATGCTCCGGCAGCGTGGGCTGAATGACCGCGTGGTGGTGGTGGTGGTGATTCTCCTCCCCCCCGTAGTAGGGCCCCCGCCCCCCTTGAACATTGTAATGACCCCCGGCCATATTCTGACCCCCAGCACCGTAGCGTTGATCCCCCCCACCACCTCCCCCAGTCTGCTGTTGCGCCGCCCCCGCCTGAGCATTCTGACCCCCGGGGTAGTTCTGGCCACAGTGAAACCGCATCTGTTCAGCGGCTGACAAGTTGTTGAAGCCTCCAGCTTGAGGAAGGATGTTACCCTCTCTTCCTCCTCCTCTTCCTGCATCTCCGGCCCCTGGGGCATTGCCGGCAGGGGGGCGGGGGAAGGTGGAGTAGAATTGCGGTTGTAGGTATTGTGCGGCGGTGGACCCCTGGGGGGATCAAACAAAAAGCAAAGAATAAGAACCTTAACTCATTCAAGTCATTCCGACCATATATGTCCGGAATTAATAGATAGCTGTCAATGTGATGCATTTGCTTCAAGGGAAGTAAATCTGTGCACACACCATACCTTGGTCACTTCTAAACTCGCTTCGCTCCCTTAGACCACAATTTGGCATCTGACTTTGCTTTTGTAGTGGTTTGTTGTGGGGTAACCAATCGGTGTAGTTTTTCTATACAAAGTCTATATATAAAAAAAGTCTGATCTACCACTTCCCTATGTCTAAACCTGAAGTAAAAACCTGTAATCTTTCATTTCTCCTTTTGTTTATGTATGTTCTGTGTGCGAGTATGGCTGGAGTGATTTGTGAGTTTTATTAATAATTCCAAATCGTTGCGATTAGAATACACAAGTGCAGTAGAAATCTGGTAAGTCAAAATTGCAAAGAGTCTGCCATTTCATTTTTGAGATATTATGAGATGAAAAACACACACTAAGTTTTGCCATGAGAAAACTTGGTAAAGGTCAAGATGTGCCACCCCCCCTAAGTTTCTCGGTTAATTGTATTTTTCCGGTTTTGCCTTTCTTACCATACATAAACCTGTATTTTAGGAACATTTGAAGCTAATAACCTTTTTGGAATACTAACCCTATCCCTAACCCAGCCCTAACCCTAACCCTACCCCCCACCCTATAAGACGGAAAAACGCAACGAACCACAACTGTGACAAATCGCGGTGTACTGCAGTACATAGTGGGGGGTAGGGTTAGGTTTAGGGCTAGGGTTAGTATTCCAAAAAGGCTATTAGCTAAAAATGTTCCTAAAATACAGCTTTATGTATGGTAAGAAAGGCAAAAATGGAAAAATACAATTAACCGAGAAATGCAGAGGGCGGGTGGCACATCTTTACCTTTACCGAAAACTTAACTAGGGACTGTGAATGATCTGATTGTTGTTGTTGTGTGGTACTGCATTCGCCCTGTACATCCACACTTCACTCCCACCAAAGACATTCACTGCCAAGAGGCCTGCCGTGAGTCTGTCTCTTTTCAGAGCTTATGTCAGCGATTGTTTCGGTTAAAGCAACACATGTGCGCTCAAAACAAAAAGTCCCCCCCCCCTGTCAATTGAGATGCAATGGTCAACTAAGAACGTAAAAAAAACCCACAAAAACAATGCTAGAAACGTTAATCCTAGATTCGTAAAAAAAAAGTTCCCCTACCTTCTGGAAGTTCTGTGCTTGTAAACTTCCTCTAATCTGCCACTCTCTTTGACTATGCCTTTTCCCTTTGCTTTCTGTCATCTACTACCTTTCTGACTTATTGGCCCATTCTCTTGCCCTTTAAAAAAAAAAAATCTTCTGATGAAAATGATGTTTTACGTCCTCTCGGTCATAGACACATATGGGACATTTGTAAATACAAAGATGGTGGGAACAATACTGGCTGCAATGCCCGGAGGCAGTGCAACACGAGTAAAGTCCCGAGTTTTTAACAATTTAGATAGGTGTAGCGGTAACCACGCCTCGGTTAAACCTCATCGGCTATGGTACCGCCACATTGACACAAAATGATCTAAAATCTTCTGTGCCACTCTACACTCAAATATACACGAACGCAGCGCCCTGACCTGTGATGCCCGGAGCTGCATGTTGTGCAGCTGTTGCTGGGTGTAGCGGGTCAGCTGGTCGGTCAGGCCCTGGGCCTTCAGCTGCTCAGCCTCCAGCTCCTGCCCCAGCCGATCCTTGTCCTCCACCAGCCGGCACCGCGCCTCGCGCTCCGCATGGAAGTCGCACTTGTACACCTCCGCCTGTGAGGCAGTCAAACAAAAATACTGACATTTTCAGCAGCGCTTGTGTATAAAGGCAAATCCTGCACATTTTCTTCAAGAAGAATCTAAAAAAACATTCTAGAAAAAAGGTACCTCAAAGGGACTAGAAACACTATTCGGATGCAAAAACGCTCTGATAAATGCCACAGCATGGTTTTAGAATATCGATAAGCACAGACTGCAAACTCTATCGCTGTTACCTACCTTTTGCGTCACATTCTTCAAAAATAAAGTGAGCATTCGCACATTTATTTATAAAAATGTGTAGATCTACCAGCTGAAATCGGTCGGCCATTGTGTCTTGCCCATGATGTGATTTCTTCGATATCATAAATCCTTGGATTAGGTTTGACGTCACTCACAGAAAGATACTGGCTTGAAACAAGCAAAGTGATCTTGGAATTCTGTGGATGACGTCACAGATCTATTAGTCCTGGCGAACGTGATTTCACCGAAATCAGACAGTACATTTTTGCAAATTATGCCTTATTGGCTTGATCGTGTTCAGTTTTATGTATTTTTGTGAGTTTCAATAAACTCAGAGTTTATGATCCAATTTGATTTTGCATCATTTTGCATACTTTTTATTTGTTTTCGAGTATCCTTTAATAAAGAAGGCAATATGCTCCACATGGAAGTCACACTTCTGCCTGGAGAGAAGGTGAAACAAAAATGTAAAGAAACAACAAAAAACGACAAAACTTTTGTTGCTGTTTTAACCCAATTGTGCTGTTCAGCATGCAAATAAGTAATAGCAAAACATATTCTTTTTCCCCAAGCTTCCAAATTTTATATCCATTTTCGACCTACCAACCACACACAACAATCTTAGCGAAAGGGCTGCTTTGTGCACATGGGTGTGGGATGTTGTTGTTGTTGTCGTTCCATGGCTTAAAGACTCCAGGGATCATCCCAACAGACAAAGCAATTGACCAGATGAGAACATTACGTGTGTGACCATTTATTTATTACCCTGCCATGTGGGCAGCCACACTCCGAATTTGGAGGATTTTGGACTGTTGACTTTCAGACGTATCATATTGTAAGGTCAACACCCCCCCCCCTCAAATTTTTACATAAAATTTGATCTTGTTACAAATGATTTTTACTGTATTATTAGTTGTTGTTGGCATAACCTGGCAAAAAGACTCCAGGGATCATCCCAACAGCTGAAGCACTTGAACACTATGGTACAAATGCACCAGCTAGGGATGAGAACATTACATGTGCGACCGCTTTTTGATTACCCCGCCACATGGGCAGCCACACTCGGTCTTCGGGGGATTTTGGACTGATGATGTTATGCTAGGAGCTTGTCATGACTAAAGACAATCCCCACATAACTATGCAGAACCTTATACCAAGGCGGATGGGTGTGGGATGATCTGAGATTTATGTTTTAATATAAGCATAACCCATTATGGGAAGTGGGTCTCGTGCACACACAATAATGTGGTCTTTTTTTTTAAAGATAGAGAGTAAATGTTTGTGCTCTCTCTCTCTTTATCTTTCCCTCTCTCTCTCTCTCTCTCTCTCTCTCTCTCTGTTCTCTGACCTGTGCCTGCAGTACAGCCATGGTCTCCTCCTCCTCCTTGTTCTCTGCAGTCAGTTTATCGATGCGCTCCTCCCTCACAGCGATGGCCTCCTGATTCCGTATCTCTTTCTCTCTCTCTCTCTCTCTCCCTCTCTGTGTCTCTGACCTGTGCCTGCAGTACAGCCATGGTCTCCTCCTCCTCCTTGTTCTCTGCAGTCAGTTTCCCTCACAGCGATGTCCTCCCGATTCCATGTCTCTGTCTCTCTCCATCTCTTTGTCTCTCCCTCTCTCTGTCTCTCTCTCTCTGTTCTCTGACCTGTGCCTGCAGTACAGCCATGGTCTCCTCCTTCTCCTTGTTCTCCGCGGTCAGTTTCTTGATGCGCTCCTCCCTCACAGCGATGGCCTCCTGATTTCCGTTATCCATATCTCTTTCTCTCTCCCTCCTTCTCTCTCTTTGTTTCTCTCTCTCTCTCTCTCTCTGTTCTCTGACCTGTGCCTGCAGTACAGCCATGGTCTCCTCCTTCTCCTTGTTCTCTGCAGTCAGTTTATTGATGCGCTCCTCCCTCACAGCGATGGCCTCCTGATTCCGTTATCCATATCTCTTTCTCTCTCTCCTCCTTCTCTCTCTCTTTTCTTTCTCTCTCTCTCTCTCTCTCTGTTCTCTGACCTGTGCCTGCAGTACAGCCATGGTCTCCTCCTTCTCCTTGTTCTCTGCAGTCAGTTTATTGATGCGCTCCTCCCTCACAGCAATGGCCTCCTGATTCCATCTCTTTCTCTCTCTCTCTCTTTGTCTCTCTCTCTCTCTCTCTCTCTCTCTCTCTCTCTCTCTCTCTCTCTCTGTGTGTTTCTTGTTTGTTTGTTATTCGGTCGGTTAGTTTTCTGTTCTACTTGTTTTTATTACTGATGCTGATGCTCTGCCTACCATGTCATAGCTATATTACTGTTGTTGTCTCTGTTGGTGATGTTCCTGTGTCTCAATGTAGTCATTTATGGTATTAGTTATGTATTGCATGCTTAGAACCAAGGACAGAATTGAAGACTAGGCCCAGCCTAAATTCTTATCCTTGTAAAATAAAGTATTTGAAGTTTGAAGCTTGACCTGTGCCTGCAGTACAGCCATGGTCTCCTCTTTCTCCGCGGTCAGTTTCTTGATGCGCTCCTCCTCACAGCGATGGCCTCCTGATTCCATGTCTCTCTCCCTTTCTCTCTCTCTCTCTCTCTCTCTCTGTCTCTGACCTGTGCCTGCAGTACAGCCATGGTCTCCTCCTTCTCCTTGTTCTCTGCAGTCAGTTTCTTGATGCGCTCTTCCCTCACGGCGATGGCCTCCTGATTCCATGTCTCTTTCTCTCTCCATCTCTTTGTCTCTCCCTCTCTCTGTCTCTCTCTCCATCTCTGACCTGTGCCTGCAGTACAGCCATGGTCTCCTCCTTCTCCTTGTTCTCTGCGGTCAGTTTCTTGATGCGCTCCTCCCTCACAGCGATGGCCTCCTGATTCCGTTATCCATATCTCTTTCTCTCTCCCTCCTTCTCTCTCTCTTTGTTTCTCTCTCTCTCTCTCTGTTCTCTGACCTGTGCCTGCAGTACAGCCATGGTCTCCTCCTTCTCCTTGTTCTCTGCAGTCAGTTTATTGATGCGCTCCTCCCTCACAGCGATGGCCTCCTCGGCAGCCACCACCTGGGCCATCATGTGGTTCATGCGCTCCGCCTGCTGACGGTGCTGACTGTTGGACTGCAGACGCTGCTCCTGAAACAACGACGATGATGATGATAAAAATACACTGCAGATTCCCCCTCCCTGGGGATATGGAGGAGGGGGATGGGTGGGGGTCTTTCCATACAAATAGCCAACCCTTTCACCGCCAGCCATTTTTCAGCTAAAAAATACCATTAAACTTAACTGGGTAGAGAAAAAAAAGTTATCTGCAATATTGCGAATTCCTCTATTCCCTACATAACATTAGACTGAAGACTCAAGACACGTACTTTATAATCTCAAAAGTGAGAAATTGATTTGTGGCACGACATAAACACATATACAATAAGAACATAATAATTAAATACCCAACACATAAAACTTTATAGGACATGTAAAAAGAAACCAGGATTATTCAATGTAATAATAATCGTGGTTTCCTTTTACATGTCCTATAAAGTTATCCTTACCTCTCAAAATGAAGAAAGTAGGGTCTTCAGATAACAGGCCCCGATTTGATGCCTTAGTGACATCGGTGTTAAACCATTGTGGTGCATAAATGCGACATTGGCGGTGAAAGGGTTAATTTGCCTTTTAAGGCCTCGTACACAGTCCATACGGAAATCCCATGCGCAATCCGTAAATAAGTAAAAGAAAGAAGGGTAAAGACTAGGGGAAATATGGACACGAGCGCAAATCTTTTCCCATCTTTCTTTTACTTATTTATGGATTGCGCACAGGTTTCCGCAAAATATGTGAAAGCTTGGGGTGACTTGGAGAGGGTGGGGGTTTGGGGTAGGGTGGGGGTGAACAAATGAATACGATAATAGAAATGGTGGGAAAGAGGGCAGTTCTTAATGTTTTGATAGTCGCTTGTATCGACCCTACTTATGTTCACTGTTTTTGCGAAGCATGATTTGTCATTCATTTTTCCTTAGTTTTGTTTCCATTTTTCATACATGCAAATGTGTTTCTTTGATTGTATTGTGCTTGTATGAGACCACACTGTAATTTCACCTAACGTGATAATAAAGTATTTTTGACTTTGACTTTGACTTTGACTTGACTTTGTATGTGTAGTACCCTAAAGGTTCTGTGTTAGCAACTTCTCCACTCTCTTGAGTCTGTCTTTTCCCTTTTTAACGTACAATTTCTCTGCCTTATTGGCTCATTTTCCGGTCTTTTTTTCTAGTAAATCTTTTCAATTTCCTGCTTTAACCTCCTCCAAAATTGGGCATTACTGCTTAAATGGAGTGAGGAGACCAGAAAACTGAATCCCAACATAAATGTATTTGAACCAATTATGGCTCGCTTTGGCTTGAGGCTGTGTCAGGCCAATTGACATAGGCTAGAACACCAAGGCTACATCAAAATGTTGCTATGCTGTGCATAGTTATGCTGGGATTGTCTTAAGCCATGACAAGCTCCTAGCATAACACTATCAGTCTCCAAAATCCTCCAAAGTCGGAGTGTGGCAGCTCATGTGGAGCGGTAATCAAAACCGGTCACATCCCTAGCTGGTGCATTTGTACCATAGTGTTCAAGTGCTTCCGTACGTTACATACGTAATGTTCTCATCTGATGTTCAGTTGCTTTGGCAGTTGGGATGATCCCTGGAGTCGTTTAGCCAGGGTACGACGACAACAACAACAATAACAAGGGACTGTAGTCAGGACATACCAGGGTACACCTTTTAATTAGGATTTTAAATAAGTACAGTGGAACCTCCCTTATAAGACTCCCTCCCACATAAGACCTACTTCTCTGAGACATTGCCCTTCTTTGTAAGTATTAAAATTACCTCCCTTATAAGACCCCTTCCTTATAAGACCTCATTTTGGATGGTTTTTGAAGGTCTTACAAGGGAGGTTCCACTGTAATTTGGAAGTACCATAATTTACGGCCCATACGGTGACACAGCGCAAAGAAATAATTTAAAATAAATCGTAATTTGAACACAGATAGGGCGCATACACCCGATAAGGCGCAAAGAAACCAAAGAAATCCAAAAAAAGGAAGAACGAAACGATCAGCGAAAGTAACATCATTACAGGGTCAACGACGGAAGTGGAAGCTCTAACTATATAACTATATTTTAATGCAACGTGAGTGAACTGTTGTCGGTTTGTTGTGGAAGCTAACAGAGCATGGTGAGTTGTTCATTTCAACTCTCGACCCCCTTACTTTTTTCTGTTTAGAGTATAGAAAGGGCGCATGCGCCGGATTGGGCGCAGGGGTTAAAGTTCAGTATAAAAAAAAGTTGCGCCTAATAGGACGTAAATTACGGTAATGTGGCCCATAACATGGGCAGAAAAAAGGGCTTTATGGTACCGTATTTTACGGACTATAAGGCGATCCTTTTTCTCCAGACTGAGACCCCTGCGCCTTATAATATGACTACTAAAATAGTAAGAAAATATAATAACAGAATCTGAATTTTATGTTAAAAAAAAATTGGGGTGCCTTATAATCAGGTGTGCCTTATAGTATGAAAAATATGGTAAGTTAAATGTTTACCTGGTCGGCTTTGTACTGGTCAAAGGTGTCCAGTACCTCTTTGTAGTCGGACACCAGCTGGTTGAAAGACGTGCGAAGCTCGTTCATCTGCTGCCTGCACACAGATGACCACAACATTTCTGAACCCCTTAACCCTTTCAGCGCCAGCCATCTTTGAGCCAAACATTTCTGAACCCCTTAACCCTTTCACCGCCAGCCATCTTTGAGCCAAACATTTCTGAACCCCTTAACCCTTTCACCACCAGCCATCTTTGAGCCAAACATTTCTTAACCCTTTCAGCGCCAGCCATCTTTGAGCCAAACATTTCTGAACCCCTTAACCCTTTCACCGCCAGCCATCTTTGAGCCAAACATTTCTGAACCCCTTAACCCTTTCACCGCCAGCCATCTTTGAGCCAAACATTTCTGAACCCCTTAACCCTTTCACCACCAGCCATCTTTGAGCCAAACATTTCTTAACCCTTTCACCGCCAGCCATCTTTGAGCCAAACATTTCTGAATCCCTTAACCCTTTCACCGCCAGCCATCTTTGAGCCAAACATTTCTTAACCCTTTCACTGCCAGCCATCTTTGAGCCAAACATTTCTGAACCCCTTAACCCTTTCACCACCAGCCATCTTTGAGCCAAACATTTCTTAACCCTTTCACCGCCAGCCATCTTTGAGCCAAACATTTCTGAACCCCTTAACCCTTTCACCGCCAGCCATCTTTGAGCCAAACATTTCTGAACCCCTTAACCCTTTCACCGCCAGCCATCTTTGAGCCAAACATTTCTTAACCCTTTCACCGCCAGCCATCTTTGAGCCAAACATTTCTGAACCCCTTAACCCTTTCACCGCCAGCCATCTTTGAGCCAAACATTTCTGAACCCCTTAACCCTTTCACCACCAGCCATCTTTGAGCCAAACATTTCTTAACCCTTTGCCATCTTTGAGCCAAACATTTCTGAATCCCTTAACCCTTTCACCGCCAGCCATCTTTGAGCCAAACATTTCTTAACCCTTTCACTGCCAGCCATCTTTGAGCCAAACATTTCTGAACCCCTTAACCCTTTCACCACCAGCCATCTTTGAGCCAAACATTTCTTAACCCTTTCACCGCCAGCCATCTTTGAGCCAAACATTTCTGAACCCCTTAACCCTTTCACCGCCAGCCATCTTTGAGCCAAACATTTCTGAACCCCTTAACGCTTTCACCGCCAGCCATCTTTGAGCCAAACATTTCTTAACCCTTTCACCACCAGCCATCTTTGAGCCAAACATTTCTAAACCCCTTAACCCTTTCACCACCAGCCATCTTTGAGCCAAACATTTCTGAACCCCTTAACCCTTTCACCACCAGCCATCTTTGAGCCAAACATTTCTGAACCCCTTAACCCTTTCACCGCCAGCCATCTTTGAGCCAAACATTTCTGAACCCCTTAACCCTTTCACCACCAGCCATCTTTGAGCCAAACATTTCTGAACCCCTTAACCCTTTCACCACCAGCCATCTTTGAGCCAAACATTTCTGAACCCCTTAACCCTTTCACCGCCAGCCATCTTTGAGCCAAACATTTCTTAACCCTTTCACCGCCAGCCATCTTTGAGCCAAACATTTCTGAACCCCTTAACCCTTTCACCGCCAGCCATTTTTGAGCCAAACATTTCTGAACCCCTTAACCCTTTCACCACCAGCCATCTTTGAGCCAAACATTTCTGAACCCCTTAACCCTTTCACCGCCAGCCATCTTTGAGCCAAACATTTCTGAACCCCTTAACCCTTTCACCGCCAGCCATCTTTGAGCCAAACATTTCTGAACCCCTTAACCCTTTCACCACCAGCCATCTTTGAGCCAAACATTTCTGAACCCCTTAACCCTTTCACCGCCAGCCATCTTTGAGCCAAACATTTCTTAACCCTTTCACCGACAGCCATCTTTGAGCCAAACATTTCTGAACCCCTTAACCCTTTCACCGCCAGCCATCTTTGAGCCAAACATTTCTGAACCCCTTAACCCTTTCACCACCAGCCATCTTTGAGCCAAACATTTCTGAAGCCCTTAACCCTTTCACCACCAGCCATCTTTGAGCCAAACATTTCTGAACCCCTTAACCCTTTCACCACCAGCCATCTTTGAGCCAAACATTTCTGAACCCCTTAACCCTTTCACCGCCAGCCATCTTTGAGCCAAACATTTCCATTAAACTTACTTGGCTACAGAAAAGATTTCATCTGCAATATTGTGGGATTTCTTTGTGACACATTTAGAATAGGGTCAATCCTTACTGCCCTAATTTAGGAGCCCGTGATCATTGAACACTAGACTGTGATTTCAAGAGTTTTAATGACATGAGTGTTAAATCATTGAGGTGCAAAAATGCGACATTGGCGTTGAAAGGGTTAATCATTGAAGACAGATGCCAAGTGCTGAAAACCCCCACCCCAGACTGAAATCAGGGGAATCATGTGAAAAGAACTACGTGGTTGACAGAAAAGTTATAACACTACGTTTCATACTTTTTGCACTGCCAGTTATGTGAGAACAGGAGTGGTTTGTCTTCAGAGTGAGGCCTGTCTGTTTCTCTCTCTGTCTCTCTCTCTCCCTCTGTGTCAAGTCAAGTCAAAATGATCTTTATTGAGAATAAAGGAGTAAGCTTGACAGCTTTTTTTCATTCTGTCCTCAGAATGAAAAGTAATACGAAAGCAACTCGAAAAATAACTCAACATGCAAAACAAAACATTCCAAAGTACTAAACATTAGCCTAATAATATAACGCATTGAAATAACTCTATTGAGAGAGAGAGATAGAGAGAGAGAGAGAGAGAGTGTGTGTGTGAGAGTGTGTGTGTGTGTGTGTGTGTGTGTGTGTGTGTGTGTCTGTCTGTCTGTGTCTGCAGCAAGCAAAAATGTGTTCCAGTCTCCACATTTACACAGGACCCGCCTTGGCTAAAGGCTGTGTCAGACCAACTGACATAGGCTAGAACACCAAGACTACATCAAAATGTTGCTATGCTATGCATAGTTATGCGGGCAATGTCTTTAGCCATGATAAGCTGCTAGCATAACATCATCAGTCTCCAAAATCCACCGAAGTTGGAGGGAGTGTGGCTGCCCACATGGCAGGGTAATCAAAAACGGTCACACACATACTGTTCTCATCCCTAGCTGATGCATTTGTACCATATTGTTCAAGCGCTTCCGCTGTTGGGATGATCCTTGGAGTATTTAAGCCAGGTTATGTCAACAAGCAAATAAACAAGACAAGACTGATGAAATCTGGTAGATATGCCAAATGCCTGCCATTTCCTTTAACTGGTACATCAATATAAACACATTTAACAGAACGTCCTTAAAATCTTCATCCTTCCAAACATTTTCTTTGCTTAAACATGGTGACAATCTGTATGAAATAAGCCAACCAAAATGAAGAGGTTTAAAATCTCCAACCTTCCAAACATTTTCTTTGCTTAAACAAGGTGACAATCTGTATTAAATAAGCCAACCAAAATGAAGAGGTTTAAAATCTCCAACCTTCCAAACATTTTCTTTGCTTAAACAAGGTGACAATCTGTGTTAAATAAACCAACCAAAATGAAGAGGTTTAAAGACCCCCCCACATCATGTGTCACATTCCCTCTTACGCTAGGAAGATTTATTAAGATTTCTTACCAGCTATAAGAGGGAAAACACATAAACACCATGATTTTGACATGTGACGTGGTGGGTCTTTAAGAGGGGGGGGGGGGAGGAGGGAAAAGAGATAATTTATCTGATCAAGAAGAGATTTAGGCCGGATTCACATTAGACGCGTAAGTTCCGTACGGAAAACCCTAAATAAGTGGAAGAAAGAAGGATAAAAGTTTACGCATATAGGGGAAATTCAGACACGTGCGCAAATCTTTTTTTCTTTCTTTTCTCCACTTATTTAGGGTTTTCCCTACGGAACTTAAGCGTCTAACGTGAACCCGGCCTTAGTCAAACAAGATAATAAATCATTTTCCGATTTCCTGCTTTCCAAGTTTACTTCACAAACTCAGAAAGCCAGTCTCACTTGGTGGTGACGTGGTCTTGTTGCTCGGCAACCAGCTGCCTATCCCCCATGGTGAGCGCCTGCTGCAGCTGCTGCAGCTGATTCCGCGAGTCTGTGAGAATCTGACTGCTGTAGGCTTCCAGCTCCTTCACCCTGTCCAACATTCAATGGCATTTGGCATTGGTATCTCTGTGAAACTCGGGCTGCTCTCCTCCCGGAGAACGCGTCGCCGCAAGTGCAGCGCCTACCCATTAAAAAAAATTTGTTATTTGGGGGGCACAGGGTGAGGAGTGGGTGTAGGCACACTTGGATAACGTAGCTATCAATTTGGCCATACCAGGCAGCGGGATTTCTCCCTGCTCTTACCGACTATCAACTGCAGTGGGATTTTTACGTGCTGTAAAGCGCACGGGTCAGACTAGCTGTAAGTCCCCATCCGAAGGACTGGACGTTCAGTTTGATTTTCCTGTCAAACTAGAAAGAAAGGGCGAGGCCGGGATTCGAACCCGGGTCACTCACTCAAGGGGGGTATTTCCCTCACCTCTCGATTGTCACTTTTTTTTCTCCTTTTTTGATATACTGGGTCATAATTTCTATGCATAACTGAAGCCTGGCATAGACCAATGAAGGGGGATGGAGGGTGGGGAGGAGGAGGGGGTGGAATGAAGGAAAGAATCAGTGAAGAAGCAAACAACAAACGTGTTTGAGAGATCAACTTTCAGCCAGGTGTGACCCACATACAAATGCCCCCAAATTCAAATTGAGGCTGCGCTTCAAAGTGCTGTTTCGCTTTGAATTTGGGGGGCATTTGGATGCGAGTCACACCTGGCCCCCAAAAAAATCCAGATAAAAATGACCACCTTTGACACTCGATTTAAGGGGAACCAAAGGAAACTGCGTGGTGTGATTTATGTAGAACAATTTCTCTCAGTGATCTCTATGCATTTTTAGAAAGAACATTCTTCAGGTCAGTGTGACTTTAAGATTCTATCTCCTCTACTTCTAAGTTCTGAAACAGCGTCTGCAAGCTTGCTTTTTTTTTCCTAACCTTAACGACAACCAGCAAGAATGGTACTGTATAAATTTTAAAAAAGAAGCAGGACAAAAGTGGACTAATTTTGTTTAGTAAGTTTACGCTTTTATGCCAACAAAAAATAGTAAATTTATGCTCAATGCCCTCACAGGGCCACATTCTGTAAACTTCTTCTTTTTCAATCACTCAGACAGATTCCTGTAAATTATGACTGCAGATGCGTCATGCTGCCGTTATGCGCCTAAGAAATAGGCCCAGCAAGTCCGACTTCGGCTGGAGGAAATGTTTTTGAAAGTGTTTCATGAAAAAAGGCAGGAGAATGGACCGGTAAGGCAAAAATACAGTAGATGACAGCTAGCAAAGGAAAAGGCAGAATCAAAGACAGTGACAGATTAAATAATTTAATAATAATTTAATTCATTTTAAAAAGTGACGCCTGTCCCTCGCGAGGCTCCAGGCGCCATTACAAAGATAAAAACCAACAGGTTTAAGAAAGAAGAGAAAGGAGACATACAAGATTAAAACATAAAAAAGAACTTTGACATCGTAAGAACAAGATATCATTAGAAAACATTAAAATTAATACATGCAGGGAACATATACCCCCAGCCCCTCCACTCTCTCACCACCCCCTTCCCCTCCCCCCTCCCTCACCCCGCGCTGTCTCCCCCCCTAAAAAACAACAACAGCAAAACACACCCTCCACTCTCTCTCGCGCCTTCTCACTCACACACACACACACGCACGCACTCACCTACACACACGCAATCACACACACACCGTTTGGAATAAGACATATCAGCAGGTTGACGGTTGATACACGTCAGATTAATCATGGTTAAAATAGGTATGGAATAAGAAGGTCTTCATGCCTGATTTAAAAGCGTTAAACGTTTGTGCATTACGAAGGGCTAAAGGTAACGAATTAAAAACAGTAGGGCCAGCAAAAGAAAAAGAACGCTTGCCATATGTCTCCAGGCGAACTCGCGGGATGGCCAAATGACCAGCGTCTGAGGAACGGAGAGATCTCGATGGTGTGTATGGCACAACTAAGTCTGAAAGATAGGAGGGAGCAAGATCGTGGAGGCATCGAAAACAGAGGGTGGCAATTTTGTATTCGATACGGGCTCGAACGGGAAGCCAGTGCAGCTCCCTCAAGAGAGGCTTTGCATGGTCGAATTTGCGTTTTCTGAGGACTATGCGTGCAGCATGATTCTGAGCTCTCTGCAGTTTGTCGAGAAGCGTGTTTGGGAGACCAAAAAACAAAGAATTGCAATAGTCCAGTCTGGACAAAACAAATGCTGACATGAGCTTTTTGGCCGCATCAATGGTAAGAAAAGGACGGATATGACCGATTCTGCGGAGCTCAAGATAGATGGTCCTGCACAGTAGCTTTATATGGTTCTCCATTGAGAGTACACGATCCAGATGTACCCCAAGATTCCTAACGGACTCGGCAAAACAGATGTCTTCACCAGACACAACAAGAGAACTGCTGTTGGAGACTGCTTTGAGCTGCCTGGACGTTCCAACTGGGATGACCTCGGTCTTCCCATCATTCATTTTCAGCTTGTTCACAGTCATCCATTGTTTGACAGATTCTATTGTCTGCTGAAGAGTGACAACAAGCTGGGGAAACTGACAGGGTTGTGCCGACTGATGCAGCTGTGCATCGTCAGCGAACATGTGATGCATAACATCAAACTGCCTGATCCACTGACTGAGAGGTTGAATGTACATTGTAAATAGCACAGGTCCTAACACAGAACCCTGAGGTACTCCATATTTCAGAGAAACAGATTTTGAAACTTGATTGAGTACAACAACAGACTGGAATCGGTCACTCAAGTAAGATGTGAACCATTTAAGAACATAACCTGACAATCCAAAAGAGACTTGTAGTCTCTTAAGCAATATGTTATGGTCAAGCGTATCAAACGCGGCCGACAGATCAAGTAGGGATAGCAAAGATATATTACCATTGTCACAAGCAGAGAGCAGATCATTGACAACACGAAGTAAAGCTGTCTCTGTGGAATGATTTGCCTTGTAGGCAGACTGGAAAGGCTCAAGCAAGTCAGACTGACTCAAATGATTGAGCAGTTGACACAGAACAACCTTCTCCAAGATTTTAGAAATAAAAGGCAAATTTGACACAGGCCTGTAATTCTTCATTACGTTTGGATCGAGATTAGCATTGGTTTTCCAGTAAAGACAGAAAAATATGGCTTCCACCTGCTTTGTCAAGTTCTGACCTGAGCTGTACAATTTTATCAGTGAAAAAGTCACAGAACGCATCAGGTAACTGATCAGCTGGTATGTTGTTTGGTAGAGGAAGTTACAAGCACAGAACTTCCAGAAGGTGGGGGAACTATTTATACAAAAGACCCCCCGGTATCCCCACAGGGGGATTCTGTAAACATGTGCCTCGTCTTAGCTAAAATCAGTTCTGAAACCTCAGAAAAACTCGAGTTTGGGGCAAACTGAAGGCAGACAGAATGCAAGGAATTTTTCTTCTCCACCTCCTTTTTCTTCATCGTTCAACAGGCTACGCATCAAAATCTCAGACCGAGTGCTGCCGCAATCCTGGATGTCCGGCGAAGATCATCAGCCGTCCCCCAGAGTTTGGTTCTGAGGTCCGTCCCTTCAGGCCGGGTCTGTTGCCGCATCCCGTCGTACAGTCCTGAAGAACGTGGGAAGGGGTCTGGTCAGCTTGTCTGCAAAGGTATAGGGATGAGTCTTTGACCGCAATGTTTCATAGGTGTGCGTGGAGGCCGCAGTGCCCTGTGCGCAGCCGGAAGATGGTTTCTCAAAAGTCCGCCTCCTGGTGTGCCTGGTAGTCGTTGTTTCGGTGGAGCCAGTCCATTTTTAACCTGCCGCAGATGAGTCTCGGTTTCCTCATACCTAGCAGAGACGTCAGGCTGGGCGAGCTGGCTACCTTCCTTTGCAAGGCGATCTGCGCACTCATTTCCCGAAAGGCCGATATGAACAGGAACCCACTGGAGAGAGTGGTTGGAGCCTTTTGGGTCAGGGAGGCCTTGAGGGATTGAATCAGTGGGTCTGGATCAGCAGAGTCAAGGGCTTGGAGAGTGGACATTGAATCCGTGAAGATGAAGACGCTGCCGAGGGGCTTTTCGCAGGTGGAGAGGAAGTCTGCTGCTGTTTTGATGGCCAGTACTTCGGCTCTGAAGTTGGAACAGAGTTCTCCCAACAGCAACTGCTATACTGCTGCAGTCTCCGCAGGGCTCCCAATCGTCCCGCAAAAGAAGGGGTCCCAGGGACCCCTTCAATTGCAGTATAAAGGGTCCTAGGAGGGATAGAGGGTCCCAATGACATTGTGAATGCTAAGAAATAATGTTTCTAGTGCATCCCTGGGACCCCCTGCACATTCTTTCAGAGGGTCCTTTAGAATAATAGTACTTCATAGACCCCCATATGGGGGTCCCTGGGAGCCCTGCTCCGTCTAATTATCGAACATACGCTCATGGTGAATTTACTTCCTGGCATTTCTGTCTGCCTTCAGTTTTCCCTAAACTCTCCTGTTCAAACGTCACAAGCGATGGTGGTTTCTTCACCTGTTGCTCTTGGTGTCGATGGTCCTGTGGGCGGTGGCCAGCTTGTTCTGGGTGTCGTGGACCTCGTTGATCAGCGTCAGCACCTGAGACCTCAGCGTCTGCACGTCGTCCGCACTGGTGGCAGTCAGACTCTGCGTAAATAAAGTACAGCTGCTTGTACATGCACATATGTGATCCAGCACCACGAAGGGGTCATTAAGTGTCAAACTGACCATCTGAGGAAATAATACATTTGAAAACTTCAGACAATTATCTTTCTAATGATACAAGAACCATGATTGTATCTTTTTCCGTTCCAAAGTTATGAGCATTTAAAGTTAGTAGGGTGAGCGTCGGCCATTTTGAGAAAACACAGTCTAAATTCTAGCCTAGCTGAAGAAAATTCATTGACCTACTCGTTTTAAAACACTTATAAGTCACTTTAGAGACCATTTTAAAGATTATCCTTTATAATTATGAAAGATACGATGTTAGAGAACATGAAAATAACAATAACTCAAAACCCAGTGACTTCATGTCCCTTTCGTGGTGCTAGGTTACATATTTGGATAAACAATCTACTTTTTTTTAAACTTTTGTTCTTCTTAACCCATTTACCACCCGATCGACCGCTAGCGCCTGGTAAAAAATCGCGGCCCGTTACAGCGGAGCGCCCGCTAACGCCTAATTTGCACTTGTCGACTACGACCACAGACTGTACTGCGTATGTAACGCGAGAATATCGCAGCATGAGACTTGCCTATCGGCCACTTCCTACGCTGCCATTTGCAGTTTACTGTGTCACAATTGATTGAGTTTTCAGAAAGTTATGATTTTTTTAATTCAACAATAAAAATTTAGTTGTCCGATGAAGAATTATGGCGTCTGCTGAACGATATCGTCGCCCATTACGGCGATTTTGACGGCTTTTTAGCGAGGCAACTTGTAGAAATTGAACGAGTAGGGGGCGAATGTGACCTAGATAACAGACTTCAAAGTTCTCGAAGCCAAAATCGATGATCTGACACCAAAAATGATCGCGAAAGTGGATGCTGTCAGCCAAATGGCTACTGTATAGAAATCATAAAGAAACTGTTGTAGGCTGAACTGTTTGCAAAGCCCATCTTTGCAATGGACATTGTTTTGCACAGTTTTATTGCACATAGCTGTAGTAGATTGAATATTCTGTTCTCCGATGCCAAATTGGGAGCCTTCTTGATTGATTTTTGACATTTTGTTTAATTGATTTTTTGATTTTTTTAGCACATTTTACTGTCACATGACTTTTTTTTGTAATAAATAATCATTACCATGAATTTGAAATTAGTGTTTCTTTGTTACTTTTTCAGAGTATCAAGAACATAATAGAAATAATTCAATGCATTTTCAGACTGAAATTATATTTTTAATTATTTTTTTAAAGTACATACTGATGTGAATTGCGCAAGTTATTTCCCTTGACATGGGATTTCATAGTAAGGTTAGCGTCGGGCGGCTGGGGTAAGAGGGCTAAAGCTCATAAGCCCACTGTCTTCATGCAACACAGCGGCCATTGTGATCATTCTTGTCTGCAGTTTGGCCATTCTTCTTCTTCCACTTCGTATACACAATCAACGTGTTTTGTTTTGTTTTTATACTGTTGTAAAGAATATTGTAATGTGTGTGCCTGTTTGTGGAATATCTTGTGAACTGATGCACAGAATTGCTTGATATTTTTAAATGGCATTATGTTATCTGAAGTTAGTTAGTCTATTGAGGTGGTGGAGGGCTTGTTGCCATATTCAACAGCACCTCGGTTAATATTTGAGTAAGCAACGATTGAGATTCACAGAACTGCATAGTTTGTGTGTGTGTGAGCATGACACTTTTGACTGTCAAACACTGCCATTTTCAAATGTTCATTCCTTCTGCAAATTCACAATCATTTAAATCTAATGGGGCTTGAACATGCACATTCAGCTTTTGTACCGATCTTGGTTACAATAATCCACACTTATCCTCTGCTGGCTGACTCCGAGAGAAAAATTCAAGCTTTTGAAACAAAATGCCTGAGAAAACTGCTGGGCATTACATACCTAGAACGCAAGACAAAATGAATATGTCCGCAACAAGATCGCAGAGCTGGTTGGGCCACAAGAACACCTTTTGACGACAGTTAAACATCGCAAGCTCATCTGGTTTGGCCACGTCAACCGTCACGAATCATTGTCGAAGACCATTCTCCAGGGAACCGTGGAAGAGTCACGGCCGACAAAAGAAGAACTGGGTCGACAATATCAAAGAATGGACCAACATGAACATGAATGACCTGATCCCGGCCGCCCACCAGAGGCAGAACTGGAGAATGTTGTCTGCTGCTGCCCATCAATCCCCCCAACGACCACAGCGGTCAAGGGACTAAAGGAAAGGAAGGATCCCCATAATAAAGATAAAAAATTGTTGATGGCAAGAACCACAACAGAGGTTTCGTTCAGCTTTCGGTTAATTCCCACCAGCGTATCCAAAATTCCAGGAGCCTTTTTCGCCCAACTTTTGCACTTCAAGGAGTAAGGGATAGGGATAGAATCAGCTTAGGATTATTTTCGTCAGAATGAAAGATTAATAATTATAATATAAGAAGCTAAACAACTGCTTGAAGCACTACCGTAATGCGAACTTGGCATTAAACGGTCGCCATTTTTACGGGAATTCCCCATGGTTTACGGCAACACTGATCGGCGATGCTGAATTTAAAGGGTTTACGTTCATTTTTCATGGCTGATATTTAATTTTTTCAAACTTTCCGTGGCATAAAAATAACCCTAAGCTGATTCTAACCCTATCCCTTACCCAATGAAGTACACAAGTTGGGCTAAAAAAGGCTCCTGGAATTTCGGATACGCTGGTGGGAATTAATCCAGCTTTCTTTCAATAAATTAATTGCAATTCTTCAAGGGATAAATGTGGATACAGCCACAACTCTCCTTTAGTTTTTAATAAAAATGCAGACGCAGTATCTTACGCAAAGGTGCACTTTGTAGAGTAGAAATTACAGGTTTTCTACATGTTACCTGTTGTTGCAGGGAGGACTCCTCTTTCTGCTGTCTCTCCATCTGCTGCAGCTGAGCGTCGTGTTGCTGGTGCAGCTGCCTCACTCTCTCTTCTTGTTGGGCATGCAGTGATTCCACCTCGCTGCGGTGAAGATGAATCTGTCCCTGCAACTGGGAAATCTGGAGAAAAAGAACAAAGTAATTATCATATCCCTCTCTGTCTGTCTCTCTCTTCTTGTTGGGCATGCAGTGATTCCACCTCGCTGCGGTGAAGATGAATCTGTCCCTGCAACTGGGAAATCTGGAGAAAAAGAACAAAGTAATTATCATATCCCTCTCTGTCTGTCTCTCTCCTCATGTTTGGCATGCAGTGATTCCACCTCGCTGCGGTGAAGATGAATCTGTCCCTGCAACTGGGAAATCTGGAGAAAAAAGACATAATTATCATATCTCTTGTCTGTTTGCCTCACCCTCTCCTCGTGTTGGGCATGCAGTGATTCCACCTCACTGCGGTGAAGATGAATCTGTCCCTGCAACTGGGAAATCTGGAGAAAAAAGACATAATTATCATATCTCTTGTCTGTTTGCCTCACCCTCTCCTCGTGTTGGGCATGCAGTGATTCCACCTCGCTGCGGTGAAGATGAATCTGTCCCTGCAACTGGGAAATCTGGAGAAAAAAGACATAATTATCATATCTCTTGTCTGTTTGCCTCACCCTCTCCTCGTGTTGGGCATGCAGTGATTCCACCTCGCTGCGGTGAAGATGAATCTGCTCCTGCAATTGAGAGATCTAAAAAAAACAAAAAAACATATTTTTCATATCCCTCTCTGTCTGTTTCTCTTACTCTCTCCTCATGTTGGGCATGCAGTGATTCTACCTCGCTGCAGTGAAGATGGATCTGTCCCTGCAACTGGGAGATCTGGAGAAAAAACACATAATTATCATAATCTCCCTGTCTGTTTGTCTGTCTCTCTCCATCTTTCTGTCTGTCTCTTTTTCATGTTGGACAAGCAGTGTTTCCACCTCGCTGCGGTGAAGATGAATCTGTCCCTGCAACTGAGAAATCTGGAAAAAAACATGTAATTATCATATCCCTCTCTGTCTGTTTGTCTGTCTCTCTCTGTCTGTCTGTCTCACTCTCTCCTCGTGTTGGGCATGCAATGATTCCACCATGCTGTGGTGAAGATGAATCTGTCCCTGCAACTGAGAAATCTGGAGAAAACAAAAAAACAAAGTAATTATCATATCTCTCTCTGTCCATTGTCTGTCTCTCTCTCCATCTCTCATTCGTAGCATTTCATAACATTCGTAGCAAAAATATAATTTATATTCCTCGCCCTAGAACAAACCTGTTTATGACCTCCCTTACATACTCCGGTAGCAAATTATGGAATGAATTAGAAAATTGCAATAAACACCTAATAAGTGTCTCATCCCTTAAAAGAACATATCACAAACACCTCTTAGAAAAGTTTTAAGCTATTAACTTCCTAGAAAATTCGCTGTTTGTTTAGAAATAATAATGACTTTATGTAAATATAATGTTTCTCTATAACGTGGGGTTATTAGTGTATTGTATTCTATCATTGGACCATGAGCGTATGAGCGTATTTGCACCTGTGTGTTCGAACACACCACGAGAGACTAGGTGTGCATGTTTTGGTATAGTTATAGGATATGCTGTATGTTTTTGTGTGTGTGCGAGTACGTGAACGAGCTGTTCATTTGAGCTTGAATTTTTTTTCCGCATGTTCTTCAATTTACTGTGAACATGCCTGTTGTTATTTTCTATTCTTTTTATGCATTTTTTACTTTCTTTTTGTTTTCCTTTTCTTGTTATTTGGCTTTTCTTTTTCCCCTTGAGGGCATGGTGTAAAGAAGCTTGAGCTTATCCGTCATTAAACATTCGTATTCGTATTCTCTCTGTCTGTCTGTTTGTCTCTTGTTCATGTTGGGCATGCAGTGATTCCACCTCGCTGTGCTGAAGATGGATCTGCCCCTGCAACCAAGAAATCTGGGAAAGAAAAACTGAGGCAAAATATATTTTCAGATCTCTCTCTCTCTGTTTGTTTGTCTGTATCTGTCTGAAGCTGTTCCATCTCTGCTCCCTCTCTCTTTATCGCTTATCTCTCTTACTCACTCACTCACTCTCTATGTATCTCTCTCTCTCACAAACACACACATACATACACACGCACGCACACTGAACCAACCTCCAGCTCTTTAGCAGCCAGATCAGCACGTAGTTTCTCCTCCTTCTGCCGGCCGTCCTCCAGCCGTCGGTGCAGCTGTTCCACCTCTGCCGTCACCATGGCCGACGTCTGCTGCCAGTCGTCGATCGTGGCGTCGGGTGTGCGCCCCATTGACCCCTCCTGACTGCCGCTGCCACTGCCTGCCATTGGCAGCTTGTTCTCTTCTGCTGTTACCACGCAAAAAAACACACAAAAAATGTTACGATGAAGATGGCAAGGATTGTTACAATGATGATGATCATCATAACGATAAAAGTACAGTGGAACCTCCCTTATAAGACCTTCAAAAATCATCCAAAATGAGGTCTTATAAGGGTGGTCTTATAAGGGAGGTAATTTTAATACTTACAAAGAAGGGCAATGTCTCAGAGAAGTAGGTCTTATGTGGGAGGGAGGTCTTATAAGGGAGGTTCCACTGTAGTAAGATTACGCCTACGAATGGTGACCGAAACCTTCCTTGCAAGGACTTTGACATGGAAGCCACATTTCTTCAAGCTGCTGGCAAAATCTTGCGATTCTATCTTGTAAACTGTCGTCGTTTTTTGGTGTGTTTTTTTACAACAAGGCGATACATTTTCCCAGGCTGAGACACATGCACCTTATAATATGACAATTAACACAGTAAGAAAATGTAGTAACAAAATCTGAATTTTGTTAAAAATTTAGGAAAACATGGTATGTGATTCCATACTTTTCCTTTCCCACGGCACTGTGACCTCCAGCAGGATCATCTGTTTCGACAGATGTTTAACATCAATGAGAATTTGACAAACGAGGAGAAAATTATTTGGATTTTTTTTTTTTTTTTTTAAAGGCAGGAGAATCCAATAAGGCGAAAGGCTTTGTGCAGATTGCAGGCGGAAACCTCACGTGCTTATCCGCAAATAAGTAAAAGAAAGCAAGAAAAATAAGCGCATGAGTTTCTGGTGTCCCCACAGGAGGGGAGAACACCATCTCCACAACCCACGCTTCTTCTTCTTCGGCGTTCCCAGGCCATAATGGGTAAGGTACGTACGTATGTGTCCGGTTTTCAGTTTTCACCAGTCTCCCCGCTGCATTCAGCCGACGCATTCCGATTTCGGAGGACCCAACCCACACTGACCCGGCTGACCTTCCCCGGCCTGCCTCAGGTGGGCCAGGGACCATCATGATCGAGGGGGGGAGAGGGTGTCGGCGGGGTGTTGTGCCGCTGCTGGGTACTCTGCAGGCTGTTTTTGGTCTCGACTGGGGGGGGGACTTTTCCCACCATACTGACCTGACTGTCACAGACCTGTTTACCCCCTACACAAGTCTTGAGCAGTCTAGATAGCTGAAATTAGTAGTTTGGGTGCAAAATGTGTAGTTTATTAATTAAACCATCAAACGAAAAAGAGTAGTCATCAAGAATTAGAGAGCATTATTTTCAATTTTGAAGAGTAGTGGAGGTCCAAATTGAGTAGAATACTACTCGAAAAGAGTAGAGTAAACAGGTCTGCTGTCACACAAATTGGCTTCCTAAACCCGGAATCCACAAGTTTTGGCACTCCTAAAACCGGAAGCCACACATTTTGGCACTCCACAAAAACTGAATCCACAAGTTTTAGCACTCCGAAAACCAGAAGCCACAAGCTTTTAACCCCCCGAAAACCACAAGTTTTTAACACTCCAAAAACCGAAAGCTAAAAGTTTTTAACACCCCGAAAACCGGAAGACTCAAGTTTATAACACCCTGAAAACCGGAAGACTCAAGTTTATAACACCCTGAAAACCGGAAGACTCAAGTTTATAACACCCCGAAAACCGGAAGACTCAAGTTTTTAACACCCTGAAAACCAGACGACTCAAGTTTATAACACCCTGAAAACCGGAAGACTCAAGTTCTGAACACCCCGAAAACCGGAAGACACAAGTTTTTAACACCCAAAAAACCGAAAGCCACAAGTTAACACCCCAAAAACTGGAAGACAAGTTTTTAACACTCCCAAAACCGGAAGACACAAGTCTTTAACACTCCCAAAACCGGAAGACTCGAGTTTTTAACACTCCAAAAACCGGAACACAAGTTTCGGTGCCCCCCCAAAACCAGCGTGCTCCAGTAAACGAGCACCCCTAGTAAAATAACAGGTGTGAGTGACAGCACATCGGCACAACCCATTGCTCCTACGTTGTGATGGACTCGAGCGGAACACCATCTCCAACCCACACTGACCTGACTGACCTTCTCCGGCCTGCCTCAGGTGGGCCAGGGCCATGATCGGTGGTTGGGGTGTCGGGGTGTTGTTGCTGAGGTGCTGCTGCTGCTGGGTCCTCTGCAGGCTGTTCTTGGTCTCAGCCAGCATGGACTGCACCTGCTGCCTCAGCTCCACCGTCTCCTGCCGCAAGGCCTGGTTCTCCTGCTGGATGTCCTGCTTCAGCTGCTGGGTCTGTGGGGGGGGGATGCAAAAATGAGGGTCGTTATCGACCTCGTTGTCGTCGTCATCGTTGTTGTTGATGTTGTCAGCATCATCAGCATTGTCATAATAATAATAATAATAATAATAATAATACAGTAGAATCTCCCTAATAAGACCTTAAAAAATCATCCCAATTGAGGGAGGGGTCTTATAAGGGAGGTAATTTTAATGCTTACAAAGAACGGCAATGTCTCAGAGAATAGATCTTATATGGGAGGGAGTCTTATAATGGGAAGTTTTATAAGGGAGGTTTCACTGTAATGGGGAAAATGTATATAGCGCCCATCCTACAAAGTAGGCTACAGGGCGCTTTACACATAACAAAATAGAACAACAACATGAAACAGATATCAGTAACATTATCAGCAAGTGCAGATAACAATCAATAACAACAGCAACTACTACTACTACTTACAAAAGGCCTAAAACAAGTTTGAAATGAAACAAAAATGCTAACATAAAATAAATTATATGTTCACATGAACACATATTACACATGAACCCTTTGATATACACGCACATGTCACAAAGATACACACATACATGCACACCACATACATACACACATACATACACACATATACTTAAACATATCGCACATACACGCGCACGCACACACACAGAGACATACACACAGACACACACACAGAGGCCTGCATGCGCGCAGAACACACCTTGCACACACACACACACCTTGCACACATCACTATCATCATCATCAAAATAATCAATCAGAATGATCCTCCTCATTCTGACCTCCATCATAATGCTAATGAAATTCAACCCCTTGACTGCCAGAGAAAATTAAAGAAAAAATCATTGGGCAAACCATGCCATGAAATTGTGAAAAAGACAACTGATAGAGACAATCTGGAAAAATGGTCTGGGGATATAGATATCTTGATTGTGCAAGAGCAAAAGCCAGCATATCAGGACTATTCCTCTTCATCAGTGATGTCATCAGGTATGTACGTAATACGTTGGTGGCAGTCAAGGGGTTAAATTTCTAAGGCGTTTTCTGTGGTTTTAGCACCATTTCATTGCTAAGCGTTTTACAAAAAAATCACCACGATGATGATGGTGGTGATGATGATAATAATGATGGAAATGACGATGGTGAGAAAAGAAGATGAGCAAGAGAAGGAAGATGATGATGGTGATGAGAAAGAGGAAGAAGAAAACAAAGAGAACTGTCTCCTGTCTCCAGGCCTGGTTCTCCTGCAGGATGTCCCAATTTTGTGCACGTTAACTCATTCGCATCGCAATGATTTTGAATTATTAAAAAAACTCACAAATCACTCCAGCCATGCACACAAACAAAACATACACAAACAAAAGGAGAAATGAAGGAAGATTACAGGTTTTTACTTCAGGTTTAGACATAGGGAAGTGGTAGATCAGACTTTTTTTTATATATATACTTTATATAGAAAAACTCTTTACACTGATTGACTTCCCCACAACAAACCACTAAAAAAGGAAACTCAGAGGCAAAATTGTGATCTAAGGGAGCGAAGCGAGTTTAGAAGTGACCAAGGTATGGTGTGCATACAGATTTACTTCCCTTGAAGCAAATGCATCACATGTGGTGTATGAAAAGGTCGGGGCTAAACAAGGGATGAGTTCTGTTACTGAGGTCAACCTGAATGTTACAGGGAGCAATCCATTATATATAATACTCTTACTATTTGCTTGCTGTCTGTCAGTCTTTCTTTTTACATTGATAACGTATGTATCATGTTGAGCCTCAATAAAAGGACCAAATACTACCTGAATGTCTTGTGTTTCATGTATAATACAATGCTATAAAATACAATAGAGTCATGATGATGATGGTGATGAACATTGATGACAACAACACAGATGATGAGGACGAGCAGGGGGATGACAATAATGATGATGATCGTGCTTGTGATGATATTGACGACAGCAACGACGATGATGATGATGAACATAACAATGGTGATGAAGATGACGGCAACAATGTCGATGATAATGATGAAGATGATGACCTCGATGACAATGATGATGAAACCCTGAAAACGAGCACACTATAAGCTTTAAGCTTGTTGCTACTCTAACTGTACTTGTTGTATTTAAGTACTACTTGACATTGAATAACAAGTTGTTTAACCCTTTCGCTGCCAACATCGCATTTATGCACCACCCATGTCATTAAAAACCTTGAATTCAGGGTCTGTTTAGTGTCATCCAATGATTTTTGTGTTCTTGATTTGGGGAGTTAAGGGTAGGCCTTTTTTTAAAAACATGTAGTAAAGGAATCCCCAATATTTCAGACAAAAATCTTTTCTTTACCCATGTAAGTTTAATGGATAATTTTGGCTAAAACGTGGCTGGCGGCGATCACCACTGTCGCCTCTTGGCACCACAATGATTTGGCACCCATGTCACTAAAAGGCATCAAATGAGGGTCTGGTATCCAGTGACCTTATGTTCTTTATTTTGGTAGGTAAGGATAAGCCCTATTTTATGCACGTCAAAGAGGAATCCCCAATATTGCAGACGAAATCTTTTCTCTACCCAGTTAAATTTAATGGTAAATTTTGGCTGAAAAAATGTCTGGCGCCGAAAGGGGTAACCTTGTTGCTGCTCTAACTGTACTCGTTGTATTGTAAGAGTACCTCGTACTTGACACTGGATACAAAGTTGTTTAACCCTTTGACCGCCAGCCATATTTCAGCCATAAATGTCCATTAAATTTACCTAGGTAGGTTGAGGCGGGGACCTTGGGCACCTTCGTGTCCTGGGTCTCCAAATCACAATAACTTTACCCCACCCCACCTCTCTCTCTTTTTTTTCTTTCTTCCCCCCTCTTTTTCCCAGTGGCGCGGCATCACGTTGGGGCCCGATTAGCGGGACCTGGCTGGCTGGGTCATTCTCTCGCTTGGCGCGGCATCACGTTAGGGGCCAATTAGCGGAACCTGGCTGGCTGGGCCAGGCTTTCTGTCTTCTTCTACTGTCAATTTTTTTTCTTCTTCTCAGTAGTACCTCAGTGTGCATTTCCGCAGATTCCCCTAAAGTTACAGCGACAGAATAGTCAGAAGTGACTGTGGTTGCTCTACAGGAAAGAAGAAGAACAAAAAAATCCATCTGCAGTATTGGGGATTCTTCTGTGACATATATAAAGTAAGGCCTATCCCCACCTCCCAAAATGAAGAGAACAGGGTCTTTGGATAGCAGACCCTGATTTGATGCCTTTTAGTAACGTGGGTGTTAAATCATTGTGGTGCAAAAATGCGACGTTGGCGGTGAAAGGGTTAAACATGTAGTAAAAGAATCCCCCATATTTCAGACAAAATCTTTTCTTTACCCAATGTAAGTTTATTGGATAATTTTGGCTAAAAAATAGCTGGCGGCAAAGGGATTAAACCAAACCCTGACCGATTCCAGGTCCTTGAGGAGGTGCTCGGTGTTGGCGCGGAACTGGGCGTTGTCGTGCTCCAGGTTGTGGGTGCGGTCCTTGCCCTGCTCCAGCTCCGCCCCCAGCCGGTTCACCTCCTCCTCCAGCTCCAGGATGCGCTCCTCCTTGTCCGCACTGGCCACGTACACCTGGGGGGGGGGGGAAGGAAGGAAGGAAGGAAGGTATCAAGTACCGTAATTCACGGACTGCAAGCCGCTTCGTAATATAAGCCGCACCCCCTACTTTTAAAAACAAAATCTGAAAAGCGTAACACAGTTCTGGAAAGACTATGGTTTGTTACTTTGCCCTTTTTTTTTTATAGCGCATCCCTGGGACCCCCTGCACATTCTTGTAGAGGGTCCTTAGGGCTTTTAGTACTACACAGACCCTCAACTGGGGGTCCCTGGGAGCCCTGACTGGTACAGGTTTTGCCTATTGTTGACCGCCATCGCTCGGGAACTCAGAAAAAGAAAAGAGCCTTTTAACTTATTTAAATAAAACTTAATAAAGGAAATTTACACTAGTGAGCACCTTCAGTAAATGCACAAACAAACAAAACATGCGTACTGACCGTTTCTCTCATCTGTGTCTCCTCCTCCCCCACCTCCACCCCTTGCTCCTCGGCCTGCTTGACCACGTTAAAGGCCAGCTGGTCACTGGCCGCTTTGGCCGTTTTCAGGGTGTTCAGTTCCGTTTCCAGCGTCTTTATCTTGCCGCTCAGCGAGTCCTGTTTAAACACGCGTCAGATCGTCACATGGTTATGAAATCAGGATGATAAAGATGCCTTGACACAGAAACAGAAAGAGACACGACGAAGACTCATTTTAGAGGGAAAGACAGGCGCAGAAACCATATAAACAAATACTGTATTTTTCGGCTCATTAGGCGCTGCTGTGTATAAAGCGAATAGGGCAATTTTCAAGAAATATACCATCGTACATGGTGAAAGCCGATACGCGACGTTAAACTGAACTTCCATCCTTTCAAGAAATATCTGAAAAAATTAAAATAAAAGGCGCCCTCGTTTACAAAGTCGAAGTTTGAAGCCTGTACACGTCCTGTAAACGCTTACCGACCGCCATTACTGTTGTCATAAACGAGAGTTGGCTCCCTTCTCAAATAATCGAAACTTCGGTTTTTGTGACTTCCGGTTGTTGTGTTTGGACAATTATTCGCGAAAACTGGTAGAATTATGGCATTTTAAGCTCTACAATGATGCTTTTTACATCCAATGAAGGGTTGTGGCATCTGTTGGATGGTATCTCGCATTATAACAGGGATTTTGAAGCATTTTAACGTGAGTATTCGTCGTATCGGCGACTCGTTACCACTTTCGATGTTGTGACTTACAGTAGACTGTACTGAACACGGCAATGGTTGCCTCTCTTCTCACGATTTTGTTCACTTATAGGGCGCCCTCGTTTATTAGGCGCATAGGTCAAAATTGGAGAAAAAAATATCGTCTTATAGTCCGAAAAATACGGTATCATAATTCACGGACTATAAGCCGCTTCGCAATATAAGCCGCACCCCCTACTTTAAACATTTTTTTATTATTTAAAGTAACGCAAAATAATAATAATAATAGTACATTTATACAGCGCTTTACCTCAGATGAGCCCAAAGTGCTTTACAATCAATTATTCATCAACAGACAACAAAAAACAGCATTCAAGAGTGACACCAACCAGCAACAGCGCATATACAAAGCAACTCTCTAACACACACACACCATGCACACGCACACACACACAATTATCGACTCAACTCGTTCATACCCCATTCGGTAAGCCACACAACCAAGCCGCATGGACTGACCACATACACCAACACACATACACAAACACCCTCACACACAATGTACGCACGCAGACAGACATACAGACACGCACACACACATGCGTGCACACACAACCCACAAAACCTAAATACACACAAGCACACATGTATGCACACATTCATGCTCACACACACACACACAACACACAAACACACACACACACTCTCACACACGCACACACACGCACCACAAAACACAGCACAAACCTCTTATTCAATCTTCCCTCACGTGCACACAACGATAGACAACTGATCAAATATTTAGGGCGCAGCAGGAAAAAGATGGGTTTTAAGAGAGGTTTTGAATGAGGAGACTGAGTTGGAGTGTCGGAGAGAAGGCAGAGAATTCCACAGAGATGGTGCTTGACAAGAAAAAGAACGTTGGCCAGCAGATTTGAGATGGATGGAGGGAATGGAAAGGAGACGAGAATCAGAAGACGAACGTAGTTGGCGAGCTGGGACATAGAGATGAAGAAGATCAGAGAGATACAGGGGAGCTTGATCATTCAGTGACTTGAAGGCAAGGAGGAGAATTTTGTAGTCAATACGTGATTGAACTGGGAGCCAATGTAGGGAACGAAGAACCGGAGTGATGTGATCGTACCTAGGGGAGCAAGAAATGAGACGAGCAGCATTATTCTGGACCCGTTAGGAGCTTAGAGATGAGAATTGATGGACAGCCAGCAAGAAGTGAGTTACAGTAGTCAAGGCGAGACAGGACAAAAGCACATACTAGAGTCTTCAGGGCATCTTGAGAGAGGAAACGGCGGATGGAACTAATTCTTCGAAGTTCTAGATAGCATAAGCTGCGTCGAAGCATAAGCCGCGGAAGCGTGGCGAAGCACGATGTCCGCTTCCAGTTGAGTCGAGAGTTGATCGCGGGTGTGTTGACTGCCAAAACGAAAGTGTCGGACCGCGAAACAGATCGTCATTTTGTGAAAAATAAACCAAATTCAAGGTGATTTCCTTTGTCGTCAACAGTGAACAAGGCCACAGATCAAAGGTCTGAATCAAGGATGCCACTGAGTTGAGTTTACTTTCACTTTCGGTAATGCTTAGGTCGCGGCACTGTACTAGCCACAGGGGGGGGGGGGGGAGGGAAGTTGCAGCTTATAGTCCACTAATTACGGTACACAACAAGTGTATTCACGAGACACAAGAACAGTTTTGACACGCTTGCCTTTATCAGTCATACAAACACAAAACAGTAAAACGGTCCAATCTGCAAATTTATGATAAAGTTAACAAACTGAAACTGGTGAACACAATTCAAAAGTAAGGGAGAGACTCGAGGGCCAGCCACACGTCCACTAAAATCGCACGACTGTACGATACAATTCAATCACGTGATCTTGATGCGCCAATCCTATTTGTTCTTGGACATCAAATGATCGAATCGTTTCATACAGTCGTGCGATTTCAGTGGATGGCCCTTCAGAGGACAGAGCAGTTTGGACACGTGGAGAAATACACACACAAAAACAGACATTGCCAGAAATGTACCCCAAGGTAGCCAGACACACAGACAGACAGACAGACACACAGACCTGTCTGCTGCTGGTCTGGATTTCTGCATTATCAGAGCACAGGGTGGTGATTAGACAGACAAACAGACAGACAGATAAACATACAGACAGCATTCTCTCTGTCTCTGGTCGCAAGTTTTTTGCTCTTGGAGGGCAGGGCAGAAATAAGACGAGACACACCGACAAACAAATGAAAGTACAGACCTCTTTCAAGTCTTTGTCGGCATTCTCCCTGACATTGGTGATGAGACAGACAGAGAGGCAGACACAGAGACACAGACACCCCTATGTTAGCGTTCCCTCTGACTTTTGGTCTGGAGCTCTTGTGTCTCAGAACATAGGGAAATAAATGATATAGACAGACAGACAGACACAGACACCCCTATGTTAGCGTTCCCTCTGACTATTGGTCTGGAGCTCTTGTGTCTCAGAACGTAGGGAAATAAATGATATAGACAGACAGACAGACACAGACACCCCTATGTCAGCACTCCCTCTGACTTTTGGCCTGGAGCTCTTGTGTCTCAGAAAGCAGGGAAAGAAATGATATACTCATCATATAGACAGACAGACACAGACACCCCTATGTCAGCACTCCCTCTAACTTTTGGTCTGGAGCTCTTGTGTCTCAGAACGCAGGGAAATAAATTATATACTCATCATAAAGACAGACAGACACAGAGACCCCTATGTCAGCACTCCCTCTGACTTTTGGTCTGGAGCTCTTGTGTCTCAGAATGTAGGGAAATAAACGATATAGACAGACAGACACAGAGACACAGACACCCCTATGTCAGCGCATCCTCTGACTTTTGGTCTGGAGCTCTTGTGTCTCAGAATGTAGGGAAATAAACGATATAGACAGACAGACACAGAGACACAGACACCCCTATGTCAGCGCACCCTCTGACTTTTGGTCTGGAGCTCTTGCGTCTCAGAATGTAGGGAAATAAATGATATAGACAGACAGACAGACACAGACACCCCCATGTCAGCGTTCCCTCTGACTTTTGGTCTGGAGCTCTTGCGTCTCAGAATGTAGGGAAATAAACGATATAGACAGACAGACAGACACAGACACCCCCATGTCAGCGTTCCCTCTGACTTTTGGTCTGGAGCTCTTGTGTCTCAGAATGTAGGGAAATAAACGATATAGACAGACAGACACAGAGACACAGACACCCCTATGTCAGCGCACCCTCTGACTTTTGGTCTGGAGCTCTTGCGTCTCAGAATGTAGGGAAATAAATGATATAGACAGACAGACACAGACCCCTATGTCAGCACTCCCTCTAACTTTTGGTCTGGAGCTCTTGTGTCTCAGAACGCAGGGAAAGAAATGATATACTCATCATAAAGACAGACAGACACAGACACCCCCATGTCAGCGTTCCCTCTGACTTTTGGTCTGGAGCTCTTGTGTCTCAGAACGTAGAGAAATAAATGATATAGACAGACAGACAGACACAGACACCCCTATGTCAGCACTCCCTCTGACTTTTGGTCTGGAGCTCTTGCGTCTCAGAATGTAGGGAAAGAAATGATATAGACAGACAGACACAGACACCCCCATGTCAGCGTTCCCTCTGACTTTTGGTCTGGAGCTCTTGCGTCTCAGAACGTAGAGAAAGAAATGATATAGACAGACAGACACAGACACCCCTATGTCAGCGCTCCCTCAGACTTTTGGTCTGGAGCTCTTGTGTCTCAGAACGTAGGGAAATAAACGATATAGACAGACAGACACAGACACCCCTATGTCAGCACTCCCTCTGACTTTTGGTCTGGAGCTCTTGTGTCTCAGAACGTAGGGAAATAAATGATATAGACAGACAGACACAGAGACCCCTATGTCAGCACTCCTCTGACTTTTGGTCTGGAGCTCTTGTGTCTCAGAATGTAGGGAAAGAAACGATATAGACAGACAGACACAGAGACCCCTATGTCAGCACTCCTCTGACTTTTGGTCTGGAGCTCTTGTGTCTCAGAATGTAGAGAAAGAAACGATATAGACAGACAGACACAGAGACACAGACACACCTCTTTGTCGGCATTGTCCTTGGCTTTGGTCTGGAGCTCTTCGTTCTCTGAGCGCAGTGCGGTGATGAGAGCCCGCGTCTGTTCAAACTTCTCGCGGTTCAGCACGTTGGCATCGTGCACCTTCTGCTTCCACTGTGACAGCGTGTCAAACTGCTTCTTCATCATCTCGTTGTTCTCTTTGAGGCATTCTGCACACAATGTACATTACAATACAACACAGTACAATAGAACACAACATAGTACACTACACGCACTGCCGTACCTCTCAGTTCAGAGTTCTCTCACATCAGGTTGTGCATGCGGGCCAGGGCCTGCTCCAATAAAATAAAACAATAAACACAACACCACACAGTACAATACATATCACAACACAGTACAATACATATCACAACACAGTACAATACAACACAGTACAGTACAATACATGTTATTACAACACAACACGGCACAATACAACACAACACAACACATATTACAACACAACACAGTACAATACAACACAATACACTACAACAAAATATAACACAGCACAATACAACCCGGCACAATACATCACAACCCAACACAGTACAATACTTCACAACACAGTACAATACAACACAACACAGTAAAATAGAACACCACACAGTACACTACACACACTGCCATACCTCTCAGTTCAGAGTTCTCTCTCATCAGGTCGTGCATGCGGGCCAGGGCCTGCTCCAGGGTGATGTCCGTCATGCTCAGCCCCACCACCCCCACCGTGCTGTTCGGGGGGGACACCCCCGCGCCCCCCCCTCCCCCCAGGCCGGGGGACACCATCTCAAAGCCCCCCGTCATCCCCCCGCTGTTCAGCCCCCCCCCAGATGCCGGCTGGCTTTCTGGCTGCGCGTGAGGCCCGTTCATTTCCGCAACGAGTAAAGCGCGTTAGCCTGATGATGGGTCCTTTTCTTCTTTGAAGTCAGGTTATTGTTTGTTCGGGTGGTGTCACTCTACATCTCTGAATATTGAAACACAATCTTTGTTTTGGGGGGCCCGGGGCATAAGGCCAACACAAACTGACAAAGAGTTTGCAGGTTTCGTTTCGCTTTTTATTTACAAGGTCATTTCTCAAACTTGAAAATTGTCCTAGAGCTGTTTATTCCAAGGTAAATCAAGATCGTTTTAAGGAAATGGCTCTGAAACTACTAACACTGTAATAGTTTTAAATTGTAGAACACTGACACTCATAACAGAATTTTGGTGTTGAACGACAAACACCCCAACACCAATGAAATATTGCCTGAGCTGTAAAGTGCAATATTTCAGATATTCAGTCTACGAACAACAACCATGGACTTCAGAACGTCAACATATTATTTTTAGTTATCTAACAGAATTTTAGGTTTGGGTGGAAGACGTTTCCTGTTCTTTACATTCAATCTTCATTATAGATCTAGTTCTTGGTCGAGCTGTCTAAATAGTTAACTGGCCTTGCTAACCTTCACCCAGCACAGAAAGTTTTGTTTAATTTTCAAAACAAAACATTGTTTTATTTTCCCCAGGTGTTTAAATTTTAATCACATCACTATCAATCCCTTTAAATTTCTTATTTAATTTGTTTTCCGTGTTTGGTGTAAGACACAATGTAAGCAGAGTTAACAGGGTTTAGGGGATAGGAAAGGAGGGGTGTGAGGGTGGAAGGGTTAGGATAGGGTCCGTGTAAACACTGAATGGTGCCGAAAGGTGCCGAATATAAATGCTAAATGGTGCCAAATGGTGAGATTACTGAATGGTCAAAAGTACTGAATGGTAGGGCCGAATAGTGAAAGTATTAACCCTTTGAACGCCAGCCATTTTTCAGCCAAAACTTTCCATTAAATTCACCTAGGTAGAGAAAAGATTTTGTCTACAATATTGGGGATTCCTCTGTGACATGCATAAAATAGGGTCTATCGATCCTTACCTCCCAAAATAAGAACATAAGGTCAATGGATACCAGACCCTCATTTGATGCCTTTTAGTGACATGGGTGTTAAATCATTGTGGTGCCAAGAGGCGACAGTGGTGATGAAAGGGTTAACCTAAACCCTAAAAACAGCCGCCCAAAGCAACAACTTGAATGCTAAGATCGTCACTTGTCTTCCTTTCGTCAACGCTTACGACACTTATTTAGCTGACTTTGCAGCGGTGCACAGCGCGATCGTTGAACGAAGTAGGCTTTCAGTTCGTAATTCTTCGATGATTATTTTTTCATTATTTTTCTTTGATGAAAACAGCCCTAAACCGATTCTAACCCCGTCCATTACTCGATTCAAGGTGAAACATGCAGAAAACTGGCTCAACCATTTGGTGTTTTGACCATTCTGCATTCACTAATAGATCTAGGCTTTTGTGTATCGATTTGAATCCTAATAAAGACAATAAAGTTACTCTAAATTTACATCGCACAATCACACACCTCTTCACCCTTTTCAGTTGCAATAATGATCAATAATGACTTTGGCGACTAATTGAAAAAATAAAAAGAAGAACCCATGAAGCTATCGAATTCGGATACACGTAATAATTAGGCCTATGACTACGCCTAGATGCTAGAATAATGTTTGTTTCTCTCTAATAAAATTCTGTTTTGACCTCACCTCAGAGATCTCACAGAAGAATGAATAGATGAACAACGTATTAAACTAATTTGTAAGAAGTAAAATGTCACCCCAAATCTATATCCAATAATCTTTAGCAGACTCCATTCTCCTGGAATTTTTGTTTTCAAGATTTCCTGGATAGAAGGGCAGTCCTGTCACAACAAAAAATGGCGACAAATCGGGAATCCCCTTCCGTAAATACAGTTATTTTTAGAAACGAAACCAGTCATTCAGCGGGCGTCATTCAGCTGTGTCTTAAAAACGAAACTGTACACATTTTTGCGAAACGACTGAAAGCAGAGTACGGCAAACTTTGGAAATCTTTGTAAGAATTTATAGAAAAAAAGGCAATTTGCCGGAAAGATTGACATTGACAGCCCGTCTCTTTGCGGATGACACAGCAGTGTACAGAGTGGTAGCGGCGCCCCAGGACCATGAACAGCTACAGCATGACCTCCATCAGCTTGCTGAGTGGGAGAAGAGCTGGGACATGGTGTTCCATCCTGGAAAATGCACCACCTTACCTGTCACCAGAAAGAGGCAGATGCAAGAAAGCAGGTATGTGCTCCATGGCCACTTGCTTGAAACTATGGACTCTGCGAAATACCTAGGAGTCACCATCAGTAGAGACCTGAGCTGGAAAAAACACATCCAAATCATCTCCTCAAAGGCCAATAGGACCCTAGGTTTTTTTAGAAGAAACCTGAAAATTAGTTCCCAGACCATCAGAGAAAAAGCATACAAGAGATTTGTACGTCCCATATTGGAATATGCTTCCACAGTATGGGACCCTCACCAGCAACAGGACATCAACAGGCTCGAAGCAGTGCAACGGCGAGCAGCAAGATTCGTACTTCTCCGCTTCAGAAACACATCAAGCGTGTCATCTATGCTCCAACTGAAGTGGCCCTCACTGCAACAAAGAAGAGAAACAGCAAGAGTTGTCATGATGCATAAACTCCATCACGAACTCGTTTCCATGAAGACCATGAAAGACAAACTGACCCCGGCACCACAACGCCAGCGTCGAGCCCACACCAAGCAGCTGGCCCAGATCTACTGCCGCACACAATACAGACAGGCCAGTTTCCTGCCACGCACCATCAAGGCATGGAACAACCTCCAGGAGCAGGCTGTTGAGGCGGGGACCTTGGGCACCTTCGTGTCCTGGGTCTCCAAATCACAATAACTTTACCCCACTCTCTCTTTCTCTCCTTTTTTTTTTCCCCCCCCCCCCTCTTTTTCCCAGTGGCGCGGCATCACGTTGGGGCCCGATTAGCGGGACCTGGCTGGCTGGGTCATTCTCTCGCTTGGCGCGGCATCACGTTAGGGGCCGATTAGCGGAACCTGGCTGGCTGGGCCAGGCTTTCTGTCTTCTTCTACTGTCATTTTTTTTTCTTCTTCTCAGTATAAGTCTGCTTTGTGGATGGCGCATAGGTAAGGCTGAAGTAATTTTCCACCTCTCTGTCCAACTCGTCCTCCATCAGTCTTGCCATTTCTGAGCGACACACAGATACAATTGTGTAAAATATGCGTACTAATCTTAGGGGGGGGGGGGGGGGGGGGGGGCGGAGTGGGGCAGGCTGTGCTAACAAACAGAAGGGGGAACATAATTTACACACACACACACACACACACATACACACAATCACGCACGCACACGGCACACGCGCACGCACGCACACACACACACACACACACACACACACACACACACACACACACACACACAAAGGGGAGGGGGTTGACTGGCCCACACAATATGCGCAATAACAGCACTACAATTGAGATGCACAGAAAAACACTATAAGCGCTCACAGAAATTCATCAACCGTGCCACACCCTGCCTTTCATGGAGTCTGGACACCGCGTCAGCAATAAAGTTGCGCGATCCTGGGTAGTAAATTGCGCAGAGGCGAAAATTATATATGGCAGACAGCCAGAACACCCTGCGCAGGGAGTGCATGACAAAGGGTTTTTTACACGACCCTTTGTTGATGATGGCTACGGCTGCTTGGTTGTCAGAGTGTACAAACACCTTTCTGTCTCTCCAGAGGGGCGCCCACCTTTGTACAGCAGGCTCCAACGCCAGCACCTCCTTGTAGTTGATATGAAGGTGCATGGCTGCCGGCCAGTGGACCTTCCAGTTGGTGTACACCCAATCCCCCTGGTTGAAAGCTCCCGCTGCTTCCGTGCAGGCATCAAGAATTGCTGCTGTTGTATGCGCTGCACTGCAACGAACTGAAAAGTGGCGAGCTTACGATTTGAAATGGCAAGGAGTGAACAGGTGCGATTTGCACGTGCTGACAAACAACCAATGACATAGCGGGTATTCTTTTCTTTTCTTTTTTCTTTTGTTTGTTTTGAGAGAGAGAGAGAGAGAGAGAGAGAGAGAGAGAGAGAGAGAGAGAGAGAGAGAGAGAGAGAGAGAGAG
>CM065687.1:14601702-14629202 GCA_017654935.2 Phymorhynchus buccinoides | reverse complement strand
GATTTGAGCAGCACCAATTTAACAGCTCGTTTATGCAGTCTAACGAGAGGTTTTAGAACATTTGCACTTGCTGAATCCCACAAAGTAGAGGAATAGCTGATAAGTGAATTTATATGTGCATAATAGAACTGCTTCCTGGCATTGAGATTGAGGAAATGTTTTATTTTTGATAGTTGAAATATTCTTTGCGATACCTTCTTACTTAATATGTCTATGTGTTCTGACCAAGATAATTTGTTATCAATCGTTATACCTAGAGCCTTGTGTGAACTGGATTCCTCGATTGTTTGTCCCGAGATGTGAATTGGGAACGAAGTAGATGAAAGATTTTGGCGTTTCTGTCTGGTTGTCAAACACATATACTTAGTTTTGTTTGGGTTCAGACACATGTGATTTAGTTCAGCCCATCTGGCCAGTTGATTTACATTTTCTTGAATATTAGATGACAAAACGTGTAATGAAGGATGAGCGGATTCGACTGAACTATCGTCCGCAAAGAGATTGCAATTGTCTTTAACAAGCAAAGGTAAATCATTGATATATAATAAAAACAACAGTGGGCCCAAAACTGAACCTTGTGGAACACCATAGTTGTTTGGGAGAGAAGAAGACTGATGAAGACCAGTGCATACTTGTTGTTGTCTGTTTGATAAAAATGACTCAAGCAGTTGGCACACTTGATCACCTATATTGTAAACACGTAGTTTCTTCATAAGTAGTGAGTGATTGATTACATCAAATGCTTTTGCAAAGTCAGCAAAGACAATTCCAGTATACTGATTGTTATTAATATTTCCTAGCCATGTATCAACCATGTTAACTAGAGCTGTGTGGCATGAGTGTTGTTTCCTAAATCCTGATTGGCTTGGATGTAGGAGATCATACTTTTCTAAGTGATGAGATAGGTGTTTTTGGATGTGTTTTTCTAAGGGTTTTGACAAAACTGACAGTATGGATATAGGTCTATAATTAGAAGGTTCGTTCTCATCACCAGACTTGTGAAGTGGGATAATCTTAGCGTTTTTAAGTTGAGCTGGAAAGTAATTTTTACTAATACATATATTATATATATAGGTTAGACTGTCAGTGATGACAGGAGCAGCAAGTTTAAGGATTATCCCATCCAATCCATTTGCATCCTTAGTTGTAGATTGTTTTATGTGCGTGAGAGCAGCATATACTTCATATATTGTTAGTAACGGAATGGAGACTGTAGACTGGATATTCTTGGATAAACAGAAGTCTTTCAACGTCTTTAGATCATTTTGTTTCCAAGTATCATTTTGGATAAGACATTCCGCAATTGATACAAAATGCTGATTTAATACGTTCGGAGAGGGAGTAGTTGATTGAGGTGATTTTTTGACATAATTCTTGTTTGTCAAGGAATTAATTGCACTCCACACCTTTTTAGGATTTTTGTCTAATAGTAACTCCCTAAAATATTTCTGTTTAGCTGAACGCTTCATTGAATTTACAAGGTTACGTTGGGCATTAGCCCTAGGGTCTTTGGTTGCTTTGTAAAAATCTCTAAGATAGAAAGCCTGATCAATATCATCTGTTATCCATGGTGGTTTAGGTTTATTTTTAACACGTTTTATTCTGATAGGGGCGTGTTTATTATAAACATAACAAAAGGTTTTAATCCAACAGTCGAAGGCTTCCTCTGGATTACAGTATTGATAAACCTTTGATAAACCAGAATTAAGCAGATCCGAGAGAAAGATATCTTTGTTAAAATGCTTAAAGCACCTATAACGAATTGTTTTGTGGCCTACTTGGGGGATTTTAGTTCCTTTCTTTATCCAGGTTACACACACAGGGTAGTGGTCACTACAATGTAAAACTGGTGAGCATACTTCTGCTATGTTGCTCATGGATGAAACATAAATATGATCAATGATGGTGCTTGATGTGTCCGTTTCGCGTGTTGGTCGATCAATCAGTTGATGTAAACTGTAAGATTCGTAAAGTTTTACCCACTGTGTTTGGGGCTTATATAGGTCAATGTTGAAATCTCCGAGTAAAATTATTTCATTGTCTTCTATTACTGCTGCATCCATCATTAAGGTGAAACTATCGAACCAATCATTTATCTCAGCGGGATTTCTGTATAAACAACAGACTGATAAGGGTTTAGTGTGCCTTAGCTTAGTCTCAATCCACACTGATTCAGTTTGATATTGTTCTAATTTGGGAATTCGTTTTACTGTAAGTGTTTGAGAATAGTAAAGCAGAAGGCCCGTTTCTTTCGATTTGGTGGGGTCCTGGCGTATAAAATTATATCCTGGGATGCTAAGGTCAGAATCATGTATTTGGTTGCGTAGTCTTGATTCTGATAGACAGAACACGTGGAAATTGTTACCATTATTGTCTAGAATAGCCGCTATTTCATCTAGCTTGTTGTATGCACTATTAATGTTAAGGTAACCGATACGCAACCCTTCTTTAGAGGGCCACGTATCCAAAGTTTGAGACATCGTTATGGGTAATGACAAAACTATAACAATCAATAGCAAGGGAAAATCGACCCAATCAACACAAGAATAAAACAATCAATATCAAAGGAAGAGTCAATTCAAAATTATAACAGTTACTAGTAAGGAAGAATCAACCCAATACTAGAACAATCAATGGCAAAGGAAAGGTCAAACCACTCCCTTGATAATAATATAATTAAAACAAAAACAAGCAAAAAATAACACACACAAAAATTATATTCAGAACTGTAAGAGACACAATAATATGATAGAGAGAGAGAGAGAGAGAGAGAGAGAGAGAGAGAGAGAGAGAGAGAGAGAGAGAGAGAGAGAGAGAGAGAGAGAGAGAGAGAGAGAGAGCCGAGAGAGAGAGAGAGATACGAAATACGAATGTTTTATTGAGGGTAAAAAGGATAAGCTACAATAGCTTCTTTACACCTTGCCCTCTCACTCACACATTCATACCATGCATCATGCAAAGAACATTTTGACATAAAACAATCAAGTCAAGAAAATGGAACAAAAATGTCAAAAATGGGAATTAAAGCCACAAACATGGATAATACTTAACAACGGTGAACTTGAATTGGTAGCTTAAATTGAATACGAAAAAAGGGAAGCAATTTTGAGACAATGACAATTTTTCATAATAAAACCACTTTTAACGTAAAAAACACACCCAAAAACAAACAAACAAAAAAACAAACAAACATTATAAGATAACATGGGAATATGAGAGGAGTGGGACGAGAGAGAGAGAGAGAGAGAGAGAGAGAGAGAGAGAGAGAGAGAGAGAGAGAGAGAGAGAGAGAGAGAGAGAGAGAGAGAGAGAGAGAGAGATTATGCTTGAAAAATATTTAGGGTTTATCAAATGTTTGTATTTCTGGTGTTTGTTTGGAAAGATTTCGTCTTTCAGTTTCAGTAGTTAGCGCTTCACCCATAGTACCCCTCTTCACCACTTCCTTTTCCACACTTCAACTTCCGTGATTTCAGTTCCTTCTTGGCTCAAACCACGCGATCGTCCACGCGCCAAGGAGGCTGTTGACCGGACTGGCTGGCGAATTAATGAGGAAGATCTACCAAAGTTAGCATAATTTGATCACATCGCCGATGTGACATCGGAAGTTAATTATCAACAAAAAGAAAACAAAAGTAAGTAAAAGGTTTTGTAGACCACATAATTCTTTTTCTTTTGTATAATAATGTATTTACTTACAACCAAACTCAAGGTCAGATCTTTAAAATCCTGAATGAATCTTCAGGGCAGCCAGGCATTGCAAAGTTTTATTGAATTAAATACATGTCTTTTTTAACCTATATAGCAGTTTAATAGGACCTCATCTTGAGTATGGAAATCTAATTTGGACCCCTTTTCTTAAATAAAAAAGCAATCTACAGCATTTTAAAAAGTACAAAGGCGAGCAACCAAATTTTGAAATTAATAAAATCAATATTAACAAGAGGCAAAGCCTGCAAGGCTCACGTCTGATTTTTATTACTATAGCAGGCATGGGAATTCCCATGACAATTCCCATGCCTGTATACACAGTAAAATAAATTATTTATTTCTATGCACCCCTACCCCTTTCTTTAAAATTTAATTATATGTATGCGCATGTAACATAGTGGAGCCCTATTTTTATTTTTGGCAAACAAGTAAAATTGAAAAGCATATTGACCAAGCTTTCAGAAAAAACATAGTGACCAATCCCCCCCCCCCCCCCCGCCGGGGTAAGGGGGGTCTACGGACACCTGTAGTAGGCCTAGTCTTTGCCTGTGGGTCTAAGCCTCTTACTCTTAGAAAATTAATAATTGAAGTTGCGTGATCTGTTACTGTTTTAAACTGATTGTTCATGCGATGAAAACTTGTTCCACATCATCTACATTTCTGTAAGATATTTTATATTAGTCCTAATATTTTATTTTCGTTTCGTTAATTCCCCCCCCCCCCCCTCTGCCACAAAGCAAAGGTCAAGGTCACAGCCAGCAAGCTCATCCATGTTTATCTTCCCCTGTACAGTCTTTGCTCATGGTGATCAATCGTCTAGGCCTAACAAAGGATTCGTACGTCGAAGGCAGTGAAATCGACGAACCCTGGATTTTCCGTATTTTTTTTTTCAAGACTGAAATGAATGTGGGCTAAATGTTAAGTACGTCGTCTTGATTATGAGGTAAGGCATGGACTCTAGGCCTAGGCCTTGTTGCCGGAAGTGCAGAGATGATGCGCAAATGAACACGAACAACCGTTACTCAAAGGCGCAAATAAAGCTAAACAACCGGGCCGTCAACGCACACACTCGGTACATCCATTTGTTACAGAAAATATAAGTTGACGACGTTAAAATGTACCTATTTGTACACACCTGAAGTCTTGTGTTTCTTTTTAAAGAGCGTTTTTGTATATCTAATGGAGAGTCTTCTTTCCAGTATGTATCTCCTACTCGGTACAACACAACAGTTACAGTAATCTCTGCAACAAATGATTTTCTTTCTTTTGTTCCTTACCGATGTATCTGACTGCTTTGATCGCCATGACTTGAAGGCTCACGTCAAAATCAAGTATCCTGCTAACTTTAACCCTCTAACATCTTATGTTTTTTTGAGAAAATGACAACGTTAAAGTTTCAGTGGAGAGTGAGAGTCTTCTTTAGTTTGAAGAGTGTGACTGAGTCAAGGTTAAAGGTTGCACAACAGTAATCTCTGCAACAAATGATTATCTTTATTTTGTTCTTTATCAATGTATCTGACTGCTTTGTTCGTCGTGACTTGAAGGCTCACGTCAAAATCAAGTATCCTGCTAACTTTAACCCTCTAACGCCTTATATGTTTAGAGAAAATGACAACGTTAAGGTTTGAGTTAAGGTTAAAGGTCGGGGCCACGGACACACACACACACACACACACATACACACAGACACACAACCGAACATGTACGATACTATACTCACTTTGTTTTAAAAAACGACGTGAGCCAAAAATTGAAATATGGGACAGACGTCATAAGTTAAGCATACCATCCTTAAAATTCAGAAGATTTCATGATGAAGGGGAGATTTGATAAAAGTTTATAAAACATTTCACAAAATCAAACTGTATTATGCCAATGATGGGACTTTTTATAGGCCGCAAGGCCTAGGCTGAGAAAGCCTGTCCCTTCTAAATACCTAACCTAACCTAGCCTAACCCTGACAAAATTAACAAACATTTGTTTCAATTATCTAATGATTTGAGAAACCGTAGCAGCAAACTGAAAATACTAACCTTAGCAGTAGAACTTTAATAGTCACTCAGTACTGGAACAATCTACCAGCACAAATTAAACTTGCTTCTGTTCTAACATTAACCATTTCAAAAACCTCCTAGATAGTTATCCCAAAATTGATGTATTGAAATACAATTATGATTAAGACAACAATGATTGCTCAAAAAGTGTCACAGCTATGCCAATCTAATTGCTAAACAAAATCACTAAAACGAACAATCAAAATAAGGGCACATCAAGAGGCCGCGAGGCCTGGCTGCCCTGAAGATCTGACCTGACATGAAACAAATGCACATATTTCCTCAGTTATTGAGTAAATTTCACTGAAAAAGACATTTGTGATAAATTAACCAAACTAGATATTTAAAAGTCTGCTGGTCCCGACGACATTCATCCCAGATTATTAAAAGAATTATAAGATTACCTACCAGCTCATTAAAAAACTAAATTTGACAATCAATGAACGAAGGAAAAGTCCCTAGTAGGAAAAATGATCCTGGGAATTACAGGCCTGTCAGTCTTTATGTTGATTGTGTGTAAGATCTGTGAGTATTGCCAGGGGTGTGTCTATTCACCGAAAAACGCCGGAAAATGCCGAAAGGTGAATGATGGATGGTCATGACACCATTATGGTGAAGCTGAATTATGAAACCACATCTAACCAAAATATAAATATTGTCATTTAACAGTGACTGATCATTGTTTGTGAAAGATTTTCACATTGATACTAATGATAGTGGGCCCACTTTTCGCAAACATCGCAACAAATGCAGTCGTTGTCACACTGCTTTCCACAACAGGAGCAATGGTAATAATCGGACATTGTTGATCAAACAGGCAATCTTTTAAAAGGGTTAGCTTTTAAAATTTTCACATGGCCCAGGCCTAGGTTGCGGTGACGATCTCTGCCTGTGTGTACGGTGTGTTGCCCACAACAACACAAAATGACACCTACTAATTGAGTTCTTTAAATTATGTTGAGCGCCGATGTGTACACGCACGCGCTGTTTTGTTTGTAGACATGTCGGTATGACGTGATTTCCATTCTAGTGTGTGGGATAGCCGAACTACAGAAATGTGTAATCGGGACGGTGTTAATCATTTTGCTATTTGGCAATTTCACTTTCCATTGTTGTAAATTTTGGGGTTTTCTGTAGAATGTTTTCATAATTGTGACCCATCACCACAAAATGAGTCGCATTGTCCCTAGTTCACTTGTCCCCTAGGGACAATTTTATGTGGAAGGGGGTCAAATCATCAATTCTCAGATTTTGACTTATTATTCAATAATATTGAACAATGGGTCTTTATCTATACATAACTCCGTCATAAGTATTGAAGTGTAAAAACAATCCTTTCTGCCTTAAAAGTGTAATTATATCAGAAACATCTGGTTGTTTTGTACACATTTATAAATTTTCCGGTTGCATTTTTTCATTTCGCCGATTCCCTGAATATACGATTTCAAATCTTCATAACTTTTCAACAAATAGTCTGATTTACAAACTTTTTGGTTTGTTGGAAAGCTTTTTTAATGCAAAAGAACAATTTGTTAATAACTCAAAAGTGACATTTGGGACATCACGACTCATTTTGTGGTGACGGTCACAATTCTGCCCTACCATTCGGCATTTTGATCATTCCGCCTTCACAATTTAGCATTTTTCGGTATGGTTTTACCATTCTGCATTCATTTTTCGGCATTTTCCGACCATTCTGCATTCATTTTTCGGTGTATAGACATAACGATTGCCAGCCCAGAGATAATTTAAATAAACATTTAATGGAAAATTACAGATTATAGCTCGTGCAAAACTCGCCTTCCTTGCTTGTTTGCTCCGTGTTTGCTTTTATGAGTTTTGATCACAATTTTTATTTTTTATTTTATTGTGTAACACTGTATTTTAAAGGCTGTTTTAGTTGCCCTGGTGCTTTGCCCGTCGAAGGTTGAAAAAAATAAACTGAAATGTTGCGCTATTTTATTAGTTTTTTTATATATTGTTATTATCAGATTGTCATTTCAAGTGTTAAGTGTAATAAATGATTGAATGATTATGATTAACATTAAAAATGTATAACAATTATGTACCAGTTGATGCAGTTTTATATTGATTTGTAAAAAGCTTTTGACAAAGTGCCACATAGAACTTTAGAAGACTATTACCATGTATAAACTGCAAGGTTATGGCATGCAAGACAATCTACTTAAATGGATAGATGACTCTTTAACAGACAGAATTCAATATGTTAACATTTAACGTGAGAAATCAGACAGTACATGTTAGTAGTGGTGTTCATCAGGGTAGCGTCCTGGGACCTACACTTTTTTTTAATTAGTTTTATAAATGATATACCTGACATTGTAGATCAATTGCTTTATAAAGATATTTGCTGATGACACTTAATCATAACAGTATTAGATGATCGGAGCAGGATTAAACTACAGAAGCCAATTGATAAACTAGTTGAATAGACGAAGGATTGACAAATAAAGTTTAATAGTAAAAAATGCAAAATACTTCTCATGGGTAAAAATAATCCTAACTATGATTATAACATTGATTATTGTGATCTTGAACCTAGTGAGGTCGAGAAAGATCTGGGGGTCTTTGTGGATATTAATCTAAATTTTGAAGAGCATATTACTACTACTGTCAAGAATATTTAAGAAAGCTAATAAAATGTCTGGTATGATATCACATTTCATTCAGTTTAAATCCAAAGAAATAATGGTTCCTCTTTTCAAAGCATTAGTTAGACCGATTTTAGAATATGTGGAAATGCGGTTTGGAGCCCAAAATTTAAGAAACATTGAAAATGTTCAAAGAAAAATACTAAACAAATTATTGGATTACAAAACTGTAAAATTTATGAAGAGAGACTTAAAGCTCTAAATATGTGAAGTCTTGAATACTGCCGGCTAAGAGGTGATATGATAGACACGTTTAAAATCTTACGTAAGTAAAAGTTGACAGTCAAACTACTAACAGTATATATAATAACAATTAATTTTGTTCACAATTAATACTTCCATTACCAGAGGCCATCCCTTGAAGATTAACAAGCCATTTACCAGGACTAATACCTAAGCATATTTTTTTCACAGAGTTATCAATCCTTGGAATTCCTTACCCAGTAATATAGCAACTGCAGGAACACTCAATAGTTTTAATAACATGTTAGATAGACACTGGGAGGATTATAGCTTCCAGACAATTTTTGCTATCATTTAATGAAAGAAGCAATACAATGCCTACTTTGTTGCACCCGGAATATTAAAAAACAAAAACAAAACATGAATGACTTGAAAGAGTAGGCAAAAGTCTATCTAAGCCTATACGCCGTACCTATGATATGATTGATGAAGACTTGGGGAGAGCACTTGAAAATAGATAAATCAAAACAGCATGAATGACCTGGCCAGCCAGTGCTCGTTCAGCAGGTCACCAGCATAATGCTAAGTCCAGCAACACTTAGGCCTACTTTCTGATATGATTATCTTTTTGTTCTTGATCTTTCTTCTTATTCTTGATCTTTCTTTCTTAATTTTTCATTTCCATGCGGTGCAACTCTTTCAGTTTCACACTAATTTAAGTTTGTTTTTAAGTTTACAAGAAAGATCCGCTGTTGCTCAGTTGGTAAGTCCGAGTCGCTAGCTCGTAATCCGTCAGATTTGCGTGTGCGCATGTTCGAACCCAGCTCAGTTCATAGTCAGTGGTGTGTCCTTGGAAAAAGCACTTTACTCCTATTTTTCTCACTCCACCCAGGTGTAAATGCGTATCTGACGTCAGTTGGGGAAAAAGTCCTTTGGATGAGACTTTTCAAAAACCGAGGTCCTGTGTGCGAGCGCATACACAAGATCTTGCGCACACGATAAAGTCCATCCCACTATTCAGTACGAGTAGGCCGTGAGTGCCGGTGGGATGGATGACACAAATTCAAACTGCACGCATTCTGTGCACTATTAATGACTTGAATGAAAACCAGTGAGCGCGGGGCAGGATAAACATCCCCAACTGGAATAAGAAGAAAAAGAACTGAACTGAAACAGAGAGCTTCCAATAAAACATCTGTGACTGAAACAAAACAAATCAACCACAAGCAATTTGGGTTGCATTGAACTTGGTTGTTCTATCCCGGAAGTCACTCTCTGGGAATCTTAAAAACAGCATGGTGATGACATATTGTTTTCAAAGGCAATGTAAGCATTTTACAAGGCTTATCGGACTCTGACTGTCTCTGTCCATCATTTTAACTGTCTGTTTGTCTCATTATCTCTCCCTCTTGTGTTCCCCTCCTGCATCCTCCTACAGGGCTCTGCCCCTGTACCCTGCTGGGGCACTTGCCCTGGACTCCTGCCGAATGAATGAAAGATTGTGTTTTACGTCCTCTTGACCCGGCATGGGACATCTGGACTCCTGCCTTTTATTTCTTTTCATTTTGAGGAGTTGCAGCACCCATGGACTTTCCATTCTTTCTTCTCTTGGTCTCTTCCTGTTCTTTTCTTTTTCCATCTTGTTAGTCTAGTCGATAGGGTCAGGGTGGAGGAAAATGGGTGTTAAGGAATGGGTGAGGGGGTGCGGATTAGGGGACGGGGAGGTAGAACTAGAGTGATGTTCTTATTTTCTTCTTCTTCTTCTGGTCATAATGGCCATGTATGTGTCCGGTTTTCAGTTTTCACTGGTTTCCCCGCTGCATACAGCTTACAGCTGACACATTCCCATTTCGGAGGAGCTCAAACGACAGGAGAATGGGGGAATAAGTCATAAAGACAGTAGACAATAACAAGCAAAGGGAAAAGGCAGAGTCAAAGAGTGTGGCCGGTTAGAGGAAGTTACAAGCAGAGAACTAGCTTCCAGAAGGTGGGGGAGCTATTTATACGAAAGACCCCCCACCCCCACCCCCCCGTATCCCCATGGGGATGAACTCATGGATGGGGTGGGATTGTCCAGCTCCCCGTATGGAGGCACAAGGCATCCACCCACTGCCCCAGGATGTTGTTTACATCACCACCTTCATGTGCCTTTGGGTGAGGAAGTTGGCGAACCACTGTTAGAATGGACATTCTAATACCAACAGTTTTAAAGGGGGGTGGGGAGGCATAATTGCTGAATGCCTTAGAAAAGTCCATGATTATGATGTCCGTCTGCCTGTTCTTCTCAAGACTTGTGAACAGGTCATGGAGGGTGATAACCAGCTGGGTCTGACAAAAGAAAAGCCCTGACAAAATCCACCACTTATGCTGGTGAGAATCTTGAGCCTTCCCAGGTGCTGCATCAAGTGACTGTACTTCATGAGCTAGAAAGAGAGCTACTCTCTAGTGTGCGTTTATATTATAGAAGACTATCTTCGTTTCATTGTTATCTATTCTCATGGTTTGCATATACATTTATAGTCTATCATTTGTTTTGTGTTGTTGCAGATTGTTAAATCACAAGATGGCTACATCACCAGACTGTGAATCTCAAGCTGAAATGTTGCATCTTCCCGAGGAGATTCATCTGAAGATCATCTCCTACCTGCCACAACGTGACCTTGTGCTGGGGGTCAGAAAGACCTGTCGCTACTTTCACACTCTTTCATACGATTCTACCCTGTGGAATAAGATTTCTGTTGCTGGCTTGAACCCATGGCGCACGCCTCCCAACAAATCCAAGGATTTCTACCTGGGCCAGCTGCATCAGGAGTGCTTCACCTCAAACGCCCGTGAAGATGTGGCTCCAGTCAGGACGATGGTGACCGCTGTGGAAGAAAGGGGACAAGTGTGGCCAGAATGTTCAGTCACTCAGGGCATGCTGTATCCATCCCTACAAAAGCTGACTATACTAGGTGGCGGCAATTCGCAATGGGAGTTTCTTGACAAGTACCCAAATTTGTCACACATTCATGTGGAGCAGCACTTTTCCAATCGCAGCGAACCCACCAGTGATTTTATAACTAGCTTCTTTGGAATTTTGACACCTTTTAGACGACTGGAAACTTTGCAAGTTGTTGTGTACCCTGGTAGACTGGATTCCCGTGCTTTGCGATCAGTTAAAGACTATTTTTCGTCTGAGCGTTCACTGAAGAGAATTGGTCTCCACATGAATATGGAAGATGCGGAGGATACAGATTTGCTGGAGGATGTCACCACAGCTATCAGGGAGAACTGCCCCAAATTAGAAGATCTTGCGCTGACTGTTGGTACAAACGCAGAGACAACAAAAGCCCTGACAGTGCTTGTAGAGAAGCCAAACCTCTTGCTGTCCTCTCTAAAACATCTGAGTCTGACAAGTGAGTTGTATGATGACGTGGAACATGCGAAAGGCAAGGTGATGACTTCTCTGACTCAAGCTGGGCTTGTTGTGAATGAGAGAAGGGTTTATTTAGAGAGCAAAATTAAAAATCTGAACGGTCCGAATCTACAAAGTGGAAGGAATGCTGTTTCCGCATCAACTGGACAGTGGGCTGATGATGAGAAATATTGGAAAGCCATTTCAGCAGCATTTCCATTGCTCAAATCACTGAAATTAAGCTGTCTCCATGATAATGGCAAAAAAGTCTTGCAGTTGTTGGGGGGTTTTCCTTGCCTGAAAGAGCTGAGATTAGAAGTTCCACCTCAGGCGTTCTCTAAATTGAATGGTCAAAAGATTTTCTGTGAACGTGCTTCAGATGAACACCAATACTCTGATGAAGATGATTCTCCTCCAGAGTTTGACCTCCAGAGCCTGACACTGGTTCGTTTTTTCCATGCTGCAACATCCTTTTTGAAGTGCCTTTGCAGAAAACAAATCAACTTGAAATCCATCACGCTCCAGCAATGCTGCCTCTCATCTGAAGACTTAATATGTTTAGTGCACAATTGTCCACTACTTCAGACTGTTGTCCTAAAGGACTGCGAGGGTATTAGTTCAGCTGTGCTACCCTCTGTATTCAACAAACTCCGATGGCTACAGAACTTTGTTTTAGAAAGTGCATACTTTGACTTTCATGACTTAGCTGGACATATGAAGATCACAACTCTCAAACCCTTGGCACAGCAAGTTGTGAGGTGCAATGCCAATAATCTGTACAGTGTCAAATTTGGGCATTGTATGAAGTGGAGCATTCCACAAGCGTCTGCCCTGACCTGCCTTGTGGCAGACGTGGTGAATCTTACGCTTGTTGTTGGACGTGCCTTGTGTGATGATAGCATCCGCATCATTTTGAGGTGAGTTGTTGGTTTGTGTGTGTGTGCATGGGGGGAGATGGGGGTTAGGGAGATGGACTTACATACAACAATTTACTAACCAATAGTGAAATACACACTACACAAGTGTGAAGTGACATTATTTTCATTTACATGAGACAACAAAATGGTGGATGTTTAGATGAATTCGCCTGTGTTAGTCACATTTTTGTTAGAACTAAAAATGCAGGGTAGATTTTAATCTACCAGACGGGTGCAAATGCTCTTCAGCTCCCAGCAAGCTGGGTACCTAATCCGGCTCCAACCCAGCCTAATGTTTGGCCAGGCCCTCCAAGGACACGTTTTTGTCATTTGGAACCGTTGAACTTGTTATCTAAAAACACACTGGTGATCATAAAGTAACTTCTTCTTACAAAGTTCTTCCCGTTGGTTTAAACTTTACCGGACCTCTGGGGTCGCCATGACCCCTTGACACACCAAACATGTTATATCTCTAAAACTATTTAAGCAATCTTCATGAAATTTCATGACTTTGTCAAAAACGTAAATGGCTTTAAGTGTGTTAAATTTCATTAATGTGTATAAAATATAAATGGCGTAATATTATGCGTAATTTTGATATACCTGTCCGGATGATGGGGGTCTCCCACGACCCCTACTTTAAAGAGCACTGCAGTGCATTGAGTAGTGGTCGTGGGAGACCCCCGCCATCCGGACAGGGATAAGCACATGGTGACTCTTTGACAAGTAGGGGTCGTGGGAGACCCGCGCCATCTGGACAGGGATAAACACCTCTCTTCCCTTTAGGAATTTGCTCTTTGCTGAGAACCCTGCCATCGTGTCTGTGTAGTCAAAAGCATGATCCGGTAAAGGTTAAGTACTCTAACCAGAATTGGTTTACTGCCAATATACCAGACACAGATGCAGATAACTAGGCTAAAAGTGTGGTTTAGGGAAGATACATGTATTTGACAAGAATATACGGGATCAGCAAATGATTGTATTCCTTTTGTTTCCATGTTATTACAAACACTAAGACATATGGTGAACGTTCATTTTCTTTCAGCGCCCCTTTTGTCTGGAACACCCTACCATATGAACTTCGTTCTGCTAAATCTTTCCAATCTTTCAAAACCGCTCTTAAAACTCACCTCTTTCGGCAATACCTCTGATTTCTTCCTTGTCCTGTTTCTTGCCTTAAAACTATGTTCCCCACGTTGTGTGTGGGTGTGTGCGCGCGTGTGTGTGTGTGTGTATGCATGTTGTGTTTTTGATAGTTAATAATATTGTAGTAGCTTATGATCTATGTATTTATTTAAATAATTGTGAAGCGCCGTGAGCTCAAGAGAGAAAGGGTGCTCTATAAATGCTAGTTATTATTATTATTATTATCATTTGAATGATATTATCATCATTCATTTTTTTATTTTTTTATTATTTGTGCAGCAACTGCGCCCGTCTGCAAAGCCTGACGCTCCTGGTGAACAAGGCGCGAAGAACCAAAAGCATAGAAGAACTAGAAGGTCAATTCCGGTTGTCAGACGCCTGTCTCAAGCATGTGCTGAGGTGCGACAACCAGCTGCGCCATCTTCGGCTCCCCCTCTGCCCCGCTATGACTCTTCGCATGGTGGCCAGGGCCTATGCCTTGTCCCCAACGCTGGAGGACCTGGATCTGGATCTCTTCGACCCTGACCCCAAGGAAAAGAAGGAGGTGGAAGAAGAGCTGTTCTGGCGTGTGGCGCAGATTGAGCAAGAGGAGAGAGGTCTGACTCTGAGGCAGATTTTCGAGGGACGCTGCGCCGTTAGGAAACAGTGAGTGGATAACTCTCTGGCTCTCACTGTGTGTGTGTGTCTCTCTATGTGTCTGTCTCTACTCTCTTCTTTTCTCTCGACTCCCTCCCTCTCTTCACTAGAGCTCTCTCTTTCTCTCTGTGTGTATTAATATTATTCAATTTAATGTCTATTCACATTAGTGATTTTAGACCAAAAGAAACTATGTGTGTGTGTCTCTCTCTTTGTGTCTGTCTGTACTCTCTTGTCTCTTGTTTTCTCAGGCTTTCTTTCGACTCTCTCTCTCCCTCTCTCGACTCTCTCTGTGTGTATTATTCCATTTAATGTCTATTCACGTTAGTGATTTTAGACCCCCCAGATATGTATGCGTGTGTGTGGTTTGTTTTTGTTTCAGTTAGGTCCAGCCAAAGTCAGCCTCAGAATTAGCTTGGTGTTACATTTTATCTGATGGTTTTGTTATGAATCATTTATGTTTTCATTTCTTTTCTTCTGCAATGCTTGTTCGTTTCAGACTTTTCTACCCCCCCCCCCCCCCCCCCCCCCCCCCCAAAGAAAAAAAGAAAAATAATAAAACACACACACACACACAAATGTATGTATTCAACAGATGCTCAAGATACATTGGTGACAAGTTACTTTTGTTTTGTTAGTTTTTGTTGGTCTGTTAATATGCTTTGTCTTTGTGTGTGTGCGTATGTGTGTGTGTCGAGTCAAGTCAAGTCAAAATAATCTTTATTGAAGGTTAAAGAATAAGCTAACAAAGCTTTTTTTCATCCTGCCCTCATACAAAAAATATACACATCAATCAAAAATATATGAACTTAACATATTTACAGGAACACAAAACAGAAAACATTATGATCAGTATAATGAAAGAAAAAAACAACAACAAAGAACCAAACAGAAGAGAGAGAACGGGGTAGGGAGGAAGAGAGAGGGAGAGAAAGCCGGGAGAGGAAACACTCACACACACACATGCGCGCGTGTGCGCACACACACACACACACATACGCTCACTCACACACACACACACCCGCGCGCGCGCGCGCACACACGCACACACACACACACACACACACACACACACACACACACACACACACACACACACACACACACACACACACACACACACACACACACACACATACACACACACACACACACACCTGTACACACAATTGGAAAAAGAAACAAAAAACAGAAGGAAAGGGAAGATAGAAGGAAGAAAATAATATTTCCAGACATAAGAACATGCAATGCATATATACATCTTAATAATGCCAGATTACAATTTATCAACCAGGTGCTTCTTTAAAGCTTTTTTAAAAGCTGGTTTAGATGGACATGATTTCAAGGATGATGGCAAGTTGTTCCATGTGTTTCCCCCAGAGTATGTCAGGCTGGATTTGAACAGATCGTTATGGGGCTTAGGAAATGAAAGCTTATGAGTATGTCGATTTTCATTTAATGTAAAGGAACTTATTATTTTATTTGGGGCTGTTCCGTTTACGATGTTGTACATACATAGGCATTTGTTTAAGAAAAGTCTTTCTTTAAACGGAAAGATGTTTAGTTGTTTATAATCATTCATTGTCAAACTAGTAGACTTAAGTAGGACAAGCTGTAAAGCTCTTTTGTGTAAGCGAGTTATGTATTTTAGATTATTTTCACTAGCACTATCCCATAACGTGGATGCGTAATTTATAAGAGGTAAGATGTGTGCATGAAAAAAGAGTTTTCTTGAATGAAGGTCTAAGAAATTCTTTATTTTTGTGTGCATGTTTCTGTGTGTTGCAGAGGACTGCGGTGCCACAGCCACAATTATGATGAACTGTGAACCCTGTTTTTCCAAAGACATCTTGGACATCATGCCCAGCGTTGTTCCAAATATTGTGCGCACTGGATCTGCTGGCCACCTTGAGTTGGACTGAGAGTTTCGACTGTTGTCTCATGGCAGTGTTGAATAGTATCATGTTATACTATTATGTTGACATTGAGAGCAAACATCAATTTCAGTGGATATTTCATATCTGCTGGCCACCTTGAGTTGGACTGAGACTTTTGACTGTTGTCGTATGGCACATTTGTGAATAGTATCATGTTATATTATGTTGGCATTGAGAGCAAACATCAATTTCAGTGGATATTTCATATCTGCTGGCCACCGTCCTTGAGTTGGACTGAGAGTTTTGACTGTTGTCTCATGGCACAGTTGAATAGTATCATGTTATACTATTATGTTGACATTGAGAGCAAACATCAATTTCAGTGGATATTTCATATCTGCTGGCCACCTTGAGTTGGACTGAGACTTTTGACTGTTGTCTTATGGCACAGTAGTGAATAGCATCATGTTATAATATTATGTTCACATTGAGAGCAAACATCAATTTCAGTGGATATTTCATATCTGCTGGCCACCTTGAGTTGGACTGAGTTTTGACTGTTGTCTAATGGCACAGTGTTGAATAGTATCATGTTATATTATGTTGACATTGACAGCAATCATCAATTTCAGTGGATATTTCATATCTGCTGGCCACCTTGAGTTGGACTGAGAGTTTTGACTGTTGTCTCATGGCACAGTGTTGAAACAGGGTTCATAGGGGCCTTACCAGTCCTTATAAGTCTTGACCAATTGAAATCTCCAAGTAAGGCCTTACAAGTGCTTACATTCACTTCAAGGTCCTTACAAGTCCTGACAGCTGCCAAAACCTGCCCTGAGTAGCAAGACCATACTCAAAATAGATCGCAGAAGCAGCACTTTTACACTTGAGAAACATTGCTCAGCACCTACTCCACCTTACCCCCCTCCCCCACCTTCCTGTTTCAACTGACCGCTTAGCAGACGAACGATGCACCGCGAGTTGTCAAGAGAAATTGGACTGAAATCTCGTTGAAATCTCGTTCTTTATCCTGGTGTCGTTTTGTGAGAAAATGCGTATATCTGTGTCAGCTATAGTTTTTGTATCTGCTTAGACATTGTTCACAATGCTGGGAAAGTGTTCCTTTCAAGATTGTTGGCTAAAAGATGGAGATTATCCTTAGGCCTACAGGTCCTTACTTGGGGATAGCTGAAAGCCATGGGAACCCTGTGAAAGTATCATGTTATACTATTATGTTGACATTGAGAGCAAACATCAATTTCAGTGGATATTTCATATCTGCTGGCCACCTTGAGTTGGACTGAGAGTTTCGACTGTTGTCTTATGGCACAGTAGTGAATAGTATCATGTTATATTATGTTGACATTGAGAGCAAACATCAATTTCAGTGGATATTTCATATCTGCTGGCCACCTTGAGTTGGACTGAGTTTTGACTGTTGTCTCATGGCACAGTGTTGAATAGTATCATGTTATATTATGTTGACATTGAGAGCAAACATCAATTTCAGTGGATATTTCATATCTGCTGGCCACATTGAGTTGGACTGAGACTTTTGACTGTTGTCTTATGGCACAGTAGTGAATAGTATCATGTTATATTATGTTGACATTGAGAGCAAACATCAATTTCAGTGGATATTTCAGAGTCATATCTGCTGGCCACCGTCCTTGAGTTGGACTGAGACTTTTGACTGTTGTCTCATGGCACAGTAGTGAATAGTATCATGTTATATTATGTTGACATTGAGAGCAAACATCAATTTCAGTGGATATTTCATATCTGCTGGCCACATTGAGTTGGACTGAGAGTTCCGACTGTTGTCTTATGGCAGTGTTGAATAGTATCATGTTATACTATTATGTTGACATTGAGAGCAAACATCAATTTCAATGGATATTTCAAGGGTTATCCCACCTTTTTCCATGGACATGTCAGAAATGTAGTGGTGATATCGCAACTTCAGTACAGTGGGACCTCCCTTATAAGACTTTCAAAAATGGTCCAAAATGAGGTCTTATATGGGAGGTAATTTTAATACTTATAAAGAAGGGCAATATCTCAGAAAAGTAGGTCTTGTATGGGAGGGAGTCTTATAAGGGAGGTTCCACTAAAACTTAGAGTTGACATAATCTAAGTTAAGTACAAGTAAGGTGTTTATAATATTGGCATAGTATGTTTTGTGTCAAGCAATACTGTTCTAATGTGATACAATCATGTGTGTTTTGATTTAAACGGTAATTGTCATGCATGTTTTTGAAGCGCATCTTGTTTTGGTAGTTGGTACTTTATAATCACACACAGAGGCAGTGTTCCCCATGCTTCCAATATTTGAAGGGTCATCATGACCCTTTGCCCCCAAATTTTAAGGGTCATTTAAAAAATGTGGAGGGTCAAAATAAAAGCCGTAATAAATGGACAATATGCTCTAAAATAAAGACAAATCTCTTTGCCACCACGATGCTAAAGCCATTCAAATTCTTCACACCAACTTGACTTGGTTGCGAGTTACTTTCTTTCTTCTTTTCATCACTACTGACAGTTGAAGTAGAACTTGAGGCCTGGAACTGGTTCGAGGGTTTTTGTCACCTCACTTAAAACTGAGTCTTTCAAAGAACTTCACGTCGAAGTTTTCGCAATCCAGCGAAGCAGCGCCATTTTTTACCTTCCAAGAAACGCGCGGCCTAGGCTTGGCAGCAGTGCATGTGTGAGCAGTATGGGTGGCAAGAAACAAAGGGAAATTACTCTGTGGTTCATGATAGTTTTTGTTGTCTGCTTCAAGCATGATATTGTAGTGAAAGAATTCTGTTGATCGTTTCCCGCAAGCCGAAATGGCTTCGACATTCTGATCGTGGCGAACACGTTTGAGGAAGCAATCGGCTGAGAGAAAAACTGTACGTCACAATGACACATTGACTGAAAAATGTATACGTCAAACTTGAAACTTTGTACGTAATTTACGTACAGATCTGTGTGATCGGGAACACTAGAGGCGTCTGTGAAATTCGGGTGGCTCCAACCTGGAGAGCACATCACAGCCAGAAGCGCGCCATTCATTTTTTTAAAATTTGCATACAATTTTTGTGTGACCGAGGGGGGGGGGGGATGATAAATTTTGACCAAATGACAACTTTTTCATTGCCACTGGGTTTAACATGTGTGCAGTGTTTTTAATGTATATTACGAGGTGTCTTGTAACTGTGCCAATTGCAGACATCACCACTCTTAATTTCTCTTCAAGTTTGTGGAGTTGGAAAGACCCTGAGACCCCACCATTACGAGATGAAAAAAATCAATGTGCAAAAACGTATATGAAAGAATGAGAATGTTATACGAGCGTAGTAAGTGAATCTTATAATAGTGCATGATAACTTAGTGTTGTGCTATGGTATGCTAGGGCATGGTATGTTATCGTGTGGTGGGTATATAATACTACATGTCTTGTGTTATTTCTTTGATTTGTTATTTTATGTTATAGTATCATTCATGTTGAGCTGCACGAGTGCTTTTCTTCACAATATGTGACTGAATTTTAATAATTTGGGGACAATGTCCCTCTCTTACCTCCCCATAATATTTTTCATTATTGTATCCTTGCCACCACTTGCCACTGCCTCAGCTTTTTATTTTGTTTAAAAGAGCCGCCTGTTAAATTCTTTTAAAGGGGGATGGGGGTTGACATCTGATAGACATAGACTTCAGGATTGGCCACCTTGTCACCCAGAGCCATGGTCTTATAAAACCAAACATTTCTGCCAACATTGATGGCAGACTAAAACAAGGTGATATATATGCAGCTCTAATACTATCCCATGCACCCATCATGTACACACATATTGGACATTATTTTTAATGTGGTCACCACTTCAGGACCAGGAAGATTCAGAGAACATTGAAGCGTGTGGTTTCAGGTTTGAGAGAATGTTTTACTTCCCTTTCATCCATGCACACTTTGAGCAATTTGGAGCTGTGTGGAAACCATGTGCATATATGCCCTCATGCGCTTATATCCGCAAATAAGTGAAAGTAAGACATAAGCAGATAGAATAAGCTCATGCTTTTACTTATTTGCGGATTAGCGCATGAGGCTTCCGCCTGTATCGTGCACAGCTCATACGGGTGCAAAGACTTGATAATTTCAAAGCATTACTTTTTCCTGGCAGTAGATCTCGATGTACATACAATGGCTGAAGAAAAGTTTGAGAAAAGTGTTTGTAAGGCTTGTGTGTGAAAATGCTTTCTGCAGTTGTTTTTGTTTTTTAAAATTCAAACTTAGTATTAATATGAGAGAGAGAGAGAGACTGAGAGGTTTTCTGGTTTTAATTGATTTGAAGTTTGGCTTAAGTGTCTGACAAGCAATACCTTTGTTTGCTGCATATTAAATTTGAATGCAGACAATAACATGATTTATGATATTTTGATTTAATTCATGTTTTCACTTGTTAAACCTTTCACCGCCACCATTTTTTAGCCAAAAAATAAATTTAAACTTGTCTGGGTAGAGAAAATAAATCATCTGCAATATTTGGAATTCCTCTGTGACATGTATAAAATTAGGCCTATCCTTGCCTCCCAAAATTAAGAAAATAGGGTCTTTGGATAACAGGCCCTGATTCGATGCCTTTTAGTGACATGGGTGTTAAACCATTGTGGTGCGTAAATGCGACATTGGCGGTGAAAGGGTTAATGTCTTTTGCCTCCTAATCAGAATACTTAAATAAAATGTGTAAAATGTCAGATTATAAGATTGCATTGACTGTTGTTGTTTGGTTTTGGTTTAAAATCTGCAATTGTGGTGAAAGTGATAGAGAGAGAGAGAGGGGGCAACACACAATTGCAGTCAGTGTTGTAAAAACATCTATTCCTAAAAGAATCTCTGGTAAACCATTTCACTATACAGGACAATGGACAGTGATCTCAGTCTGAAACTGTTAACCACATACAGTACACACACACAGAGCAGACACGTGAGTCACTCTTCTGTCTGTCTGCATGTATGTCACCTTCTCCTCTCTGCCTCTGTCATGTTTTATTTAGCACATTTAAATGGATGCAGCACATTAAATGGATGGCATTTAATTTCTCTTGATTTGATCAGCACACAGTGTTAACAAACATACTGAGACATCACATGAACTAAAAAAAAAAGAGCAATACTGTTAGTTTATTTTCTTTCATTTAATCAAAAAACGTTAGCCCCCCCAAACCCCCAAAATTAGGAAAGACTTATAGCAACCTAGCTTGCATCCATAACACAGACTGTACAAAAGGTCACAAGGAATTAGAAACCATTACATGATTAATCACAGGTGATATAAAGAAATTATAAAGCTTGACTTCTATCATTCATTCGATGAACAGTACAGACTAGTCAACTTGCATGTATTGCAATGTCAACTGACAAAACAGGACGCTGCATTCACATATTCAACAATATATCATTTTGAGGGGTACCTGCCAGAACGGTCTATCTCAAAAGGAATAAAGAGCACAGATGGGCACTTCTGGCATTCACCCCTCGATTTCATGTATTGATATGGGTGGAATATTATTTTATAACAGTGAGATTAAGTAAGAGCTCAACAAATGAATATTAAATTAAACACCGTTCAAAAGCAAAGACATATAATGCGTAATCATTGACATGTAATCATGAACATTTTTCTTCTTTTGCGTTCCCAGGCAATATGGCCATAATGGGTGAGATGTGTCTGGTTTTCCGATTTCACTTGTCTCCTCGCTGCATTCAGCCAAAACTTTCCAAAGTTGGAGGAGATCATAGGGAAAAAAAAATTCGAACTTAAACCCCCCAAAAAGGCAGAAAATTGCACTGGTAAGGCAGAAAAATAGTTGATGACAGTATGAAAAGGAAAAGGCAGAGTCAAAGAGATACATTAAAGTTGCTAGCACATAACTTCCAGAAGGTATGGGAACTATTTGTACTGATCAATCCCCCGGTATCCCAATGGTAGATATAAACATCGATTCCATATTGCACACATGAGCACCCTTAAAACATGCCCAAGACACCCTTGGTCCTTTAGCCACAGATTTCCTGTCTTCATTCTGGATCACTGGGCAGTAATGTATTTATGGTGGAGAAGTCTTGTCCACTCTCTTACCAGGCAAAAGGTCTGTATGACAGCTGACACTGGGGAAGGTCCCCAAAGGTCAACTAATCCCCAGCACTAACTGCCGGTGCCAATGCTGGATCCCCAGTTTGAGAGACATGCTTATTGACAAAGACAAAGCTGCACCGTGATTGTTTTCTATCTGGTTTCTGTTTATGGCACAGCTCTTACTGTACTGAGGGCCCAAACTTCAGCCACAAATACAAGTAGGTGGAAATATGTGACCCAGCACCACGAAAGGGACATTAAGCTGGTTTCTCACAACATGCTTGATAAGTCAAAAATCTCCTTTAAAAAAAAATCAATTTTGAGTTATGGGTATTTTTGTGTTCTCTAACTTCTTATCTCTCATATCTATAAAGGATAATCTTTAATATGGTCTCTAAAATCTCTTAAAAGTGTTTTAAAACGGGTAGGTCAATGCATTTTCTACAGCTAGTCTAGACTTTAGACTGTGTTTTCTCAAAATGGCTGATACTCACCCTACCCACTTTAAAGACTCATAACTCGGAAATGGTAAAGGATACAAGAATGGTTCTTGTACCAATAGAAAGAGAATGGTCTGAAGTTTCCAACTGTATATTTTCTCAGAATGGTCACTAAATGTTGACACTAAATGTCCCTTTCATGATACTGGGTCACATATATTCTTATTTCCAGAGCAGATTTCAGTGTGGCTTACATTCAGATAAAAAACACCAACAATAAAACAAACAAACAAAAAACATGGGCAGCTAAACAAACAGATAATACAGAAATCAAGTTCCGTACTGACATACTGATACATTACAAGCAAAAACGCATTTATGCATTCAAACATGAAGTACTCCGATATACAACGCATAGAAATAGTCTGCAATACAAATTTTCTTGAATACTTGCTTAATACAAATTGAACACAGCACAAAAAGTACTGGTGGAGCCAATCAAGATTCTATTTCTACGACAGTTCTACACTGTCTGCTTCCAAAGGATGAATACCATTTTTGTTTTACTATAAGGCCCTTTTATCATAAGGCATCCCCAATATTGTTTACACAAAATTCAAATTTCGTTATTCTTGCTATTTTATTAATCATATTATATCAATATATGGCACAGGGGTCAGAGTCTGGGGAAAAAAAAGTATCGCCTTATAGCAAAGACTCTAAAAGGGTAAGATGGACTACTTAAGAGTTACAGCGAGCAGGGCTGATAGAGTTATCGTTAGTGGGGACAGTACACCATTCACAGTGACGGCTATCCAAAAACTCAGACTGGAATTTGAAAGGAGAATTCAACTGGCCTATCGACGTGTAATGTGTCCTGTTTAAAAGGGACATAACCAGTGTTTCTGTCCTCACTACTCATATAGGGAAAAGGGACCGGATGTTAGTCTTTTCTTTTCAGTGTCTTTGCTTATCGTAAACATAAAGATATGGTACAAAGCCTGAACCCAAGGTTTGCAGCTTTATTAAAGTTTATAATTATCCACCCCTCTCTCTCTGTGTCTCTCTTAGGCAATTCCTCTTTCTTTCTCCATCTCTTACGTAACTATCTCTGTAATGTAATATTAAAATTATTTCTCTCTCATCCTCTCTCTCTCTCTCTCTCTCTCTCTCTACCACTTTCTCGTGTTCCTACTTCGGTCATATATGTCATATGACACCCCTCTCTCTCTCTGTATCTATCTGTCTGTCTGTCTCTCTATCGATTGGGAGAATAGGACCAGCCTAAAATCTGTATCCTTGCAAAATAAAGTTTTTAGTTTCAGTCTCTCTCTCTCTCTCTCTGTGTGCAGTTGCTCTAATATTGAAAGGTTCTCATCAGCTCCTATTGTTGGGCCAGGTATGTAGTACCATATGTTTTCCATTGTTACTGTTAGCTCAGAACGGTAGTCACTGGTCACGTGTGGGGTTCACTGTTGCGGAAGGGGGGCATTTTCGCTTTCCTGCACCACCGCCGATGTTTGACTGGCCACTTCCTTCTGAAGAGAAAGCCATCTGAAAACAAAAATGAATGGTGTCACATAGGCAAGGGTTGTTTGTTATTATTGTTGTTGTCTTACCCAAAGACTCCAGGGATCATCCCAACAGCCCAAGCACTATGGTACAAATGCACCAGCTGGGGATGAGAACATTACGCGTGTGACCGTTTTTGATCACCCCGCCACGTGGGCAGCCACACTCCGACTTTATAGGATTTTAGACTGAAGATGTTATGCTAGGAACTTGTCATGGCTGAAGACAACCTACGCATAACGTAACAACATTTTGATGTAGCCTTGGTGTTCTAGCTTATGCCAGCTGTTCTGACACAGCCTTCTGCCAAGGCAAATAGGCAAATCAAATCAACTTTATTTCAAAAAAACCCTGGGGGCACAAGAAAATGCATACACGTACCATTCACACCTGCGGCATCAAACATTACAAACAATAGCCCAAAAGACACCATAACAGTACACATCAACATAGTATTACATAGGCTCCAAACAAAAACAACAAAAACCAACTAAAACACTTTTTTTTTTTTTAACAGTACTCATCACCATATAGACAGGCACATTATACCATCATGCACATATACACCTTCATACACACACACACACATATACATGCACAACACAGTTGCTGGAATTGCACATATGAATCCTTTTTTTTTAAACCGCTAATTAACTTATCTCCATTAACAAATATTGACATATGAAACAAGACAAGAAACAATTAGGACATAAACTCAGACATGGTGACCAAGATGTGTGAATAATAGAAAAAAAAAAAAAAAAATGTGAATGTGGTATGAGGTACGTGGTATCAACTAAGGTTCAGAACTCTTTTAAGATAACCTTTATGAAACAAACTAAACGACTGAGAGTTCTTTTATTTTTTGACTGAAATAAGGAATTAAACTTTATTACGTTTGGGTTTTTTAAACAATAATTTGGCAAATAACGTTTTCTAGCATCCTGAAACGTTTGACATTCAAAAACATAATGAAATTCATCTCCTAGAGCTTGGTGGTCGCACTTCGAGCAAAACCTTTCACTATGTGGGATATTTTGGATTCTCCCCGTTTGAATGGGTAATCTATGATTTAATGTTCTAAATTTTACAAAAAACAATAATAAGTTTTCGGGTAACATTTTGAAGTAATCCTCACAAGAAAACATATCTTTATACAATTTATAGTTACTGAATATTTGTTTTTCTTCCAGCTGCGAGAACCACTGTTGGATAAATTGATCTTTTAGGGCGAGTAAAACTTTAGATTTAAACCAGTTTTGTGAAATATTGGTGTGTGGTTGCTGTAGCCACAAACCACTCAATCCAAGGTTATCTAATAAAGTTTTGACAGATAAAATGAAAGGTGACACATGTTTGTTTTCTTTATACAAATGTAACATAAAACGATACATGGTACATGATAATTTGGACTGGTTAGCATCATTGACAAGCTTAAACCAAAAATGCAACATTCTGCTCTTCGCTTGAATCTCTAAAGGGTACTGCCCCAATTCCCCATAAACCATACAGCTTGGTGTACTTTTATTTAATTTGAGAACAATTTTATAGTAACGAAGTTGTAGTTTTGAAGCTAAATCTGTCATGTTATGGCACCATACCTCACTTCCGTAAAGAAGAATGGGAGTAATCATTTTGTCGAATAACTCTATTTTTATATCTATAGGTAACATCATCTTTTTACACTTTTTTAAGAGGCAAAACATAGCTCGTGATGCTTTGTCATAGAGTTGTTTTTGGGCGACACTAAATTTATTGTTGTAGTTAAAATAGATGCCCAAATAGTTATAGCCAAATACCGTTTTGATACTTTTCCCCTCGTATTGGAATTGAGGAATATTTCGTATTTTACCTCTAGAAAACACAACAACTTCTGGGTTTTTTAATATTAACTCGTAAATTCCATTTATTGCAATATTCATGCATTGCGTCTAATGCTTTTTGTAAGTCCTCTACTGATTCTGCACATAAAATTGTGTCATCAGCATATAATAATAGAAACATTTTTAGCATTATATTCTGTTCTTCTTCACTCCAACCTAGCCCCCCAGCCTCCCTCTTTAAAGTATGTAGCCCGTTCATGTCCTCTGATATCAAGGACTGAAAATCGTTAAGATAAACAGCAAACAATATTGGCGAAAGATTTTCTCCTTGACGGACCCCTGCTGAGCACTGAAAAGACTTTGAACAGTTTCCTTCCACCCTAACTACTGATTTTGCTATGCTATACATGTCTTTAATAACGCTTAAGATCAAACCGTCCACTCCAGAGTTAATTAGTTTCTGCCACAAAAAAGCTCTATTTACATAATCAAAGGCTTTTTCATAGTCAACAAACGCACAGTATAACTTTTTTCTTTTTGATAAAAAGTAATCAATTATGCAATGTAGGGTGAAAATATGATCAGTGGTTGAATGTCCTGCACGGAAGCCTGCTTGTTCATGCCCTATTGTTGAATTGAGTTCGAAATAGTTGTTTAATCTATTATTAAGTAGACTAGTGAACAATTTGCCAAAGCAACTGAGCAATGTAATTCCTCTGTAGTTATTTGGGTCTTTATTACAACCTTTCTTTTTGTATATAGGTATTATTTCCCCAATGGCCCACACTTCTGGAATGTTGCCGCAAGTTAGAACTAAATTGAAAACTTTTGTATATAATACTAACATTTTACTGCTTGAAGCTTTTAGAAATTCATTCAGTATTTTATCATGTCCATGGGCTTTGCTAGCCTTCAACTTCTGGATAGCTTTCTGAACTTCCTCTTCAGTGAAAAGG
>CM065687.1:14563751-14601202 GCA_017654935.2 Phymorhynchus buccinoides | reverse complement strand
TTGAAGAATAGACAACTTTCTTTTCTAACTTTAAATGTATGTGGCATTCTATCCAAATTGAAATACCCCGAGTTCATTTCATTAGTGTCTCAATACGATGTAATTGCAATTACTGAAAGTAAATTAGACGACACAGATACCGTAAATATACCGGGATACACAGCTTTTTACAAAAACAGAGGAAAGTTCAGGAGGAAATCCGGTGGTATTCTTTTGTTAGTGCGTGACGAAATAGCTGTGTTTGTCTCGATAGTTGAATCTAAAACAAAAAAGGCTAAATGTAGTACAATGGATTGTATGAATTATTCTTTTGTGGATCATATTCTTTGTCCAAATGTCTTATTTTTCAAACTCAGTAAAAAAACTTCTAAAAAGGGCCATTCTATTTGGTGTGACCTACTTACCCCCCGAGGGATCTCCATTTGAAAATAGAGATGCCTTTATGGAAATTGAGGAAGCATTATTACACATTGAGCAGGATGGCATTTGCCTTCTAGGGGATTTTAATGCAAGGACAGGTAACCTTGAGGATTACACTTACGGAGGAAATAATAGAATTGATCTACTGGATATACATGATGACAGTGATGCTAGCAACATTCAACCCCCCAAAAGAGTATTGCAGGACAGAACGACAAATAATACTGGTCACAGATTGCTAGATTTTTGCAAAACGATAACCATGTTAATTGTTAATGGTCGCACGGGTCGAGATGCAGATGTAGGGAAATGTACTTGCAAGAATGTGAGTGTTGTTGACTATGTCCTTGCATCATCCAATCTTTACTGTCTAATCAATAAGTTTGAAGTTTTGGAATTTTGTGAACTATTTTCAGACGTTCACTGTCCCCTGGTAATGTCGATAGAGTTATTAAATCCTGTAGTTTACACAAATATTCACACTTCTAATAGGAACACTTCTACCGATGGGCCAGATATAAAGTATCCAAAATGGCAAAAGGAAAAGGAGGAGCAATTTATAGCTAGTTTAGAAGATGACAAAATACAGGAGGTAAGCAATGCTCTGAATCGTTTACTATCTTCTCCAGAATCTACTAATCGTGATGATGTTAACAACGTAGTAGGGAATATCAGTGACATAATTTTTAAAAGTGTAGATGATAATAATATGTTTAAAATTAGTAAGAAAAGAAAAAGTTATAAAAGAAAACACGAGAATCAAGAGTGGTATAATCAGGCTTGTGAGAACAAGCGCAAACAATTCTTCAATACTAAGAACAGGTATCAAAGGGCAAAATCTGCTCCAAATCTTGCCAGTAAGAAAAAAGCAAGTAAGGCATATAAAAAAGAAATGAATAAACAATTTAGACTTTTTAGAACAAAAATAGAACATAATATTCGATTGCTTAAAAGTGCAGACCCAAAAGCCTACTGGAAAATAATTAATGGAACTAAGTCTGAAAGCAGCGAACTACTGTCAAAAATATCATGTGACGCTTTTTATGAACATTTTAAAAACATGAACCAAGCTGATACCGCCTCTGGTGAAACGGTCACTGAGGCTAGCCCTGATGTAGATGTTAACAGCAGCAGCATTCTAAACAGCCTTTTCATTGAAGAGGAAGTTCAGAAAGCTATCCAGAAGTTGAAGGCTAGCAAAGCCCATGGACATGATAAAATACTGAATGAATTTCTAAAAGCTTCAAGCAGTAAAATGTTAGTATTATATACAAAAGTTTTCAATTTAGTTCTAACTTGCGGCAACATTCCAGAAGTGTGGGCCATTGGGGAAATAATACCTATATACAAAAAGAAAGGTTGTAATAAAGACCCAAATAACTACAGAGGAATTACATTGCTCAGTTGCTTTGGCAAATTGTTCACTAGTCTACTTAATAATAGATTAAACAACTATTTCGAACTCAATTCAACAATAGGGCATGAACAAGCAGGCTTCCGTGCAGGACATTCAACCACTGATCATATTTTCACCCTACATTGCATAATTGATTACTTTTTATCAAAAAGAAAAAAGTTATACTGTGCGTTTGTTGACTATGAAAAAGCCTTTGATTATGTAAATAGAGCTTTTTTGTGGCAGAAACTAATTAACTCTGGAGTGGACGGTTTGATCTTAAGCGTTATTAAAGACATGTATAGCATAGCAAAATCAGTAGTTAGGGTGGAAGGAAACTGTTCAAAGTCTTTTCAGTGCTCAGCAGGGGTCCGTCAAGGAGAAAATCTTTCGCCAATATTGTTTGCTGTTTATCTTAACGATTTTCAGTCCTTGATATCAGAGGACATGAACGGGCTACATACTTTAAAGAGGGAGGCTGGGGGGCTAGGTTGGAGTGAAGAAGAACAGAATATAATGCTAAAAATGTTTCTATTATTATATGCTGATGACACAATTTTATGTGCAGAATCAGTAGAGGACTTACAAAAAGCATTAGACGCAATGCATGAATATTGCAATAAATGGAATTTACGAGTTAATATTAAAAAACCCAGAAGTTGTTGTGTTTTCTAGAGGTAAAATACGAAATATTCCTCAATTCCAATACGAGGGGAAAAGTATCAAAACGGTATTTGGCTATAACTATTTGGGCATCTATTTTAACTACAACAATAAATTTAGTGTCGCCCAAAAACAACTCTATGACAAAGCATCACGAGCTATGTTTTGCCTCTTAAAAAAGTGTAAAAAGATGATGTTACCTATAGATATAAAAATAGAGTTATTCGACAAAATGATTACTCCCATTCTTCTTTACGGAAGTGAGGTATGGTGCCATAACATGACAGATTTAGCTTCAAAACTACAACTTCGTTACTATAAAATTGTTCTCAAATTAAATAAAAGTACACCAAGCTGTATGGTGTATGGGGAATTGGGGCAGTACCCTTTAGAGATTCAAGCGAAGAGCAGAATGTTGCATTTTTGGTTTAAGCTTGTCAATGATGCTAACCAGTCCAAATTATCATGTACCATGTATCGTTTTATGTTACATTTGTATAAAGAAAACAAACATGTGTCACCTTTCATTTTATCTGTCAAAACTTTATTAGATAACCTTGGATTGAGTGGTTTGTGGCTACAGCAACCACACACCAATACATTGTATTTCACAAAACTGGTTTAAATCTAAAGTTTTACTCGCCCTAAAAGATCAATTTATCCAACAGTGGTTCTCGCAGCTGGAAGAAAAACAAATATTCAGTAACTATAAATTGTATAAAGATATGTTTTCTTGTGAGGATTACTTCAAAATGTTACCCGAAAACTTATTATTGTTTTTTGTAAAATTTAGAACATTAAATCATAGATTACCCATTCAAACAGGGAGAATCCAAAATATCCCACATAGTGAAAGGTTTTGCTCGAAGTGCGACCACCAAGCTCTAGGAGATGAATTTCATTATGTTTTTGAATGTCAAACGTTTCAGGATGCTAGAAAACGTTATTTGCCAAATTATTGTTTAAAAAACCCAAACGTAATAAAGTTTAATTCCTTATTTCAGTCAAAAAATAAAAGAACTCTCAGTCGTTTAGTTTGTTTCATAAAGGTTATCTTAAAAGAGTTCTGAACCTTAGTTGATACCACGTACCTCATTCACATTTTTTTTTTTTTTTTCTTCTATTATTCACACATCTTGGTCACCATGTCTGAGTTTATGTCCTAATTGTTTCTTGTCTTGTTTCATATGTCAATATTTGTTAATGGAGATAAGTTAATTAGCGGTTTAAAAAAAAAGGATTCATATGTGCAATTCCAGCAACTGTGTTGTGCATGTATATGTGTGTGTGTGTGTGTGTATGAAGGTGTATATGTGCATGATGGTATAATGTGCCTGTCTATATGGTGATGAGTACTGTTAAAAAAAAAAAAGTGTTTTAGTTGGTTTTTGTTGTTTTTGTTTGGAGCCTATGTAATACTATGTTGATGTGTACTGTTATGGTGTCTTTTGGGCTATTGTTTGTAATGTTTGATGCCGCAGGTGTGAATGGTACGTGTATGCATTTTCTTGTGCCCCCAGGGTTTTTTGAAATAAAGTTGATTTGATTTGCCTATTTGCCTTGGCAGAAGGCTGTGTCAGAACAGCTGGCATAAGCTAGAACACCAAGGCTACATCAAAATGTTGTTACGTTATGCGTAGGTTGTCTTCAGCCATGACAAGTTCCTAGCATAACATCTTCAGTCTAAAATCCTATAAAGTCGGAGTGTGGCTGCCCACGTGGCGGGGTGATCAAAAACGGTCACACGCGTAATGTTCTCATCCCCAGCTGGTGCATTTGTACCATAGTGCTTGGGCTGTTGGGATGATCCCTGGAGTCTTTGGGTAAAACAACAACAATAATAACAAACAACCCTTGCCTATGTGACACCATTCATTTTTGTTTTCAGATGGCTTTCTCTTCAGAAGGAAGTGGCCAGACAAACATCGGCGGTGGTGCAGGAAAGCGAAAATGCCCCCCTTCCGCAACAGTGAACCCCACACGTGACCAGTGACTACCGTTCTGAGCTAACAGTAACAATGGAAAACATATGGTACTACATACCTGGCCCAACAATAGGAGCTGATGAGAACCTTTCAATATTAGAGCAACTGCACAGAGAGAGAGAGAGAGAGAGAGAGAGAGAGAGACTGAAACTAAAAACTTTATTTTGCAAGGATACAGATTTTAGGCTGGTCCTATTCTCCCAATCGATAGAGAGACAGACAGACAGATAGATACAGAGAGAGAGAGGGGTGTCATATGACATATATGACCGAAGTAGGAACACGAGAAAGTGGTAGAGAGAGAGAGGGAATGAGAGAGAAATAATTTTAATATTACATTACAGAGATAGTTACGTAAGAGATGGAGAAAGAAAGAGGAATTGCCTAAGAGAGACACAGAGAGAGAGGGGTGGATAATTATAAACTTTAATAAAGCTGCAAACCTTGGGTTCAGGCTTTGTACCATATCTTTATGTTTACGATAAGCAAAGACACTGAAAAGAAAAGACTAACATCCGGTCCCTTTTCCCTATATGAGTAGTGAGGACAGAAACACTGGTTATGTCCCTTTTAAACAGGACACATTACACATCGATAGGCCAGTTGAATTCTCCTTTCAAATTCCAGTCTGAGTTTTTGGATAGCCGTCACTGTGAATGGTGTACTGTCCCCACTAACGATAACTCTATCAGCCCTGCTCGCTGTAACTCTTAAGTAGTCCATCTTACCCTTTTAGTGTCTTTGCTATAAGGCGATACTTTTTTTTCCCCAGACTCTGACCCCTGTGCCATATATTGATATAATATGATTAATAAAATAGCAAGAATAACGAAATTTGAATTTTGTGTAAACAATATTGGGGATGCCTTATGATAAAAGGGCCTTATAGTAAAACAAAAATGGTATTCATCCTTTGGAAGCAGACAGTGTAGAACTGTCGTAGAAATAGAATCTTGATTGGCTCCACCAGTACTTTTTGCGCTGTGTTCAATTTGTATTAAGCAAGTATTCAAGAAAATTTGTATTGCAGACTATTTCTATGCGTTGTATATCGGAGTACTTCATGTTTGAATGCATAAATGCGTTTTTGCTTGTAATGTATCAGTATGTCAGTACGGAACTTGATTTCTGTATTATCTGTTTGTTTAGCTGCCCATGTTTTTTGTTTGTTTGTTTTATTGTTGGTGTTTTTTATCTGAATGTAAGCCACACTGAAATCTGCTCTGGAAATAAGAATATATGTGACCCAGTATCATGAAAGGGACATTTAGTGTCAACATTTAGTGACCATTCTGAGAAAATATACAGTTGGAAACTTCAGACCATTCTCTTTCTATTGGTACAAGAACCATTCTTGTATCCTTTACCATTTCCGAGTTATGAGTCTTTAAAGTGGGTAGGGTGAGTATCAGCCATTTTGAGAAAACACAGTCTAAAGTCTAGACTAGCTGTAGAAAATGCATTGACCTACCCGTTTTAAAACACTTTTAAGACCATTTTAGAGACCATATTAAAGATTATCCTTTATAGATATGAAAGATAAGATGTTAGAGAACACAAAAATACCCATAACTCAAAATTGATTTTTTTTTAAAGGAGATTTTTGACTTATCAAGCATGTTGTGAGAAACCAGCTTAATGTCCCTTTCGTGGTGCTGGGTCACATATTTCCACCTACTTGTATTTGTGGCTGAAGTTTGGGCCTTCAGTACAGTAAGAGCTGTGCCATAAACAGAAACCAGATAGAAAACAATCACGGTGCAGCTTTGTCTTTGTCAATAAGCATGTCTCTCAAACTGGGGATCCAGCATTGGCACCGGCAGTTAGTGCTGGGGATTAGTTGACCTTTGGGGACCTTCCCCAGTGTCAGCTGTCATACAGACCTTTTGCCTGGTAAGAGAGTGGACAAGACTTCTCCACCATAAATACGTTACTGCCCAGTGATCCAGAATGAAGACAGGAAATCTGTGGCTAAAGGACCAAGGGTGTCTTGGGCATGTTTTAAGGGTGCTCATGTGTGCAATATGGAATCGATGTTTATATCTACCATTGGGATACCGGGGGATTGATCAGTACAAATAGTTCCCATACCTTCTGGAAGTTATGTGCTAGCAACTTTAATGTATCTCTTTGACTCTGCCTTTTCCTTTTCATACTGTCATCAACTATTTTTCTGCCTTTTTGGGGGGTTTAAGTTCCAATTTTTTTTTTCCCTATGATCTCCTCCAACTTTGGAAAGTTTTGGCTGAATGCAGCGAGGAGACAAGTGAAATCGGAAAACCAGACACATCTCACCCATTATGGCCATATTGCCTGGGAACGCAAAAGAAGAAAAATGTTTATGATTACATGTCAATGATTACGCATTATATGTCTTTGCTTTTGAACGGTGTTTAATTTAATATTCATTTGTTGAGCTCTTACTTAATCTCACTGTTATAAAATAATATTCCACCCATATCAATACATGAAATCGAGGGGTGAATGCCAGAAGTGCCCATCTGTGCTCTTTATTCCTTTTGAGATAGACCGTTCTGGCAGGTACCCCTCAAAATGATATATTGTTGAATATGTGAATGCAGCGTCCTGTTTTGTCAGTTGACATTGCAATACATGCAAGTTGACTAGTCTGTACTGTTCATCGAATGAATGATAGAAGTCAAGCTTTATAATTTCTTTATATCACCTGTGATTAATCATGTAATGGTTTCTAATTCCTTGTGACCTTTTGTACAGTCTGTGTTATGGATGCAAGCTAGGTTGCTATAAGTCTTTCCTAATTTTGGGGGTTTGGGGGGGCTAACGTTTTTTGATTAAATGAAAGAAAATAAACTAACAGTATTGCTCTTTTTTTTAGTTCATGTGATGTCTCAGTATGTTTGTTAACACTGTGTGCTGATCAAATCAAGAGAAATTAAATGCCATCCATTTAATGTGCTGCATCCATTTAAATGTGCTAAATAAAACATGACAGAGGCAGAGAGGAGAAGGTGACATACATGCAGACAGACAGACACAAGAGTGACTCACGATCACGTGTCTGCTCTGTGTGTGTGTACTGTATGTGGTTAACAGTTTCAGACTGAGATCACTGTCCATTGTCCTGTATAGTGAAATGGTTTACCAGAGATTCTTTTAGGAATAGATGTTGTTACAACACTGACTGCAATTGTGTGTTGCCCCCTCTCTCTCTCTCTATCACTTTCACCACAATTGCAGATTTCAAACCAAAACCAAACAACAACAGTCAATGCAATCTTATAATCTGACATTTTACACATTTTATTTAAGTATTCTGATTAGGAGGCAAAAGACATTAACCCTTTCACCGCCAATGTCGCATTTACGCACCACAATGGTTTAACACCCATGTCACTAAAAGGCATCGAATCAGGGCCTGTTATCCAAAGACCCTATTTTCTTAATTTGGGGAGCCAAGGATAGGCCTAATTTTATACATGTCACAGAGGAATTCCAAATATTGCAGATGATTTATTTTCTCTACCCAGACAAGTTTAAATTTATTTTTTGGCTAAAAAATGGTGGCGGTGAAAGGGTTAACAAGTGAAAACATGAATTAAATCAAAATATCATAAATCATGTTATTGTCTGCATTCAAATTTAATATGCAGCAAACAAAGGTATTGCTTGTCAGACACTTAAGCCAAACTTCAAATCAATTAAAACCAGAAAACCTCTCAGTCTCTCTCTCTCATATTAATACTAAGTTTGAATTTTAAAAAACAAAAAACAACTGCAGAAAGCATTTTCACACACAAGCCTTACAAACACTTTTCTCAAACTTTTCTTCAGCCATTGTATGTAATATAATACATCCAGATCTACTGCCAGGAAAAAGTAATGCTTTGAAATTATCAAGTCTTTGCACCCGTATGAGCTGTGCACGATACAGGCGGAAGCCTCATGCGCTAACCCGCAAATAAGTAAAAGCATGAGCTTATTCTATTTTGGGGGCAAAGGGTCATGATGACCCTTCAAATATTGGAAGCATGGGGAACACTGCCTCTGTGTGTGATTATAAAGTACCAACTACCAAAACAAGATGCGCTTCAAAAACATGCATGACAATTACCGTTTAAATCAACACATTAGAACAGTATTGCTTGACACAAAACATACTATGCCAATATTATAAACACCTTACTTGTACTTAACGTAGATTATGTCAACTCTAAGTTTTAGTGGAACCTCCCTTATAAGACTCCCTCCCATACAAGACCTACTTTTCTGAGATAATGCCCTTCTTTATAAGTATTAAAATTACCTCCCATATAAGACCTCATTTTGGACCATTTTTGAAAGTCTTATAAGGGAGGTCCCACTGTACTGAAGTTGCGATATCACCACTACATTTCTGACATGTCCATGGAAAAAGGTGGGATACCCCTTGAAATATCCATTGAAATTGATATTTGCTCTCAATGTCAACATAATAGTATAACATGATACTATTCAACACTGCCATAAGACAACAGTCGGAACTCTCAGTCCAACTCAATGTGGCCAGCAGATATGAAATATCCACTGAAATTGATGTTTGCTCTCAATGTCAACATAATATAACATGATACTATTCACTACTGTGCCATGAGACAACAGTCAAAAGTCTCAGTCCAACTCAAGGACGGTGGCCAGCAGATATGACTCTGAAATATCCACTGAAATTGATGTTTGCTCTCAATGTCAACATAATATAACATGATACTATTCACTACTGTGCCATAAGACAACAGTCAAAAGTCTCAGTCCAACTCAATGTGGCCAGCAGATATGAAATATCCACTGAAATTGATGTTTGCTCTCAATGTCAACATAATATAACATGATACTATTCAACACTGTGCCATGAGACAACAGTCAAAACTCAGTCCAACTCAAGGTGGCCAGCAGATATGAAATATCCACTGAAATTGATGTTTGCTCTCAATGTCAACATAATATAACATGATACTATTCACTACTGTGCCATAAGACAACAGTCAAAAGTCTCAGTCCAACTCAAGGTGGCCAGCAGATATGAAATATCCACTGAAATTGATGTTTGCTCTCAATGTCAACATAATATAACATGATACTTTCAACACTGTGCCATGAGACAACAGTCAAAACTCTCAGTCCAACTCAAGGTGGCCAGCAGATATGAAATATCCACTGAAATTGATGATTGCTGTCAATGTCAACATAATAGTATAACATGATACTATTCAACACTGTGCCATTAGACAACAGTCAAAAGTCTCAGTCCAACTCAAGGTGGCCAGCAGATATGAAATATCCACTGAAATTGATGTTTGCTCTCAATGTCAACATAATATTATAACATGATACTATTCACTACTGTGCCATAAGACAACAGTCAAAAGTCTCAGTCCAACTCAAGGTGGCCAGCAGATATGAAATATCCACTGAAATTGATGTTTGCTCTCAATGTCAACATAATAGTATAACATGATAGTTGATACTATTCAACTGTGCCATGAGACAACAGTCAAAACTCTCAGTCCAACTCAAGGACGGTGGCCAGCAGATATGAAATATCCACTGAAATTGATGTTTGCTCTCAATGCCAACATAATATAACATGATACTATTCAACACTGTGCCATACGACAACAGTCAAAAGTCTCAGTCCAACTCAAGGTGGCCAGCAGATATGAAATATTCACTGAAATTGATGTTTGCTCTCAATATCAACATAATATAACATGATACTATTCACTACTGTGCCATAAGACAACAGTCAAAAGTCTCAGTCCAACTCAAGGTGGCCAGCAGATATGAAATATCCACTGAAATTGATGTTTGCTCTCAATGTCAACATAATAGTATAACATGATACTATTCAACACTGCCATGAGACAACAGTCGAAACTCTCAGTCCAACTCAAGGTGGCCAGCAGATCCAGTGCGCACAATATTTGGAACAACGCTGGGCATGATGTCCAAGATGTCTTTGGAAAAACAGGGTTCACAGTTCATCATAATTATGGCTGTGGCACCGCAGTCCTCTGCAACACACAGAAACATGCACACAAAAATAAAGATTTTTTTTTTTTTTTTTTTTTTTGCTGTCCCATCTTCTGGGCTGTACAGTGGCGTTGCTCCCACGCCGCTCGTTCCGAATCCCAATTCGCAGCTACACCCGGGTTTGTTCAAGTCGCAGAAACCGAGACCAGCAGTCCAAGGGGAGCGAATCTATGTTAGACCGTCAGGAGGCAACCAACCGAGGAGAACAGGGTTCACAGTTCATCATAATTGTGGCTGTGGCACCGCAGTCCTCTGCAACACACAGAAACATGCACACAAAAATAAAGAATTTCTTAGACCTTCATTCAAGAAAACTCTTTTTTCATGCACACATCTTACCTCTTATAAATTACGCATCCACGTTATGGGATAGTGCTAGTGAAAATAATCTAAAATACATAACTCGCTTACACAAAAGAGCTTTAAAGCTTGTCCTACTTAAGTCTACTAGTTTGACAATGAATGACTATAAACAACTAAACATCTTTCCGTTTAAAGAAAGACTTTTCTTAAACAAATGCCTATGTATGTACAACATCGTAAACGGAACAGCCCCAAATAAAATAATAAGTTCCTTTACATTAAATGAAAATCGACATACTCATAAGCTTTCATTTCCTAAGCCCCATAACGATCTGTTCAAATCCAGCCTGACATACTCTGGGGGAAACACATGGAACAACTTGCCATCATCCTTGAAATCATGTCCATCTAAACCAGCTTTTAAAAAAGCTTTAAAGAAGCACCTGGTTGATAAATTGTAATCTGGCATTATTAAGATATATATATGCATTGCACGTTCTAATGTCTGGAAATATTATTTTCTTCCTTCTATCTTCCCTTTCCTTCTGTTTTTTGTTTCTTTTTCCAATTGTGTGTGTGTGTGTGTGTGTGTGTGTGTGTGTGTGTGTGTGTGTGTGTGTGTGTGTGTGTGTGTGTGTGTGTGTGCGTGTGTGCGCGCGCGCGCGGGTGTGTGTGAGTGAGCGTATGTGTGTGTGTGTGTGCGCACACGCGCGCATGTGTGTGTGTGAGTGTTTCCTCTCCCGGCTTTCTCTCCCTCTCTCTTCCTCCCTACCCCGTTCTCTCTCTTCTGTTTGGTTCTTTGTTGTTTTTTCTTTCATTATACTGATCATAATGTTTTCTGTTTTGTGTTCCTGTAAATATGTTAAGTTCATATATTTTTGATTGATGTGTATATTTTTTGTATGAGGGCAGGATGAAAAAAAGCTTTGTTAGCTTATTCTTTAACCTTCAATAAAGATGATTTTGACTTGACTTGACTTGACACACACACATGCGCGCAGATGCACACACACAAAGACAAAGCATATTAACAGACCAACAAAAACTAACAAAACAAAAGTAACTTGTCACCAATGTATCTTGAGCATCTGTTGAATACATACATTTGTGTGTGTGTGTGTGGTTTTATTATTTTTCTTTTTTTCTTTGGGGGGGGGTAGAAAAGTCTGAAACGAACAAGCATTGAAGAAGAAAAGAAATGAAAACATAAATGATTCATAACAAAACCATCAGATAAAATGTAACACCAAGCTAATTCTGAGGCTGACTTTGGCTGGACCTAACTGAAACAAAAACAAACCACACACGCGCATACATATCTGGGGGGTCTAAAATCACTAACGTGAATAGACATTAAATGGAATAATACACACAGAGAGAGTCGAGAGAGGGAGAGAGAGAGTCGAAAGAAAGCCTGAGAAAACAAGAGACAAGAGAGTACAGACAGACACAAAGAGAGAGACACACACACATAGTTTCTTTTGGTCTAAAATCACTAATGTGAATAGACATTAAATTGAATAATATTAATACACACAGAGAGAAAGAGAGAGCTCTAGTGAAGAGAGGGAGGGAGTCGAGAGAAACGAAGAGAGTAGAGACAGACACATAGAGAGAGACACACACACATACAGTGAGAGCCAGAGAGTTATCCACTCACTGTTTCCTAACGGCGCAGCGTCCCTCGAAAATCTTCCTCAGAGTCAGACCTTTCTTCTCTTGCTCAATCTGGGCCATGCGCCAGGATAGCTCTTCTTCCACCCTCTTCTTTTCCTTGGGGTCAGGGTCAAAGAGATCCAGATCCAGGTCCTCCAGCGTTGGGGACAAGGCATAGGCCCTGACCACCATGCGAAGAGTCATAGCAGGGCAGAGGGGGAGCCGAAGATGGCGCAGCTGGTTGTCGCACCTCAGCACATGCTTGAGACAGGTGTCCGACAGCCGGAATCGACCTTCTATTTGATCTATGCTGTTGTTTCTTCGCGCCTTGTTCACCAGGATCGTCAGGCTTTGCAGACGGGTGCAGTTGCTGCACAAATAATAACAAAAGTTTAATAATAAAATAAAAAATTAATAATGATAATAATAATATCATTCAAATAATAACATGGAAACAAAAAGAATACAATCTTTTGCAGATCCCATATTCTTGTCAAATACATCTTCCCTAAACCACACTTTTAGCCTAGTTATCTGCATCTGCGTCTGGTACATTGGCAGTAAACCAATTCTGGTTAGAGTACTTAAACTAACGGGAAGAACTTTGTAACTTGTAAGAAGAAGTTAGTTTATGATCACCAGTGTGTTTTTAGATAACCGAAGTTCAAAGGTTCCAAATGACAGAAACGTGTCCTTGGTGGGCCTGGCCAAGCATTAGGCTGGGTTGGAGCCGGATTAGGTCCCCAGCTTGCTGGGAGCTGAAGAGCATTTGCGCCCGTGTGGTAGATTAAAATCCTGCATTTTTAGTTCTAACAAAAATGTGATTAACACAGCTAAATTCATCTAAACATCCACCGTTTTGTTGTGTCATGTAATTGAAAATAATGTCACTTCACACTTGTGTAGTGTGTATTTCACTATTGGTTAGTAAATTGTTGTATGTAAGTCCTTCTCCCCAACCCCCACCTCCCCCCATGCACACACACACAATCCAACAACTCACCTCAAAATGATGCGGATGCAATCATCACACAAGGACCGTTCAACGACAAGCGTAAGATTCACCACGTCTGCCACAAGGCAGGTCAGGGCAGACGCTTGTGGAATGCTCCACTTCATACAATACCCAAATTTGACACTGTGCAGATTATTGGCTTTGCACCTCACAACTTGCTGTGCCAAGTGGTTGAGATTTGTGATCTTCATATTATGTCCAGCTAAGTCACGAAAATCAAAGCATGCACTTTCTAAAAGAAAGTTCTGTAGCCATCGGAGTTTGTTGAATACAGAGGGTAGCACAGCTGAACTGATACCCTCACAGTCCTTTAGGACAACAGTCTGAAGTAGTGGACAATGGTGCGCTAGCAATATTAAGTCTTCAGATGAGAGGCAGCAATGCTGGAGCGTGATGGATTTCAAGTTTATTTGTTTTCTGCAAAGGCACTTCAAAAAGGATGTTGCAGCATGCAAAAAACGAATCAGTGTCAGGCTCTGGAGGTCAAACTCTGGAGGAGAATCATCTTCATCAGAGTATTGGTGGTTATCTGAAGCACGTTTAAGGAAACTCTTTCCAGATTTCACTTCATAGAACGCCTGAGGTGGAACTTCTAATCTCAGCTCTTTCAGACAAGGAAAACCCCCCAACAACTGCAAGACATTTGGGCCATTATCATGGAGACAGCTTATTTTCAGTGATTTGAGCAATGGAAAAGCTGCTGAAATGGCTTTCCAATATTTCTCATCATCAGCCCATTGTCCAGTAAATGCGGAATTAGCATTCCTTCTACTAAATAGATTCGGACCGCTCAGATTTCTAAGTTTGGTCACATGATTATAAATATTTCTCTCATTCACAACAAGCCCGGCTTCAGTCTCAGAAGTCATCACCTTGCCTTTCGCATGTTCCACGTCATCATACAACTCACTTGTCAGACTCAGATGTTTTAGAGAGGACAGCAAGAGGTTTGGCATCTCTACAAGCACTGTCAGGGCTTTTGTTGTCTGTTTGCTTGTACCAACAGTCAGCGAAAGATCTTCAAGCTTGGGACAGTTCTCCCTGATAGCTGTGGTGACATCCTTCAGCAAATCTTCATCCTCCGCATCTTCCATATTCATGTGGAGACCAATTCTCTTCAGGGAACGCTCAGACGAAAAATAGTCTTTAACTGATCGCAAAGCACGGGAATCCAGTGTACCAGGGTACACAACAACTTGCAAAGTTTCCAGTCGTCTGAAAGGTGTCAAAATTCCAAAGAAGCTAGTAATAAAATCACTGGTGGCTTTGCTGCGATTGGAAAAGTGCTTCTCCACGTGAATGTGTGACAAATTTGGGTACTTGTCAAGAAACTCCCATTGCGAATTGCTGCCACCTCGTATAGTCAGCTTTTGTAGGGATGGATACAGCATGCCCTGAGTGACTGAACATTCTGGCCACACTTGTCCCCTTTCTTCCACAGCGGTCACCATCGTCCTGACTGGAGCCACATCTTTACGGGCGTTTGAGGTGAAGCACTCCTGATGCAGCTGGCCCAGGTAGAAATCCTTGGATTTGTTGGGAGGCGTGCGCCATGGGTTCAAGCCAGCAACAGAAATCTGATTCCACAGGGTAGAATTGTATGAAAGAGTGTGAAAGGAGCGACAGGTCTTTCTGACCCCCAGCACAAGGTCACGTTGTGGCAGGTAGGAGAAGATCATCAGATGAATCTCCTCGGGAAGATGCAATATTTCAGCTTGAGATTCACAGTCTGGTGATGTAGCCATCTTGTGATTTAACAATCTGCAACAACACAAAACAAACAATATACTATAAATATCTATGCAAACCATGAGAATAGATAACAATGAAAAGAAGATACTCTTCTATAAAATAAACCCACAAAACTCCTCAAAATGAAAAGAACTAAAGGGCAGGGGTCCAGGAGCCACCAAGTGCCCCAGCAGGGTACAGGGGCAGAGCCCCGTAGGAGGATGCAGGAGGGGAACACAAGAGGGAGAGATAATGAGACAAACAGACAGTTAAAATTATGGAGAGAGACAGTCAGAGTCCGATAAGCCTCATAAAATGTTTACATTGCCTTTGAAAACAATATGTCATCACCATGCTGTTTTTAAGATTCCCAGAGAGTGACTTCCGGGATAGAACAACCAAGTTCAATGCAACCCAAATAGCTTGTGGTTGATTTTTGTTTGTTTCAGTCACAGATGTTTTATTGGAAGCTCTCTGTTTCAGTTGTTCTTTTTCTTCTTATTCCAGTTGGGGATGTTTATCCTGCCCCGTGCTAACTGGTTTTTATTCAAGCCATTAATAGCGCACAGAATGCGTGCAATTTGAATTTGTGTCATCCATCCCACCGGCACCCACGGCCTACTCATACCAAATAGTGGGATGGACTTTATCGTGTGCGCAAGATCTTGTGTATGCGTTAGCACACGGGACCTCGGTTTTCAAAAGTCTCATCTGAAGGACTTTTTCCCCAACTGACGTCAGATACGCATTTACACCTGGGTGGAGTGAGGAAAATAGGAGTAAAGTGCTTTTTCCAAGGACACACCACTGACTGTGAACCGAGCTGGGTTCGAACACGCGCACTTGCAAATCTGATGGATTACGAGCTAGCGACTCGGACTTACCAACTGAGCTACGGCAAATCTTTCTTGTAAACTTAAAAACCAACTTATTAGTGTGAAACTGAAAGAGTTGCACCGCATAAAAATGAAAAATTAAGAAAGAAAGATCAAGAACGATCAAGAATAAAAAGAAAGATCAAGAACAAAAAGATAAGATCACTGATGGAAGTGGCAGGCCTAGCAAGTAGATACCTTTCACATGAATTTGGACGTGTTTTTGTGACTGTTGTGTACTGCCCTGTTTTCGATGCTGTCTCTGCAGCTCGCGCTGGAAGGGAGATAACTGCTGCTATTCGCGATCTTCAACTTATCTCTGCTGACGCCCCTTGTTTTATTCTTGGGGATTTCAACAAATGCGATTTAAGAAAAACTCTTACCATCTTTTAAACAATATGTAACGTGCAATACAAGACAAGACAATTGACCTGTGCTATGGTAATATTCGACATGCATACCGCTCTGTTCCTCTTCCCCCAGTTGGTGCTTCTGACCATAACACTGTAATCTGATTCCTGCCTACAGACCGAAAATTCAAACACAACGCATTGAGAAAAAGAGTGTGAAAGAGTGGACGACTGAGAGTGTGGATGAACTGAAAGGGTGTTTTGAATGTACTGACTGGAGCGTGCTTGTTGATTCGTGTGATGATGTTCATGAGGCTGCTGATGTTGTTACATGTTATATTCGTTTCTGTGAAAATAATATAATTCCTACTAAAACCATCAAAGTATTCCCAAACAATAAACCATGGATTGCCAAGTCAATCAAAGCAACTTTGAACAAGAAAAAGGTGGCATTTCAATCAGAAAATAAAGCAGAGAGGAAAGTAGTGCAAAAACAGCTTAGAGGGGAATTACGTCAAGGGCAAAGGGAATTCAAAGAAAAAGTAGAGCTAAAATTTCAGACAGGCAATGTGAGGGTTGAAAGTTCTGACTGGGGAAACAAAGAGTGCCAAAAGTGCTAACATTATGTCACCAGATGAACAGTACACTTTCTCCAATAAACTGAATGAATTTTATTGTCGATTTGAGAGGAAAGATTTAGAACCAGAACTAATGGAAGTGTTAACCAACCTAGAGCATCAAATTAAAGATAGTAGTGATGAACTATTAGAGGTTGATCCAGATGTTGTTAAATCCTTGTTTTCAAAACTGAATGTCTGGAAGGCAGCAGGTCCAGATGCCCTGCATAGTAAACTGTTGAAGACTTGTGCCGCTGAACTTTGTGGTGTTTTTAGTTCTATTTTTAACTGGTCTCTCAAAACCTGCACTGTCCCCAAACTTTGGAAAAACTCTTCCATTTGCCCTGTGCCCAAGAAAAAGAACCCCGTTGCTCTGAATGACTATCGCCCTGTGGCCCTAACCTCTATAGTTATGAAGTGCTTTGAGAGAATTGTCCTACGGCATCTTTTAACCTTTACCAGACAGCATTCAGACCCCCTTCAGTTTGCTTATAAGTCACACAGGAGCATTGATGATGCGATCCTAACCCTGCTTCACAACGCTTTCATTCATTTAAATGATTCAAAGTCTTTTGTTCGTATTCTTTGTATCGACTTTTCCTCTGCCTTTAACACTATTCAGCCACACCTTTTAGCTCTGAAGTTGTTAGACCTTCATGTTGATCCTAAATTGACCCTCTGGCTCGTTAACTTTCTTCTCAATAGAAGCCAGTCAGTCCGCTATCAGTCAGTGCTCTCCTCTCCACTCTCTACTTCAACTGGTGCGCCTCAGGGTACTGTTCTCTCTCCTGTTCTTTTTACCTTGTATACCAACAACTGTAGAGGTACTGAGAATGTGCCTATCATAAAATATTCAGACGATTCGGCCATACAAGACCTTTCAAATTCTGATTCTCACTACTTTAGTCAAGTTGCGAAATTCTGTCTGTGGTGTAAAGAAAACTATCTGGACCTCAATGTGCTCAAAACAAAAGAAATGTTAATAGACTTTAGGAAAGATCCACCCCCTGTGCCAAAGGTAGAAATTGATGGTGAAACAGTGGAAAGAGTTTCAGAATACAAATACTTAGGTACCATTTTGGACGACAACTGACTTTCGACAAGAACACACAGAACATACATAAGAAATGTCAATCAAGATTGTTTATTTTGCACAGACTGAGAAACATTGGTGCTAACTCTAACATTTTGCATACATACTATAGTAGCTGCATTGAGTCTGTGCTTACTGTTTCCTTTATGTGTTGGTTTGGAAGTCTGTGTTTGAAGAACAAGCGTGTGTTGGATGATGTGGTGAATGTGTGTAGTAAAGTTGATGGAAAGAGAGAGATGGGTTTGAATGAGATGTACGAAAGACGAACCAAGCATAAAGCCAGGAAGATTGTAAATGACACCTCCCATGTTTTGAACAAACATTACGAACTATTACCTTCTGGACGTCGCTACAAAACTTTTAAAGTCAACTCCAGGGCACAGAAATCCTTCATCCCCAGATCCATCCACCTCCTAAACTCATGATCCTTTTAGGCTTAAATGTGTGTTCATCGTGTTAAAAGAAACTATGCATGCTTATCCTTAGACGTGTATGTATCCACATATGTGTATCTTTAAGTATGTATTATGTGTAACTTTTGCTCCTATTCATGCATGCTGAATGTCGATGTCTTTGTTATTCTGGCACCTGAACAAAATTTCTCCTTGGGAGATAATAAAGTGAATTTGATTTGATTTCATTTGATAATCATATCAGAAAGTAGGCCTAAGTGCTGCTGGACTTAGCATTATGCTGGCGACCTGCTGAACGAGCACTGGCTGGCCAGGTCATTCGTGCCGTTTTGATTTATCTATTTTCAAGTGCTCTCCCCAAGTCTTCATCAATCATATCATGTCAGAGGTACGGCGTATAGGCTTAGATAGCCTTTTGCCTACTCTTTCAAGTCACTCATGTTTCGGTTTAAAAAAAAAAAAGGAAGGCATCTGTTCAAAACTTTTCACCGTCTGACCTTGACGTTGGTGTATTGAGTGTTCCTGCCTATATTACTGGGTAAAATTCCAAGGAAAACTCTGTGAAAAAATATGCTTTAAGTCCTGGTAAATGGCCATAACTTCCACACCTGGTAATGGAAGTATTAATTGTGAACCTAGAGTAGTTTGAAACTTTTACTATGTAAGATTTTAAACGGTCATCATATCACCTCTTAGCCGGCAGTATTCAAGTACATATTTAGAGCTTTAAGTCTCTCTTCATAAATTTTACAGGCAATCCAATATTTGTTTAGTATTCTTCTTTGATGATTTTGGGCTCCAAACCGCATTTCCATATTATAAAATCAGTCCTAATGCTTTGAAGGAACCATTATTTCTTTGGATTTAAACTGAATGAAATGGATATCATACCAGAAATGTTATTAGATCAGTAGGTAATATGCTCTTCTAATATGAGATCCCAATAATCAATGTTATAATCATAGTTCACTAGGTTCAAGATCCCAATAATCAATGTTAGAATCATAGTTAGGATTATTTTTTGAGGTATTTTTACTGTCTTTATTTGTCAATCCTTGGTCTATTCAACTATCTCCCGAACTGCTTAATACCGAATCGTACAATTCATATCATTTATTTTGTGTGGTGGACGCTACCCTGTCTAACCATGAGATTTCTCACGTTAAATGAAGGCATCTGTTAAAGAGTCATCTATCCATTTAAGTAGATAGTCTTGAATGCCATAGCCTTGTAGTTTATACATGGTAATAGTCTTCTATGTGGCACTTTGTCAAAAGCTTTTTGCAAATCAATATAAAAGGTTTTTTTAATTTTTTTTAATTAAAACTGCATCAACTGGTACATAATTGTTATAAATTTTTAATGTTAATCATAATCATTCAATTATTTATTGTACTTAACAGTTGAATTGACAATCTGATAATAATAGTTTAAAAAAAACACTGATAAAATAGCGCGATATTTCGGTTTATTTTTTTCAACCTTCGACGGGCAAAGCACCAGGGCAACTAAAACGGCCTTTAAAATACAGTGGTACACAATAAAATATAAAATAAAAATTGTGATCAAAACTCATAACGGCAAAGATGGAGCAAACAAGCAAGGAATGCGAGTTTTGCACGAGCTATAATCTTATATATATTTTCGAAATCTGTGTGTCTGTCTGTCTGTGTGTCCCTTATGCACGGCCACAGTTCTCAACCGATCGACACCAAATTTGGCATCAAGTATCCTTGGCACCCTCCGAAGCTCATGCCATCTTACTTTTCGGAAACCTCCGCTAAGGGGTCGTGGGGAGGGACCACATGCAGCTCGGATTTACTAACGGCAAGTGCGTGTGAGCTGTGAGCGGGGGGGGGGGGGGGGGGGGAGGGGAGAGGGGGGGGGGGGGGAGGGGGGAGGAGGGGGGAGGGGGGGAGGGGGGCTGGGGGGGGGGGGGGGGCATGGAGGGGGGCATGGTGGGTGTGTGTGTGGGGTGTTCAGGGGGTGGGCTGGAGGGGGTCACAGTTCTCAACCGATCGACACCAAATTTGGTATCAAGCATCCTTGGCACCCTCGGAAGGTCATGCCATCCTTACTTTTCGGAAACCTCCGCCAAGGGGTCATGGGGAGGGGGGGGACCACACGCAGCTCCACACGCACTTGCGGTTAGTAGCTGTTTGGCCTTTTTTTGTTTGTTTGTTTGTTCTTTTCTGTCTGTGATCTCCCGAACCGCTTGACCGAATCGCTTCATTTTGTGTGGTGGTGTGTACCATGAGAGGAAGGCATCTGTCAACTTTTGCCGGTGACCTTGACGTTGGTGTATGACCTTGAAAACCGAAAATCGTTAAGGGGCCATAACTTCTAGAGTCTTGAAACTTGGCATGGAGGTACTTTGGCTTATGGCCGTTCTGATGATTGCATACCAATGAAAAGTGGTATGCCTTAGTGGTAGGGGTCTAATGATTGGGTTTTACTGTCCCACGCATAAACTGCTTTACCGAATTTTCCAGTTTTGTGTGGTGGCGTGTCACCATGAGAAAAGGCATCCACGCATAAATTATCACCATCATGACCTTAAAACCGAATTTTTTTAAGGGGACACCGGCGAAACCGGTACTCAGCGCTACCGGTACATACCGATCATTGGTCAGGTCAAGGTCAAGGTGGTAGGCCTTGAAAGTGGTAGGGGTCAAAAAATTGTATTTTCAGCCACAAAAGTAAAAATATAATATTTTGCGGACACGGCGAAACCGGTACTCAGCGCTACCGGTACTTGGCATTACCTGTACAAGGCGTTACCGGTACGGGGCGTTGCGCTAGTAAGTTATAATCTGATCAGTTATTTTCCATTAAATGTTTATTTAAATTATCTCTGGGCTGGCAATACTCTCACAGATCTTACACACAATCAACATAAAGACTGACAGGCCTGTAATTCCCAGGATCATTTTTCCAACTACTACGGGACTTTTCCTTCATTCATTGACTGTCAATTTTATTTTTTTAATGAGCTGGTAGGTAATCTTATAATTATTTCGCTATGTTTATACACCGAAAAATGCCAAAAAATGAATGCAGAATGGTCGGAAAATGCCGAAAAATGAATGCAGAATGGTCAAACCACACCGAAACAAGCCAAATGGTGAAGGCGGAATGATCAAAATGCCAAATGGTAGGGCAGAATTATGAAAACATTCTACAGAAAAACCAAAAATTTACAACAATGGAAAGTGAAAATGCCGAAGAGCAAAATTATTAAAACGACCCCGATGACACATTTCTGTAGTTCGGCTATCCCACACACTAGAATAGAAATCATGTCATACTGCGTCATACCGACGTGTTTACAAACAAAACAGCGCGCACGCGTACACATCGACGCTCAACACAATTTAACGGACTCAATGAGTAGGCGTCACAGTACACACACTGTGACACAGGCAGAGATTGTCACCGTGACCTAGGCCATGTGTAAATTTTAAAAGCTAACTTTTTTAAAAGATTGCCTATTTGATCAACAATGTCCGATTATTACCCTTGCTCCTGTTGTGGAAAGCAGTGACATCGACTGCATTTGTTGCGATGTTTGCGAAAAGTGGGCTCACTATCAATGTGAAAATATTTCAAACAGTGATCAGTCACTGTTAAATGACAATATTTATATTTTGGTTATTCTGTTTCTGTTTATATATGTTGCAGACGCCACTTCTGACGATAAATCGCCACAGAACTTAGAGGGCGGATGAACCTACTAGAAAACATGGAACGAAAAATACCTACTGATTACTCTTGATTAAGACCATTAAACCCCCCAGTTCAGCCGGAAGGGACCAGGCCCCACTTCCAGAAGCAAGCAAAAAAACCAGTTCTAGTGGTCAGTAGTTGCAGGCTCAGATGGTCATCTGGTCAGCGCTGATGAAAATGCGCTGGCAGAGCCTGCAGTGACAGTGGCCTCACTTAGTTGGTTCCACTCCATGGCAGTCCGGATGAAGAAGGAGCTATGATATTGCTCCGTTCTTGCGTTGGGGACACGAAATCCACAGGAGTGGTTTATGACCTGTCTTTCTAAGATGTTGGTTGCTTTGAAGCCCTCAAATCTGGTTGGCTTTATCCTGCGACGATTTGTGATGGCCGGCGTGAGGTTATATGTGGTTTCATAATTCAGCTTCACCATAATGGTGTCATGACCATCCAGCATTCACCTTCCGGCATTTTTCGGTGAATAGACACACCCTGTGATGGATGAATGTCATCGGGACCAGCAGACTTTTAAATATCTAGTTTGGTTAATTTATCACAAATGTCTTTTTCAGTGAAATTCACTCAATAACTGAAGAAATATGTGCATTTGTTTCAGGTCAGGTCAGATCTTCAGGGTAGCCAGGCCTTGCGGTCTCTTGATGTGCCCTTTTTTTGATTGTTCGTTTTAGTGATTTTGTTTAGCAATTAGATTGGCATAGCTGTGAGGCTTTTTGAGCAATCATTGTTGTCTTAATCATAATTGTATTTCAATACATCAATTTTGGGATAACTATCTAGGAGGTTTTTGAAATGGTTAATGTTAGAACAGAAGCAAGTTTAGTTTGTGCAGGTAGATTGTTCCAGTACTGAGTCAGTGAGTGACTATTAAGGAAGTTCTACTGCTAAGGTTAGTATTTTTAGTTTGCTGCTACGGTTTCTCAAATCATTAGATAATTGAAACAAATGTTTGTTAATTTTGTCAGGGTTAGGCTAGGTTAGGTTAGGTATTTAGAAGGGACAGGCTTTCTCAGCCTAGGCCTTGCGGCCTATAAAAAGTCCCATCATTGGCATAATACATTTTGATTTTATGAAATTTTTTATAAACTTTTATCAAATATCCCCTTCATCATGAAATCTTCTGAATTTTAAGGATGGTATGCTTAACTTATGAAGTCTGTCCCATATTCCAATTTTTAATATTGATTTTATTAATTTTAAAATTTGGTTGCTCGCCTTTGTACCTTTTAAAATGCTGTAGATTGCTTTTTTATACTCAAGATGAGGTCCTATTAAACTTTTATATAGGTTAAAAAAGACATGTATTTAATTCAATAAAACTTCGTGATGCCTGGCTGCCCTGAAGATTCATTCAGGATTTTCAAGATCTGACCTTGAGTTTGACCTTGTAAGTAAATACATTAGGATTAGGATTAGGATTTTGGGAGTCAAAACATAGCCGTAAGGCTTTCCTGTCCCATCTTTCATTTTGTTTAATTATTTGTCTCGGTCTGTCGCACACTCAGTTTTTGATCATATTATTCATCGTAATCATACATAACTGCCTTACAGTCATTCCATTCGTCGAGAAGGTTTCTTAAAATGTTAGTATTTTGTGCTCTTTTCAAAGAGAATGGGTCCAAGGATGCTACCCTGAGGGATTCCACTGAGTACATTGGCTACAAATGAATAATTGTCTCCAACCCTAACCTTTTGAGCTCTATTGGTTAAAAAGTCCTTAATCCAATTATGAACATTTCCAACTATGCCATAAGACTTGTTAGTATTATCAGTACCTTGATAAATCTTGTAAACATTTATCAAATCTCCCCTTAGTCTTCTGTATTTCAAAGATGGCAAATCTAATTTACGTAGCCTGTCCTCATATTCCAATTTTTTTTATGGATTTTATCAGTTTGGTTGTAAGTAAATACATTATTATACAAAAGAAAAAGAATTATGTGGTCTACAAAACCTTTTACTTACTTTTGTTTTCTTTTTGTTGATAATTAACTTCCGATGTGATCAAATTATGCTAACTTTGGTAGATCTTCCTCATTAATTCGCCAGCCAGTCCGGTCAACAGCCTCCTTGGCGCGTGGACGATCGCGTGGTTTGAGCCAAGAAGGAACTGAAATCACGGAAGTTGAAGTGTGGAAAAGGAAGTGGTGAAGAGGTGTACTATGGGTGAAGCGCTAACTACTGAAACTGAAAGACGAAATCTTTCCAAACAAACACCAGTAGTTAGTTTTTTTAAGTGGGCGAACCCAGTTTCAGTCAGAATCTGTTAATGACCAAGTGGTCGTAAAAGATGTAATGGTTTAAAAGAGTTAAAAACCAAATATTGTTGTTAAAAGTAATATGTACATTATTATTATGTACACAACTTTTACATATAAGCTATTTAATCTTTTAATCAGTTAAGTTGTATTTACTATTAGATCTTGTCCCTTAGGACGTGACATACATAGTATAGGGATATTTAATTGGAATATATATCCCTAATAGTTTTCACATATGTTAAAATGGGTTAAAATTTTGTAAAAAGTTAGTTTATAAATGACAAGATTCGTTTTGTTTAAAAGTTACTATTATACAAAATTTTGTTTTGTTTTTTGTTTATGTGTAATTAGGTCATGGAACCTGACCATTGGTAGTTAGTTTTTTAAGTGGGCGAACCCAGTCTCAGTCAGAATCTATTATGTTATATGATAATGTTGTTAACAAGTGGGGGAACATCGCCAGAGGCCTCCATTACTATTATTAATACAAGTAATTTTATTTTATTTGTTCCATCTGATCCCAAGGGGAGGTAGCAACAAAAACTCTCCCGCCCTTGATGTCATGATGGAGTCCTAAAAAACTAAGTGATTTTGAGCTACAAAATGTAAAGGATTAACTGGTAATAGTAATGATGGTGAAGGTGAAGGTGGGGATGGTTAACGATTCTTGTATGCTCGAACGGAGGGAGGGAGGGAAAGGGACCCCTCCTCTCAGCCCCGAGCAGTGGCAAGGCACCGCTTAAGTAGTCCCAAAAAGGGGGGGGGGGGGGGGGGGGGGGGGGGGGGGGGGGCACAAGCGCAAAAGCGCGACGGCTACGAAAGAACCCCCCGTTGCGCGCGCCGGACACCCATCTGCAGGGGGAAGGGACTTTAAAAAATGGTGGGCTCAAAATAGTCGCTTCGGCCCATCAGGCGCATGTTTTAGTTAAAAAGGGGAAGGAGGGAAAGGGAGCAGGAATGCAGGTAGGTGTTTGGCCCGCGCCCCGGGGGGACTCCATCCCCACCAACAAGTACAAATTTTAATTTTATATAAGATGATTGAATGACGCCTGGCCAATTGTCTCGGCGAGCCAAACTATTGGTGACCAACCTAATTTATCGTGTTTACTTAAAATATATTTTTCATTGTATGTTAGATTATTTTGTTCAAATTTATCTATAACAGGTTGTAGTTCATTCTTCATCTGATTACAGGGATTAAAAATATGCTTTAAACTCAAGATTTATCCGCATTTGCATGGGGAGCTCTTACATTTACAGTAGATGGAGTCAGTGTAGAATCTGTTGATTCTGCCCTGAATTTTGTAGGGGACAGATAGAAAGAGTCCATCTTTAATACATTTCATGTACCGGGAGTGGGCCACGGAGTATGAATCCAACTCATCGGCCCACCTCCAGAACACACAACGTGTTAAGTGGTTTTTGAATTCAGAGAGGGATAATTTAATGTTTATGGTCTGGCCCTCGGTATGTTCTGCTGCCCTTTTGGCAGCTATATCCGCGAGGTCATTCCCCTTCAGTCCCAGATGGGAAGGAATCCACATTATAGTTAAATCAGTGCCTTTAATTCTTATTTGATGTATTAGGTTTTGTATTTCTTGAATAATTTTTCTTCTATTTTTGGTATTATTCTGCAGTGCTTGCACTGAGGATAGAGAATCTGTAAGAATTGTAACTTGGAAAGGTGATTTTGGAATTCATTAATAAAAAAAAAGCAGGCTTCAAGGATTGCCCAGAGTTCTGCACTAAATATTGAGATTTTTGGATTTAGACAAAAGGATTTAGTAATTTTGAGGGTTGGAATGGTGAAAGCGCAACCTATTTGTGATTCGGAGATCTTGGATCCGTCTGTGTAAATCAATAAATGGTGTTGAATTTCAGAGATTTTTTCTTTAGCAGCAACTGATAGTAGGTATGATTGAATTGATTTGGAATACATCTGGTGTAGTGAGATGTCAAAGTTTGCTGATTCCCATTCCCAATGTGGAATAGGGAATTTTGGGTGGGTTTCAATATCATCTATTTCCAGGCCTGCCATAGAAAGCATTTCCCGGGAATAGTCTAGTGGGTTGCAAACTTTCTGTGCAATTTGTGGTTTTTGTTGTTGAAAGGATGGATGGTTATACTAGAAGGGATCTTCAAATTCTGCAGAAAAGCTTTCTAGTGAAAAATAGTTTGTTGCATATCGCCTTGTTCAAAATGCTGAAGTATTTAATTTCATGAGGTAATTTAGGGGAATCCATCCTATTGTCGTATCAGACCACAGCCTTTCTTTTATTCTACCCCTTCACTGCTTGCTACGAGTGCCGCTCGTAGTTGATGACATCAATAATGATGTCATCACTTTTTATGTCATAGACCTAGAATAATGGTTCTTGGTTTACTTTAGATAAGCCAGGAAAGGTATATCTCTAGACCATTTTCTAAGAGGTTTGGTTCAAACTTTATAATTAAAAAAAATCAATATTTTCTAATTTTTCTTCTGGCTGTTAAGGGGTTTGCATACATATTTTGGCACGGTTACGTTTCTGTACATACAGTACATTATTCACAAAATAGCACTGGATGGCAACACAGTGAGTTGTAAGTCATGCTAAGGTATCTGTTCAGTTGATAGTTATTCACAAAATATATCTATGTCCCCATGGCAACACAGTGTTAGGCCACTCATAATATGACTTACAACTCGCTGTGTTGCCATGGGGAAATAGTGATGTTAATAATGTTAACGTGTACATGTGCTTTTATATTATTGAGTATATTTGAACTTGAACTTGAAAAGATATGTGAGTGAAGGGCCTGCGTTTAGGATAATTATGTACCGCACTCCACTAACTGGGCAAATTGAACAGTCTTACCAGAGACCATTTTTTGTTGTTCGACTTAATCTCTTCTTCTTCTTCTTCTTCTTCTTCTCTCTCTCTCTCATTCTCTCTCTCTCTCTCTCTCTCTCATCTCTCGCTCTCTCTCTCTCTCTCTCTCTCTCTCTCATCTTATCTCCCCTCTCTCTCTCTCTCTCTGAGGTTGAATAAAGTCTCTCTCTATCTCTCTCTCTCTCTCTCTCTCTTCTCGGATCTGAGTGTGACTCTCACAATCTCTCTCACTATCTCTCTTCTCATCCTCTCTCTCTCTTTCCTCTTCTCTCTCTCATCTCTCTCTCCTCTCTCTCATCTCTCTCTCTCTCTCTCTCTCTCTCATCTCATCCATCTCTGTCCCACTCTTCCCACTCTCTCTCTAGTTGATGATTGATTGATTGATCTATTTGTTTGTTTATTCGTATTTTTCTTCATTTTTTTACTTTTAGAGGACCGGATGAAAAGAAGTATGTTTACTTATTCATCTATCCTCATTAAACATTTCGAGTTTCGAGTTTCTTACAGGCGAAGTTGTGAAGTTGAAACTTTGTATGTCTCTGTGCCTTCATTGTTGATGTGTCTTCTGCCCGCATCCCGGCCTCACGTTGCTAAAGACTATAGACTTACTAAGTTGCTGAGGAAAATCTTATCTCGGCATGCCTTGATTTCTTACGTACATCTCTCTCTCTCTCCGCTCCTCTCTCTCCTCTCTCTTCTCTCTCTCCTCTCATCTCTCTCTCTCTTCTCTCCTCTCTCTGCTCTCTCTCTCTCTCTCTCCTCTCTCATCAATGTTCATTGATAGTATTAGTAATTTTACATGATGCTTGTTTAGAACCAAGGACAGACTGTAAGATTAGGCTCAGCCTAAATTCTTATCCTTATTAAATACAGTTTCTGAAGTATGAAGACAGTCTGAACATGTAGAGTTGTTATGGCAACCTTTTGTAAGATGTTTCTCAAACAGCTTATATCATTGGTTGACATTAGCCCGAAGTAGGGGGCCAACACCAAGTGCGAGCCATGCCCCACTAAATGCTTTTTTACAGAAATGGAAAATCACGGGAAAGACCACGCCTCTCAAACTAGGAGGCATCCGCCCCGGCTCTTAGTGCGGCAGCCTTGGGGATTAGTTGGCCTTTGGGGACCTTCCCCAAAACGTTTGCTGTCCTGAACCCCTTTTTGCCTACAGGGTGGGGATGCACTCTTAGCAAGGCATCTCCAGTATTAATAGATGTTAGCCCAGCCCTCCGGAACAGCAGCTGCCCCTTCTGCTACCTGGCAGACGTGGTCGGAAACGGCAGACTGGCGCACTCCAACGTTATTGATTTCGTGTCGGTTCTGTTCCATGCACACTTTGACATTTGGTACGTCTTGCTGCACCGTCAGGAACATGATGAGACTGGTTGTACATGGTTGATTGAAACATTGAAGTATTGAGGCAAGAAGAGAGAGAATGACAGAGTGAACATAATCAAAGGTAGATAACTCTCCTTAAATTAACTCACCTCCACCAAAGTTGCTTACGACACCCTCCGCCTAGCTGTGCATGAGCAAGAATCAACGGGAATCGAAGCCAACATCGTCCTCAAAGAAAAAGGACGTGGCAGGTTTCCCTTTATTACCCTCACCCACACAGAACACAACAACGATGGTATTTTACATGCTTGAAGTGTATTCATGCTCTCTCTCTCTCTCTCTCTCTCTCTCTCTCATCTCTCTCTCTCTCTCTCCTCTCCTCTCCTCTCCTCTCCTCTCTCTCTCTCTCTCTCTCTCTCTCTCTCTCTCTGTGGTCTCTCTCTCTCTCTCTCATACACGCACGCGCACACACACATTTATGTAGAACAGAAGAAAAACATTTATTCATCACGAAGCAAGAGACGTAAACATTGAATAATTTGTAATAAACAGAATCGTCGACTTGAAACGACGCAATTCACAAAAGATAATGTCTGGGAAACCATCAATGTATGATTGCATGATAATGGCTTTGTCTGGAGATGCACTGGCCTCAACCTGTCCTTAGTGGGAGCTGTTGGATGCGTGATAGGTTTCTCTAGGTGGGGTGTCTTTTGCCGGTGGGCTCTGCAGTCATAAAAAAACGGGCTGCTACTCCCATGGGGACACTTTCGCAAGGACTTTAAAAGAAAATTACATCAGGGATGAGTTTCACTAGGGGTCGCTATTCGGCGACTAAGAAACGACGTTACAAAACGTTTGCGGAAGAATATTACAAGCTCTTGTCTGGTTGGCAAAAAAGGTATCATTTTAACCATACCTTAATGGGCCAATCAACAACAACAAATGTATTAACCCCTTGCAAGTCACGTGATAGTTCACCGATTGCTTGCTTGGGGAGAGGCTCAGAGCGCTCGCCAAACTATCGACAAACCAAAGGTGTTTCTTAGGGCCGTTTTTCTGCCGAATTGTGCGAACAAGCTACGAGCGTTCGCCCTTGTGAAACGACCCCGGGTGTTCATTCAATAGCAACTGCACAGATTTAATGTCCTTAATTGTGCCTAAACTTATATAGGTCATTTCAGAACATTGGCATGAAAACGTGACACATTAGAAGCGTTATAAATGAACATGGGATGTTTTATGACTACAAAGTACAATTAAAATTATCTGTTTTCGCTAATGAAATATAAACGCTTTCAGATAGGCTTTCGATTGCGTTGTTTAGATGAACATAAACAAATGCCATGAACGCAGTGAAAGGGCGAATTTTCTGGATTTTAGTTTTGTTTTTTAAATAGATCGATGCTCAGAAATTGAAAAAAAATCGTCTGCTAAACGAGACTTTGAACTGAGTCGAAAGAGGAAATGATGACAGGCTCTGAACGTGAAGGAAGTACAATCGCATGATGTCGATGTCAATGCGCTGCTGTCGGCGCATGAACTGCACACTTATGTGTCAAACTGTACCTTTCATTGATTTTCGCTGCAAGACACCGTCTACTAAAAATGGCTGCAGAAGACAAAGGGCTGAACTCCAACAATCACAAACACTCTGGGAATTCAAAAGAAACGACAGTTGTGTCCAACTCAGTATTCCAACTAGTTTCTTAGACACACCATGACACAATATAGTTTTTAACGTCCAAATCAGTACTACACATCATGACACAAAATAGTTTTTCAACGTCCAAATCAGTATTTCAACTAGTTTCTTAGACACATCATGACACAATATAGTTTTTAATGTCCAAATCAGTACTCAAACTAGTTTATTATACACATCATGAGACAAAATAGTTTTTAACGCCAGAGTTGGGGGGGTTTCTACGTCAGGCTGCATGTTGCGTCACAAGTAAAATAATTATCAAATTCTTCTTCGCTGAGCGTGGCCACAATCAAACCCCGTGCTTAGAAAAAAGCCAACATTTCAGTTGCGGCTTTAGACGAGTTAGAGACGAAAACGATATAGCCAAAACAGGTGAGAAAACTTTATTCTTCAAACTACAGTAGTCAACAAAAAACATATTTTCCCCTGAGAGCCGATTTGAAACGATTTTTCACCAACAAGAGCCCGGATATCTCCTTCAGTGTGCATTACGCCAACATATAAGTACCTGTCAGCACGCATGTCAATATGCATAGAATAATGTAAAATAGTACACTCATTTGATTACAACTGTTGGCACAAGCAACAAAGAAACTATGTAAACAATGCCTTTCCTTTAAATGTTGTTTTCACCACGATTATGAGAGAATGTGGTCACTTTTGCAAATCTAAAACACTCTTATAATCATATGGAAAGTTCACACTATTAATTACCCTTAAAAATGGAGTCAAGAAAAATCAACACAATGGCAATGTTAAATAAGGACTTGAGCGAAATGAGGGGAATTATAGCGCAAATTGTAATCAAGTTATAATTTCAAAAAAAGATAAAATTATACAAATACTGGGCAAAGGTGAAGTTTAGGTACCCCTCATAATTATGGTCTTGGCTTTCAAACTCAATGCCGGTTCAATGCAGTTGTCTTTTTATATTGTGAAAATAACCACAGCCCAGCACTAACTTTATCTCTTACCCTATATATATAAATTAATTCAATTCTTACCCAAGCAAAGCAAAACATTGCTTTTTATTGAATTTGTTTATGAGAAAATTCGAGGGGGGAGAGGTGGGGTACCGAAACTAAAACAATGAAATAGAAACACCCGATGGTGCTGATGGGACCCAGAGACGCACTCCACTCACCTGCCCTACCAGCACAAGAGCAGGCCTATACCAGCCTTGGAAGCCTGTGCTATGTTATGTAGGTGTAGGCATGCACGGGACATTCCATTAAGCATGCAAGGCATATACCTGCTTTCGACTTAGTGACCAATTAGATATGACGCGAAGGAGTCCTTGTGAAAGTGTCCCATGGGTGTACCCAGCCCGTTTTTCATGACTGCAGAGCCTACTGGCAAAAACACCACCACTCAGAAAGCTACTAGTGTTGCACTACATCTTTTATTGATCAGCTATTTAGGGTGGCCTTCCCCAAAATTACAACTTATAAGTAAATTAGCTTATCACAGTTTTAATTATCATTTTAACATTATTCAGGTCAAGCGTTTGTGAAGAAAATTCTTTCCATTAAATGTTGGAAAAGTCTGTTGTTCCAATATGCCCTAGACCGTTCTAGCAAAATAGAGAAGAAAACCAGTTTCCAAAGCAGCAGTGCACTTTGAGACCTCCCCCCCACCCCCTCTCCCCCCCTCCCCCCCCCCCCCCCACCCCCCCCCCCCCCCCCCCCTCTAACAAACAGCAACAACGAAAACCCGGTGGAACACACAACAGCATAATCTTTACGATTTCACTATCATCCTCATCTGGACAAAATGGATGTTCAATTAAATGTTGGTTCAGAAATTGAGTGTAGTGCGAAAGGTTTGAAGGTAAATGCCAATGGAAAGAAATGATAATACTTATTTACAGGGAATAGATAGCTGGCTGACAACTGAACTTTACTGTGACACTCCCCTATTCTGGAGGGCTTCTCTCAAACTAAGTTGCTTTGATATTTTGTGTGTGTAGAACTTTTTAAATCATCTTCAAAAAATGTCCACTATACTAATTCTTCATAACACAAACAATAGCATGGTTATTAAAAGTTCACCGGATCCTTTCTGATGTTTATAATTGATGAAGACCAACATTGATCAAAATATTGCCTTGGCAGGTAGGGCCTACCTACTATTGACAAAGCAGTATCAAGACCATTGACTGTGTGCTTTCCAGTGAATGAAATCCTCAAGCCTTTAAAATAGGCCTATCAACTGTTGGTGAATAAAGAAACATCTTCAAGTGACAGTCCGGATCATCCATTTGCTCGCACTCACAATTTGAACGGTGGTGTAATGATGAAAGGTTTGTTTGGTTGATATCGGTGGGGTTTTTTAATGTTTGTTTATTGTTTTGTATTTGTTTTTAATAATATTATTGTCACAGACTGAGAGAAACCAGCGGAGACAGACAACGACAACAGCAACAACAAAAATATCAATTGCAAGAGTAATTACTGTACTGTTTTTGTTGTTGTTGATGATGATTATGTTTGATAATTATGATGATGATAATGACTCCTAGTGATAATGATGATGATTGATAATGTTGATAATAATGTTGTTGTTAAAGAGGATGATGATGATTGTGATGATGATGATGACAATGTTGTTGGTGATGATGAGGATGGTGATAATTTTGTTGTTGATGAGGATTATGATGATGGTGATGACGATGATGATGGAAAATAATGATGATGATGATGATGAAGAAAATCATGAGGACAATGATGATGGATAATGATATACACTCGTTCCATTTGTCGTGTACCAATCAGATAAGTTTGGCAGTGTATCATAAAAGCTACAATAACATTATCTCCCATTTCACGACCAGGTAGGGCTTACAGCACCAACAGCAAACACAAGGGTGGAAACCTTAACAACAGCAGTAACTGTGAGAGAGCTGGGCCTGAAAAAAAGAAAAGAACAGCAATGTGACTGTTGTCTTGTATTGAACTCATAGTTTGTTTGGTACTTTGCTTGTTTGCTTGCTGAATTGTTTGTTTCTGCCACACCTGGTTTTCAGAGCCTCCAGCAATGTCTTGTCCTTGGACTGCTGTCGATGCTGCAGGACAATGTTCAACAGGATGAGAGCTGGATTCAGGGCTGAGTTGATGGGCAGCAGGAACACCACCATGGCATTATAGACCCCGTGCACCACCACACTCTGTGACACCACCGTCCTGACAATACCCAGCGACACCCAGCACAGCACATCTGTGCCTGCCACAGCCCTCATCATCTGCACCGCGCAATACACCCGTCTCCTGATAGGCTCCAGAGCCAGCTGAAAACGTGGTGTGTGAATCTGCACAACAATTAAACCGGCTATGATGATGGCAGATATGATAGCATTAATAACGATGATAGCCGTGAACCACTGGAAACCTCTGTGAAAAGCAAAGTGGTCGAACAAGGCCAGGCGACACAGACCAGACTGACCCTGGACACCCCAGTTGGACAGACCAGGGAGAAAAGGTACAGCGGACAACATTATTCCAACAAACCAGGTGACTACACACACAGCACATATCACACTTTGGTTCTTTATCTGTGATTGTCTGGAGTGATGCAGAATGATCATGTGATTGACAGTGATTAGAAATACAACACCGATTGAAACCACACTGGACAACACAGACAGAAAACCAGTGACTTTGCACAGGGGACTGCCAGTCCACTTCTGTTCCATCTGGACATATCGTCCGTGGAAGGTGTAGTCTGCAATGAGGGCAGCACTGACATGGCAGCCCATGAAGATGTTCGCCATGTTCAGGTGGACAAGGGTGGACACAAAGTCACCTCCTAGGGTTTCCTTGATGGCAAACATCACGGTGATACAAACCAGGTTACCCACAATGGCGAACACGGCCATCACCCAAAACACAGTCCTGTGCATTGCAGAGGGCAGCAGTCTGTCACACGAGGGAAGGATGCCCTGAGGAGAAATGCACTCATTGTTATGCAAGTCTTCAGGGAGGACGTTCTGGCAGCAAAACATGTGGTTGGAGGACAGAATAGTTTCCAAATGATCCGAACGTGATAAAATGTCAAACGAAAAATAATGCAAAAAAATTCCTCTGATATCCAGCATTTTGAGTTGTGGCACGTTTTTGAAAGTAAGAGGACCAATAGTTTCTATCACAGAAAAGGATAAATTTAAACCTGTTGTATGGGGCAAATACAGTCCATTGTCAAGTATACTAACGTGTGTCTGTGATAGATCCAGTTTCGTTAAGGAATGTAAGCTGATTCCCTTGATTTCATTCTTCACTTCACTTAGTGGATTATTTGTCAACAATAGAACTCTTAAATTTATTGACGCTTTGAGAACAGTCACATCAAGAGTTTCAATAATGTTATTGGACAAATCAACGAACTGTAGATTTACCAGCTTCACTGCAGATACGTTTAGTACGGAACAATGTGATAAGTCAAGAAACACCAGATACCAATTCTGTGTGAAATCAGCCGTTGACATTCCTGATCCAGAGGCATGGACCTGTCGAAGGTTGGAAAAGACATCAGCAGAGAAACGATGCCTGCACTGAACAGAGAAACCCAGACACACACAGCCCTGGGGGCAGGTCCTGTCACACATCAGTTCATCATCCCGCTGTGGACACTGCCCCCAGCCGTCACACAGCTGATCTTCATGCACACACACAGTTGAAGATCGGACAACGCTACAACCCGGGCACAGGTCAGTCTCGCACAGCCTTGTTCATTTCTCTGCCTTTGATACAGTCAGAGTAGCCGTTGCAGCGTGTGTAGAAAGGCAGGCAGTAGGTCCATTCGCATGTACAGCTGTAGTGGCTCACTGGACAATAGTGGTCAGTGGTCATTGCTCGTTGGTGAAAGTAGCCTGTGCCGTCTAGGTCAATGTGAAGTCTGCGCCCGTAGCTTACCTTTTGTTCTGGAGGTATGTATGTGGTGGTTCTGTCCCTTCCGTATTTTTGTGTGTTCCAAAAATTGTACACTTCATCAGAATCGTCCAGACAGTCTGAAAATTCATTCCTATATTGAGAGTTTGACACACACTGGCCGTTATTACAGTGGAAATTAGAACAAAATGGATGTTGACAGAAATCCTCGTCACTGTGGTCAGGACAGTCGTGCCTGAAGTCACACACTACAGTGTAGGAAACTGGGGTCCTTTCACCATCAGCACATGTGAACACAGAGTACGAATACTTTCATTGCTTCTTCAAGTGCAGCAATTTCATTTCCTGTGTGTCCATCAGTTTTGTTAAAGGTAAATGGACACCGCAAGAACTCTGTTTTCCAGCAATGACTACTGAAGTCACATTTCAAGAAAAAGTGCACTACATGATCTGATGAACAAAGAAATAACACCTGCTGCGTATTTCTGTGTATGGCCTGGAACAGACTGTGTATGGTTATGGACAATTTGCAGAGCAAAATACCCTGGGGAGGGCAACTTTTCTTTCACAGAGCGCAAGCTTTTCATCTTCCAGGTAGAATTGGATTGTTAAGTAAAAAATAAATCCATGTATTTCCTTAAGAAATAACACCGCTCAGAATTTACCATTTCTTGAATTACACTTTCAGGGACATTAAATATTAATGGATTACGTTTGTAGATCAGTGTCTTATCCGCCCCAGTGACGAAATGTGGCGGTACAGAAAGGCATGTTGAACCATCCGATCATCATACGCGAGAAACTGTCCAATTTGTTAAGGAATTTTCAAAATAGGTGATGAATCCATTTGTTCTCTTTGTGTTTTTATTGAAGCTAATCCAGCGCCATGCTTTGACACTTGTAACAAAGGACGTTTGGTAATCTTGCATATCCAGTGAAATCAACTTCGAAACACTTGTTGGTGGAAGCCACCATCCCGGGCACTGAGGACTTGCTGAAAGGTACAGTGCTCTGGTCCCTCATCCTGCACCACTGTCCCACGGCACATGCTGATTACAATGCACGTTCGCTGAAACCTGAAGTAATTGTCCACAGAGCGTTGAGTGAACCAGAAGGCAGCACCTGGGGCTGATGGTGCTTCACAGGCAACTGGAAAGTACAGTCTGAAGCTTCAATGTACGAATTTTTCATAATCTCACTGATTCGACGTGATGATGGGAATACTTTTAGGCATTGGAAAAAGCTGAAAGATAATGTGACCATAGGCGGGTTTGTTGCTTTAGTTTGTGCTGTACGATTACATCCGTACAGTTAGATGCCTTTGTCTGTTATGACTTTGCACTTGCTGGACGCTGACCACTGTAACATGTCGCAGTCCGTTCAGCTTTTGTTTTGAAATATCTTGGTAGCAGGATCGGACTTTAAAATAGGCTATGATGAGATAACCATATGCCTTGTTATATATTGCAATAGAAAATGTAACTGTTTGATATACTGAGAGCAATTTCTGCCAGAGGATTGTTTTGGTGCTTAAAATGAAAGTGCTCTTCTTTTGGTAGATTCAAAAATGTTTTTCTTCCAGGCTATGATACTTACATCTAATTTCACTGGTAAAATCTCCCATCATATATCACTGGCTGACTATGGTAGAGTTCCCAGGTAAACCAGTCTTCTCACACGACACGAAATACACTTTCTGCGGTTTTCTGACATGAAGCTGCAGACGGACGTGGAATGTCCCCCAGCAGCTTGGATCACCCCGGGCAGTGCAGGGGACCGGGGCAGACTGTGCTCACAGTCTGAGGGCATTGGTCTGGCACGCAGTGTGGTTGGAGAAGGCCCTGGTTCTTGGGCAGCTGCACGCCTAGGGCACTAGGCACGAGGTCCTGGGTAGCACCAGTAGTGGGAAGGACTAAGGGTGTCTGTTCTGGACTGTGTAAACCGTTTTCGTGTTCTGTGGACCATTGGTAGGTGTCGACTGAGGATGTTGCCTGTTTGTTTTTGCGTGCGTTAACATAAAATATATCAATTTTAACTAATTACCAGAATAAAATGCCTAAATTCATGTCATGATGCCCCATA
>CM065687.1:14515042-14563251 GCA_017654935.2 Phymorhynchus buccinoides | reverse complement strand
ACCTGCACTCTTTCCAGATTTTAAGTGATTAATACCCGCAATAACCTCTTCTTTACTTATTGAATCGTTAAACAAGGGTTCAAAATCACCCTCGTCGTCCACTATAGTTTCTTCTTGTGTAACATTTTCATACGAATCACTAAAAACTGCCCCAAAGTGATTATACCACTGTTCAATAGAAATGTCGTTATAGATACGGCTCTTCCTGTTTACAGATCTGATAACAGACCAAAATGTTTTTGAGTCGTTCATAGAGTCTTTCAGTTTCTTTAATCTCTGTTCCTCAAACTCTGTTTCTTTTGCTTTCCTTAACTCTCCATCCATTCCTTCATTCTCATCATACACATAATTTGACATCACTTCAAGTTCAGCTTGCTTATGCGCGGTTCTCGCGTTGAGATCTCCAAAAATTATAAAATAATCATTATCCTTATTAAACTGCTGCAATAAAGCTTCTTCCAAAATCAGAATACCATCTTTAACAAATTTATCATCATTCAAAGGACCGCCTTCTGGGACAACATAAGTAGCTATTACAATGAGATCTTTATTGGTATCAAACACACATTTATCAACTTTCACCGCGATAGTATTGTCACATTCTAAATTAATTCTAGACACAAACTTCTCTAAACGCTTTCTTACTAATAACAAAACTCCCCCAGAGTTCCTACCCTGGAAGGAAAACTTTTTGGCAGGTACATGAAACTTTAAATAATCTGTAAATATGTAACTAAAATCAAAAGACGAATCAAGGAAAGTCTCAGTGAGACATACAAAATCAAACTGATTGACGTAGTTCATAAAGGAAACATCTTTTATTTTGTTAAACAAGTTTTCGAGAGAGAGAGAGAGAGAGAGAGAGAGAGAGAGAGAGAGAGAGAGAGAGAGAGAGAGAGAGAGAGAGAGAGAGAGAGAGAGAGAGAGATTATGCTTGAGAAATATTTAGGGTTTATCAAATGTTTGTATTTCTGGTGTTTGTTTGGAAAGATTTCGTCTTTCAGTTTCAGTAGTTAGCGCTTCACCCATAGTACACCTCTTCACCACTTCCTTTTCCACACTTCAACTTCCGTGATTTCAGTTCCTTCTTGGCTCAAACCACGCGATCGTCCACGCGCCAAGGAGGCTGTTGACCGGACTGGCTGGCGAATTAATGAGGAAGATCTACCAAAGTTAGCATAATTTGATCACATCGGAAGTTAATTATCAACAAAAAGAAAACAAAAGTAAGTAAAAGGTTTTGTAGACCACATAATTCTTTTTCTTTTGTATAATGTATTTACTTACAGTTACAACCAAACTCAAGGTCAGATCTTTAAAATCCTGAATGAATCTTCAGGGCAGCCAGGCATTGCAAAGTTTTATTGAATTAAATACATGTCTTTTTTAACCTATATAGCAGTTTAATAGGACCTCATCTTGGGTATGGAAATCTAATTTGGACCCCTTTTCTTAAATAAAAAAGCAATCTACAGCACTCTGCTGCTAGAATGGTCTTCAAAGCCAAGCGTCTTCAACACACATCACCTCTACTTAAAGAGTTACATTTCAACAAAGAATAAACTACAAAGCTGCCTGTCTCTGCTATCAGATCATATCAGGAACAGCACCGCAATACCTCTCTGAGCTTCTTGAAATTTACGTTCCATCTCGATCTCTCCGCTCAGCAAATGACAATAGGATCTTTCGAATACCAAAATTTAAACGTGATAGGCACGGTGGTAGAGCTTTTACATCATCAGCAGTCAAACTCTGGAATTCATTGCCTTCTGCTGTCAGACATAGTCAATCTTTAGCATCGTTCAAAACAAACCTGAAAACCCATCTGTTCCGGCAGTCTTTCCAATAACACCCCCATCTCCATGTGCACGTGTGCGTGTGTGTGTGTGTGTGTGTGTGTGTGTGTGTGTGTGTGTGTGTGTGTGTGCGTGTGCGTGCGTGCGTGTGCGCGATGTATGTCCGTATGTTTGTATGTATGTAATTTGTGTGTGTGTATGTGTATGTATGTACTTTGTGAGCGTGTGCGCGAATGTGAGTGTGCGTGCGCCCACGGCCGCACTTCCAAGCAGGTGTGTGAGTGTGTTGTGTGTGTTCTGTGTGGGTATATCTGCTTGCATGTGTATGAGTGTATGCGTGCGCAGGAGAGATTGTGTTCACTAGAGGGGGGGGGGGGAGGAGTGTGTGTGAGTATGTGTCTGTGAGTGTGAGTACACGTGAGTGCTTTGTGTATGTGAGTGCGCGTGTGTGTATGTGTGTGTGTGCGCGCGTGTTTGTACAAGTGTATGCTTGAGTAAGTTTGTGTGCGCTTCAGTGAGAATGTGTTTTCTGTGTGTTTGATGAAATGTGTGTGGGTATGTTTGTGTGCAAGAACGCGTTCACGCTCGTGCGTGCACGTACGTGCGTGTGCGTCTGTTTTGCGTGTGTGAGTGTTTCAATACTGATTGTAAAGCGCTTTGTGCTCGATAAAAAGCGCTATATAAATATCCGTTTATTATTATTATTATTATTTTAAAAAGTACAAAGGCGAGCAACCAAATTTTGAAATTAATAAAATCAATATTAAAAATTGGAATATGGGACAGACGTCATAAGTTAAGCATACCATCCTTAAAATTCAGAAGATTTCATGATGAAGGGGAGATTTGATAAAAGTTTATAAAACATTTCACAAAATCAAACTGTATTATGCCAATGATGGGACTTTTTATAGGCCGCAAGGCCTAGGCTGAGAAAGCCTGTCCCTTCTAAATACCTAACCTAGCCTAACCCTGACAAAATTAACAAACAATTGTTTCAATTATCTAATGATTTGAGAAACCGTAGCAGCAAACTGAAAATACTAACCTTAGCAGTAGAACTTTAATAGTCACTCAGTACTGGAACAATCTACCAGCACAAACTAAACTTGCTTCTGTTCTAACATTAACCATTTCAAAAACCTCCTAGATAGTTATCCCAAAATTGATGTATTGAAATACAATTATGATTAAGACAACAATGATTGCTCAAAAAGTGTCACAGCTATGCCAATCTAATTGCTAAACAAAATCACTAAAACGAACAATCAAAATAAGGGCACATCAAGAGGCCGCGAGGCCTGGCTGCCCTGAAGATCTGACCTGACATGAAACAAATGCACATATTTCCTCAGTTATTGAGTAAATTTCACTGAAAAAGACATTTGTGATAAATTAACCAAACTAGATATTTAAAAGTCTGCTGGTCCCGACGACATTCATCCCAGATTATTAAAAGAATTATAAGATAACCTACCAGCTCATTAAAAAACTAAATTTGACAATCAATGAACGAAGGAAAAGTCCCTAGTAGGAAAAATGATCCTGGGAATTACAGGCCTGTCAGTCTTTATGTTGATTGTGTGTAAGATCTGTGAGTATTGCCAGGGGTGTGTCTATTCACCGAAAAACGCCGGAAAATGCCGAAAGGTGAATGATGGATGGTCATGACACCATTATGGTGAAGCTGAATTATGAAACCACATCTAACCAAAATATAAATATTGTCATTTAACAGTGACTGATCATTGTTTGTGAAAGATTTTCACATTGATACTAATGATAGTGGGCCCACTTTTCGCAAACATCGCAACAAATGCAGTCGTTGTCACACTGCTTTCCACAACAGGAGCAATGGTAATAATCGGACATTGTTGATCAAACAGGCAATCTTTTAAAAGGGTTAGCTTTTAAAATTTTCACATGGCCCAGGCCTAGGTTGCGGTGACGATCTCTGCCTGTGTGTACGGTGTGTTGCCCACAACAACACAAAATGACACCTACTAATTGAGTTCTTTAAATTATGTTGAGCGCCGATGTGTACACGCACGCGCTGTTTTGTTTGTAGACATGTCGGTATGACGTGATTTCCATTCTAGTGTGTGGGATAGCCGAACTACAGAAATGTGTAATCGGGACGGTGTTAATCATTTTGCTATTTGGCAATTTCACTTTCCATTGTTGTAAATTTTGGGGTTTTCTGTAGAATGTTTTCATAATTGTGACCCATCACCACAAAATGAGTCGCATTGTCCCTAGTTCACTTGTCCCCTAGGGACAATTTTATGTGGAAGGGGGTCAAATCATCAATTCTCAGATTTTGACTTATTATTCAATAATATTGAACAATGGGTCTTTATCTATACATAACTCCGTCATAAGTATTGAAGTGTAAAAACAATCCTTTCTGCCTTAAAAGTGTAATTTATATCAGAAACATCTGGTTGTTTTGTACACATTTATAAATTTTCCGGTTGCATTTTTTCATTTCGCCGATTCCCTGAATATACGATTTCAAATCTTCATAACTTTTCAACAAATAGTCTGATTTACAAACTTTTTGGTTTGTTGGAAAGCTTTTTTAATGCAAAAGAACAATTTGTTAATAACTCAAAAGTGACATTTGGGACATCACGACTCATTTTGTGGTGACGGTCACAATTCTGCCCTACCATTCGGCATTTTGATCATTCCGCCTTCACAATTTAGCATTTTTCGGTATGGTTTTACCATTCTGCATTCATTTTTCGGCATTTTCCGACCATTCTGCATTCATTTTTCGGTGTATAGACATAACGATTGCCAGCCCAGAGATAATTTAAATAAACATTTAATGGAAAATTACAGATTATAGCTCGTGCAAAACTCGCCTTCCTTGCTTGTTTGCTCCGTGTTTGCTTTTATGAGTTTTGATCACAATTTTTATTTTTTATTTTATTGTGTAACACTGTATTTTAAAGGCTGTTTTAGTTGCCCTGGTGCTTTGCCCGTCGAAGGTTGAAAAAAATAAACTGAAATGTTGCGCTATTTTATTAGTTTTTTTTATATATTGTTATTATCAGATTGTCATTTCAAGTGTTAAGTGTAATAAATGATTGAATGATTATGATTAACATTAAAAATGTATAACAATTATGTACCAGTTGATGCAGTTTTATATTGATTTGTAAAAAGCTTTTGACAAAGTGCCACATAGAACTTTAGAAGACTATTACCATGTATAAACTGCAAGGTTATGGCATGCAAGACAATCTACTTAAATGGATAGATGACTCTTTAACAGACAGAATTCAATATGTTAACATTTAACGTGAGAAATCAGACAGTACATGTTAGTAGTGGTGTTCATCAGGGTAGCGTCCTGGGACCTACACTTTTTTTTAATTAGTTTTATAAATGATATACCTGACATTGTAGATCAATTGCTTTATAAAGATATTTGCTGATGACACTTAATCATAACAGTATTAGATGATCGGAGCAGGATTAAACTACAGAAGCCAATTGATAAACTAGTTGAATAGACGAAGGATTGACAAATAAAGTTTAATAGTAAAAAATGCAAAATACTTCTCATGGGTAAAAATAATCCTAACTATGATTATAACATTGATTATTGTGATCTTGAACCTAGTGAGGTCGAGAAAGATCTGGGGGTCTTTGTGGATATTAATCTAAATTTTGAAGAGCATATTACTACTACTGTCAAGAATATTTAAGAAAGCTAATAAAATGTCTGGTATGATATCACATTTCATTCAGTTTAAATCCAAAGAAATAATGGTTCCTCTTTTCAAAGCATTAGTTAGACCGATTTTAGAATATGTGGAAATGCGGTTTGGAGCCCAAAATTTAAGAAACATTGAAAATGTTCAAAGAAAAATACTAAACAAATTATTGGATTACAAAACTGTAAAATTTATGAAGAGAGACTTAAAGCTCTAAATATGTGAAGTCTTGAATACTGCCGGCTAAGAGGTGATATGATAAGACACGTTTAAAATCTTACGTAAGTAAAAGTTGACAGTCAAACTACTAACAGTATATATAATAACAATTAATTTTGTTCACAATTAATACTTCCATTACCAGAGGCCATCCCTTGAAGATTAACAAGCCATTTACCAGGACTAATACCTAAGCATATTTTTTCACAGAGTTATCAATCCTTGGAATTCCTTACCCAGTAATATAGCAACTGCAGGAACACTCAATAGTTTTAATGACATGTTAGATAGACACTGGGAGGATTATAGCTTCCAGACAATTTTTGCTATCATTTAATGAAAGAAGCAATACAATGCCTACTTTGTTGCACCCGGAATATTAAAAAACTAAAACAAAACATGAATGACTTGAAAGAGTAGGCAAAATTCTATCTAAGCCTATACGCCGTACCTATAATATGATTGATGAAGACTTGGGGAGAGCACTTGAAAATAGATAAATCAAAACAGCATGAATGACCTGGCCAGCCAGTGCTCGTTCAGCAGGTCACCAGCATAATGCTAAGTCCAGCAACACTTAGGCCTACTTTCTGATATGATTATCTTTTTGTTCTTGATCTTTCTTCTTATTCTTGATCTTTCTTTCTTAATTTTTCATTTCCATGCGGTGCAACTCTTTCAGTTTCACACTAATTTAAGTTTGTTTTTAAGTTTACAAGAAAGATCCGCTGTTGCTCAGTTGGTAAGTCCGAGTCGCTAGCTCGTAATCCGTCAGATTTGCGTGTGCGCATGTTCGAACCCAGCTCAGTTCATAGTCAGTGGTGTGTCCTTGGAAAAAGCACTTTACTCCTATTTTTCTCACTCCACCCAGGTGTAAATGCGTATCTGACGTCAGTTGGGGAAAAAGTCCTTCGGATGAGACTTTTCAAAAACCGAGGTCCTGTGTGCGAGCGCATACACAAGATCTTGCGCACACGATAAAGTCCATCCCACTATTCAGTACGAGTAGGCCGTGAGTGCCGGTGGGATGGATGACACAAATTCAAACTGCACGCGTGCACTATTAATGACTTGAATGAAAACCAGTGAGCGCGGGGCAGGATAAACATCCCCAACTGGAATAAGAAGAAAAAGAACTGAACTGAAACAGAGAGCTTCCAATAAAACATCTGTGACTGAAACAAAACAAATCAACCACAAGCAATTTGGGTTGCATTGAACTTGGTTGTTCTATCCCGGAAGTCACTCTCTGGGAATCTTAAAAACAGCATGGTGATGACATATTGTTTTCAAAGGCAATGTAAACATTTTACAAGGCTTATCGGACTCTGACTGTCTCTGTCCATCATTTTAACTGTCTGTTTGTCTCATTATCTCTCCCTCTTGTGTTCTCCTCCTGCATCCTCCTACAGGGCTCTGCCCCTGTACCCTGCTGGGGCACTTGCCCTGGACTCCTGCCGAATGAATGAAAGATTGTGTTTTACGTCCTCTTGACCCGGCATGGGACATCTGGACTCCTGCCTTTTATTTCTTTTCATTTTGAGGAGTTGCAGCACCCATGGACTTTCCATTCTTTCTTCTCTTGGTCTCTTTCTGTTTTCTTTTTCCATCTTGTTGGTCTAGTCGATAGGGTCAGGGTGGAGGAAAATGGGTGTTAAGGAATGGGTGAGTGGGTGGGGATTAGGGGACAGGGAGGTAGAACTAGAATGATGTTCTTATTTTCTTCTTCTTCTTTTGGTCATAATGGCCATGTATGTGTCCGGTTTTCAGTTTTCACTGGTTTCCCCACAGCTTACAGCTGACACATTCCCATTTCGGAGGAGCTCAAACGAGAAAAATAGTTTCAAACTTTATTTTGGAAAAAGACAGGAGAATGGGGGAATAAGTCATAAAGACAGTAGACAATAACAAGCAAAGGGAAAAGGCAGAGTCAAAGAGTGTGGCCGGTTAGAGGAAGTTACAAGCAGAGAACTAGCTTCCAGAAGGTGGGGGAGCTATTTATACGAAAGACCCCCCACCCCCACCCCCCCGTATCCCCATGGGGATGAACTCATGGATGGGGTGGGATTGTCCAGCTCCCCGTATGGAGGCACAAGGCATCCACCCACTGCCCCAGGATGTTGTTTACATCACCACCTTCATGTGCCTTTGGGTGAGGAAGTTGGCGAACCACTGTTAGAATGGACATTCTAATACCAACAGTTTTAAAGGGGGGTGGGGAGGCATAATTGCTGAATGCCTTAGAAAAGTCCATGATTATGATGTCCGTCTGCCTGTTCTTCTCAAGACTTGTGAACAGGTCATGGAGGGTGATAACCAGCTGGGTCTGACAAAAGAAAAGCCCTGACAAAATCCACCACTTATGCTGGTGAGAATCTTGAGCCTTCCCAGGTGCTGCATCAAGTGACTGTACTTCATGAGCTAGAAAGAGAGCTACTCTCTAGTGTGCGTTTATATTATAGAAGACTATCTTCGTTTCATTGTTATCTATTCTCATGGTTTGCATATACATTTATAGTCTATCATTTGTTTTGTGTTGTTGCAGATTGTTAAATCACAAGATGGCTACATCACCAGACTGTGAATCTCAAGCTGAAATGTTGCATCTTCCCGAGGAGATTCATCTGAAGATCATCTCCTACCTGCCACAACGTGACCTTGTGCTGGGGGTCAGAAAGACCTGTCGCTACTTTCACACTCTTTCATACGATTCTACCCTGTGGAATAAGATTTCTGTTGCTGGCTTGAACCCATGGCGCACGCCTCCCAACAAATCCAAGGATTTCTACCTGGGCCAGCTGCATCAGGAGTGCTTCACCTCAAACGCCCGTGAAGATGTGGCTCCAGTCAGGACGATGGTGACCGCTGTGGAAGAAAGGGGACAAGTGTGGCCAGAATGTTCAGTCACTCAGGGCATGCTGTATCCATCCCTACAAAAGCTGACTATACTAGGTGGCGGCAATTCGCAATGGGAGTTTCTTGACAAGTACCCAAATTTGTCACACATTCATGTGGAGCAGCACTTTTCCAATCGCAGCGAACCCACCAGTGATTTTATAACTAGCTTCTTTGGAATTTTGACACCTTTTAGACGACTGGAAACTTTGCAAGTTGTTGTGTACCCTGGTAGACTGGATTCCCGTGCTTTGCGATCAGTTAAAGACTATTTTTCGTCTGAGCGTTCACTGAAGAGAATTGGTCTCCACATGAATATGGAAGATGCGGAGGATACAGATTTGCTGGAGGATGTCACCACAGCTATCAGGGAGAACTGCCCCAAATTAGAAGATCTTGCGCTGACTGTTGGTACAAACGCAGAGACAACAAAAGCCCTGACAGTGCTTGTAGAGAAGCCAAACCTCTTGCTGTCCTCTCTAAAACATCTGAGTCTGACAAGTGAGTTGTATGATGACGTGGAACATGCGAAAGGCAAGGTGATGACTTCTCTGACTCAAGCTGGGCTTGTTGTGAATGAGAGAAGGGTTTATTTAGAGAGCAAAATTAAAAATCTGAACGGTCCGAATCTACAAAGTGGAAGGAATGCTGTTTCCGCATCAACTGGACAGTGGGCTGATGATGAGAAATATTGGAAAGCCATTTCAGCAGCATTTCCATTGCTCAAATCACTGAAATTAAGCTGTCTCCATGATAATGGCAAAAAAGTCTTGCAGTTGTTGGGGGGTTTTCCTTGCCTGAAAGAGCTGAGATTAGAAGTTCCACCTCAGGCGTTCTCTAAATTGAATGGTCAAAAGATTTTCTGTGAACGTGCTTCAGATGAACACCAATACTCTGATGAAGATGATTCTCCTCCAGAGTTTGACCTCCAGAGCCTGACACTGGTTCGTTTTTTCCATGCTGCAACATCCTTTTTGAAGTGCCTTTGCAGAAAACAAATCAACTTGAAATCCATCACGCTCCAGCAATGCTGCCTCTCATCTGAAGACTTAATATGTTTAGTGCACAATTGTCCACTACTTCAGACTGTTGTCCTAAAGGACTGCGAGGGTATTAGTTCAGCTGTGCTACCCTCTGTATTCAACAAACTCCGATGGCTACAGAACTTTGTTTTAGAAAGTGCATACTTTGACTTTCATGACTTAGCTGGACATATGAAGATCACAACTCTCAAACCCTTGGCACAGCAAGTTGTGAGGTGCAAAGCCAATAATCTGTACAGTGTCAAATTTGGGCATTGTATGAAGTGGAGCATTCCACAAGCGTCTGCCCTGACCTGCCTTGTGGCAGACGTGGTGAATCTTACGCTTGTTGTTGGACGTGCCTTGTGTGATGATAGCATCCGCATCATTTTGAGGTGAGTTGTTGGTTTGTGTGTGTGTGCATGGGGGGAGATGGGGGTTAGGGAGATGGACTTACATACAACAATTTACTAACCAATAGTGAAATACACACTACACAAGTGTGAAGTGACATTATTTTCATTTACATGAGACAACAAAACGGTGGATGTTTAGATGAATTCGCCTGTGTTAGTCACATTTTTGTTAGAACTAAAAATGCAGGGTAGATTTTAATCTACCAGACGGGTGCAAATGCTCTTCAGCTCCCAGCAAGCTGGGTACCTAATCCGGCTCCAACCCAGCCTAATGTTTGGCCAGGCCCTCCAAGGACACGTTTTTGTCATTTGGAACCGTTGAACTTGTTATCTAAAAACACACTGGTGATCATAAAGTAACTTCTTCTTACAAAGTTCTTCCCGTTGGTTTAAACTTTACCGGACCTCTGGGGTCGCCATGACCCCTTGACACACCAAACATGTTATATCTCTAAAACTATTTTAGCAATCTTCATGAAATTTCATGACTTTGTCAAAAACGTAAATGGCTTTAAGTGTGTTAAATTTCATTAATGTGTATAAAATATAAATGGCGTAATATTATGCGTAATTTTGATATACCTGTCCGGATGATGGGGGTCTCCCACGACCCCTACTTTAAAGAGCACTGCAGTGCATTGAGTAGGGGTCGTGGGAGACCCCCGCCATCCGGACAGGGATAAGCACATGGTGACTCTTTGACAAGTAGGGGTCGTGGGAGACCCGCGCCATCCGGACAGGGATAAACACCTCTCTTCCCTTTAGGAATTTGCTCTTTGCTGAGAACCCTGCCATCGTGTCTGTGTAGTCAAAAGCATGATCCGGTAAAGGTTAAGTACTCTAACCAGAATTGGTTTACTGCCAATATACCAGACACAGATGCAGATAACTAGGCTAAAAGTGTGGTTTAGGGAAGATACATGTATTTGACAAGAATATACGGGATCAGCAAATGATTGTATTCCTTTTGTTTCCATGTTATTACAAACACTAAGACATATGGTGAACGTTCATTTTCTTTCAGCGCCCCTTTTGTCTGGAACACCCTACCATATGAACTTCGTTCTGCTAAATCTTTCCAATCTTTCAAAACCGCTCTTAAAACTCACCTCTTTCGGCAATACCTCTGATTTCTTCCTTGTCCTGTTTCTTGCCTTAAAACTATGTTCCCCACGTTGTGTGTGGGGGTGTGTGCGCGCGTGTGTGTGTGTGTGTGTATGCATGTTGTGTTTTTGATAGTTAATAATATTGTAGTAGCTTATGATCTATGTATTTATTTAAATAATTGTGAAGCGCCGTGAGCTCAAGAGAGAAAGGGTGCTCTATAAATGCTAGTTATTATTATTATTATTATCATTTGAATGATATTATTATCATCATTCATTTTTTTATTTTTTTTATTTTTTTATTATTTGTGCAGCAACTGCGCCCGTCTGCAAAGCCTGACGCTCCTGGTGAACAAGGCGCGAAGAACCAAAAGCATAGAAGAACTAGAAGGTCAATTCCGGTTGTCAGACGCCTGTCTCAAGCATGTGCTGAGGTGCGACAACCAGCTGCGCCATCTTCGGCTCCCCCTCTGCCCCGCTATGACTCTTCGCATGGTGGCCAGGGCCTATGCCTTGTCCCCAACGCTGGAGGACCTGGATCTGGATCTCTTCGACCCTGACCCCAAGGAAAAGAAGGAGGTGGAAGAAGAGCTGTTCTGGCGTGTGGCGCAGATTGAGCAAGAGGAGAGAGGTCTGACTCTGAGGCAGATTTTTGAGGGACGCTGCGCCGTTAGGAAACAGTGAGTGGATAACTCTCTGGCTCTCACTGTGTGTGTGTGTGTCTCTCTCTATGTGTCTGTCTCTACTCTCTTCTTTTCTCTCGACTCCCTCCCTCTCTTCACTAGAGCTCTCTCTTTCTCTCTGTGTGTATTAATATTATTCAATTTAATGTCTATTCACATTAGTGATTTTAGACCAAAAGAAACTATGTGTGTGTGTCTCTCTCTTTGTGTCTGTCTGTACTCTCTTGTCTCTTGTTTTCTCAGGCTTTCTTTCGACTCTCTCTCTCTCCCTCTCTCGACTCTCTCTGTGTGCCTCTGTGTGTATTATTCCATTTAATGTCTATTCACGTTAGTGATTTTAGACCCCCCAGATATGTATGCGCGTGTTTGGTTTGTTTTTGTTTCAGTTAGGTCCAGCCAAAGTCAGCCTCAGAATTAGCTTGGTGTTACATTTTATCTGATGGTTTTGTTATGAATCATTTATGTTTTCATTTCTTTTCTTCTGCAATGCTTGTTCGTTTCAGACTTTTCTACCCCCCCCCCCCCCCCCCCCAAAGAAAAAAAGAAAAATAATAAAACCACACACACACACACAAATGTATGTATTCAACAGATGCTCAAGATACATTGGTGACAAGTTACTTTTGTTTTGTTAGTTTTTGTTGGTCTGTTAATATGCTTTGTCTTTGTGTGTGTGCGTATGTGTGTGTGTCGAGTCAAGTCAAGTCAAAATAATCTTTATTGAAGGTTAAAGAATAAGCTAACAAAGCTTTTTTTCATCCTGCCCTCATACAAAAAATATACACATCAATCAAAAATATATGAACTTAACATATTTACAGGAACACAAAACAGAAAACATTATGATCAGTATAATGAAAGAAAAAAACAACAAAGAACCAAACAGAAGAGAGAGAACGGGGTAGGGAGGAAGAGAGAGGGAAAGAAAGCCGGGAGAGGAAACACTCACACACACACATGCGCGCGTGTGCGCACATACACTCACACACACACACACATACGCTCACTCACACACACCCGCGCGCGCGCGCGCCACACGCACGCACACACACACACACACACACACACACCTGCACACATACACACACACACACACACACACACACACACACACACACACACACACACACACACACACACACACACACACACACACACACACACACACCTGTACACACAATTGGAAAAAGAAACAAAAAACAGAAGGAAAGGGAAGATAGAAGGAAGAAAATAATATTTCCAGACATAAGAACATGCAATGCATATATACATCTTAATAATGCCAGATTACAATTTATCAACCAGGTGCTTCTTTAAAGCTTTTTTAAAAGCTGGTTTAGATGGACATGATTTCAAGGATGATGGCAAGTTGTTCCATGTGTTTCCCCCAGAGTATGTCAGGCTGGATTTGAACAGATCGTTATGGGGCTTAAGAAATGAAAGCTTATGAGTATGTCGATTTTCATTTAATGTAAAGGAACTTATTATTTTATTTGGGGCTGTTCCGTTTACGATGTTGTACATACATAGGCATTTGTTTAAGAAAAGTCTTTCTTTAAACGGAAAGATGTTTAGTTGTTTATAGTCATTCATTGTCAAACTAGTAGACTTAAGTAGGACAAGCTTTAAAGCTCTTTTGTGTAAGCGAGTTATGTATTTTAGATTATTTTCACTAGCACTATCCCATAACGTGGATGCGTAATTTATAAGAGGTAAGATGTGTGCATGAAAAAAGAGTTTTCTTGAATGAAGGTCTAAGAAATTCTTTATTTTTGTGTGCATGTTTCTGTGTGTTGCAGAGGACTGCGGTGCCACAGCCACAATTATGATGAACTGTGAACCCTGTTTTTCCAAAGACATCTTGGACATCATGCCCAGCGTTGTTCCAAATATTGTGCGCACTGGATCTGCTGGCCACCTTGAGTTGGACTGAGAGTTTCGACTGTTGTCTCATGGCAGTGTTGAATAGTATCATGTTATACTATGTTGACATTGAGAGCAAACATCAATTTCAGTGGATATTTCATATCTGCTGGCCACCTTGAGTTGGACTGAGACTTTTGACTGTTGTCGTATGGCACATTATGTGAATAGTATCATGTTATATTATGTTGGCATTGAGAGCAAACATCAATTTCAGTGGATATTTCATATCTGCTGGCCACCGTCCTTGAGTTGGACTGAGAGTTTTGACTGTTGTCTCATGGCACAGTTGAATAGTATCATGTTATACTATTATGTTGACATTGAGAGCAAACATCAATTTCAGTGGATATTTCATATCTGCTGGCCACCTTGAGTTGGACTGAGACTTTTGACTGTTGTCTTATGGCACAGTAGTGAATAGCATCATGTTATAATATTATGTTCACATTGAGAGCAAACATCAATTTCAGTGGATATTTCATATCTGCTGGCCACCTTGAGTTGGACTGAGTTTTGACTGTTGTCTAATGGCACAGTGTTGAATAGTATCATGTTATATTATGTTGACATTGACAGCAATCATCAATTTCAGTGGATATTTCATATCTGCTGGCCACCTTGAGTTGGACTGAGAGTTTTGACTGTTGTCTCATGGCACAGTGTTGAAACAGGGTTCATAGGGGCCTTACCAGTCCTTATAAGTCTTGACCAATTGAAATCTCCAAGTAAGGCCTTACAAGTGCTTACATTCACTTCAAGGTCCTTACAAGTCCTGACAGCTGCCAAAACCTGCCCTGAGTAGCAAGACCATACTCAAAATAGATCGCAGAAGCAGCACTTTTACACTTGAGAAACATTGCTCAGCACCTACTCCACCTTACCCCCCTCCCCCACCTTCCTGTTTCAACTGACCACTTAGCAGACGAACGATGCACCGCGAGTGTCAAGAGAAATTGGACTGAAATCTCGTTCTTTATCCTGGTGTCGTTTTGTGAGAAAATGCGTATATCTGTGTCAGCTATTGTTTTTGTATCTGCTTAGACATTGTTCACAATGCTGGGAAAGTGTTCCTTTCAAGATTGTTGGCTAAAAGATGGGAGATTATCCTTAGGCCTACAGGTCCTTACTTGGGGATAGCTGAAAGCCATGGGAACCCTGTGAAAGTATCATGTTATACTATTATGTTGACATTGAGAGCAAACATCAATTTCAGTGGATATTTCATATCTGCTGGCCACCTTGAGTTGGACTGAGAAACATCAATTTCAGTTTTTCATATCTGACTGTTGTGAGAGTTTCGACTGTTGTCTTATGGCACAGTAGTGAATAGTATCATGTTATATTATGTTGACATTGAGAGCAAACATCAATTTCAGTGGATATTTCATATCTGCTGGCCACCTTGAGTTGGACTGAGAGTTTCGACTTTGTGACTGTTGTCTCATGGCACAGTTGGACTGAGAGTTTCGACTGAATAGTATCATGTTATATTATGTTGACATTGAGAGCAAACATCAATTTCAGTGGATATTTCATATCTGCTGGCCAGATTGAGTTGGCCTGAGACTTTTGACTGTTGTCTTATGGCACAGTAGTGAATAGTATCATGTTATATTATGTTGACATTGAGAGCAAACATCAATTTCAGTGGATATTTCATATCTGCTGGCCACCTTGAGTTGAGTTGGACTGAGACTTTCAATGACTGTTGAATTTTGAGTTGTCTCATGGCACAGTGTTGAATAGTATCATGTTATATTATGTTGACATTGAGAGCAAACATCAATTTCAGTGGATATTTCATATCTGCTGGCCACATTGAGTTGGACTGAGACTTTTGACTGTTGTCTCAATTTCAGTGGATATTTCATATCTGCTGGCCACATTGTTGAATAGTATCATGTTATATTATGTTGACATTGAGAGCAAACATCAATTTCAGTGGATATTTCAGAGTCATATCTGCTGGCCACCGTCCTTGAGTTGGACTGAGACTTTTGACTGTTGTCTCATGGCACAGTAGTGAATAGTATCATGTTATATTATGTTGACATTGAGAGCAAACATCAATTTCAGTGGATATTTCATATCTGCTGGCCACATTGAGTTGGACTGAGAGTTCCGACTGTTGTCTTATGGCAGTGTTGAATAGTATCATGTTATACTATTATGTTGACATTGAGAGCAAACATCAATTTCAATGGATATTTCAAGGGTTATCCCACCTTTTTCCATGGACATGTCAGAAATGTAGTGGTGATATCGCAACTTCAGTACAGTGGGACCTCCCTTATAAGACTTTCAAAAATGGTCCAAAATGAGGTCTTATATGGGAGGTAATTTTAATACTTATAAAGAAGGGCAATATCTCAGAAAAGTAGGTCTTGTATGGGAGGGAGTCTTATAAGGGAGGTTCCACTAAAACTTAGAGTTGACATAATCTAAGTTAAGTACAAGTAAGGTGTTTATAATATTGGCATAGTATGTTTTGTGTCAAGCAATACTGTTCTAATGTGATACAATCATGTGTGTGTTTTGATTTAAACGGTAATTGTCATGCATGTTTTTGAAGCGCATCTTGTTTTGGTAGTTGGTACTTTATAATCACACACAGAGGCAGTGTTCCCCATGCTTCCAATATTTGAAGGGTCATCATGACCCTTTGCCCCCAAATTTTAAGGGTCATTTAAAAAATGTGGAGGGTCAAAATAAAAGCCGTAATAAATGGACAATATGCTCTAAAATAAAGACAAATCTCTTTACCACCACGATGCTAAAGCCATTCAAATTCTTCACACCAACTTGGCTTGGTTTGCGAGTTACTTTCTTCTTTTCATCACTACTGACAGTTGAAGTAGAACTTGAAGGGCCTGGAACTGGTTCGAGGGTTTTTGTCACCTCACTTAAAACTTCAGTCTTTGGAAGAACTTCACGTCGAAGTTTTCGCAATCCAGCGAAGCAGCGCCATTTTTTACCTTCCAAGAAACGCGCGGCCTAGGCTTGGCAGCAGTGCATGTGTGAGCAGTATGGGTGGCGAGAAACAAAGGGAAATTACTCTGTGGTTCATGATAGTTTTTGTTGTCTGCTTCAAGCATGATATTGTAGTGAAAGAATTCTGTTGATCGTTTCCCGCAAGCCGAAATGGCTTCGACATTCTGATCGTGGCGAACACGTTTGAGGAAGCAATCGGCTGAGAGAAAAACTGTACGTCACAATGACACATTGACTGAAAAATGTATACGTCAAACTTGAAACTTTGTACGTAATTTACGTACAGATCTGTGTGATCGGGAACACTAGAGGCGTCTGTGAAATTCGGGTGGCTCCAACCTGGAGAGCACATCACAGCCAGAAGCGCGCCATTCATTTTTTTAAAATTTGCATACAATTTTTGTGTGACTGAGGGGGGGGGGGGGGGGGGGGATAAATTTTGACCAAATGACAACTTTTTCATTGCCACTGGGTTTAACATGTGTGCAGTGTTTTTAATGTATATTACGAGGTGTCTTGTAACTGTGCCAATCGCAGACATCACCACTCTTAATTTCTCTTCAAGTTTGTGGAGTTGGAAAGACCCTGAGACCCCACCATTACGAGATGAAAAAAATCAATGTGCAAAAACGTATATGAAAGAATGAGAATGTTATACGAGCGTAGTAAGTGAATCTTATAATAGTGCATGATAACTTAGTGTTGTGCTATGGTATGCTAGGGCATGGTATGTTATCGTGTGGTGGGTATATAATACTACATGTCTTGTGTTATTTCTTTGATTTGCTATTTTATGTTATAGTATCATTCATGTTGAGCTGCACAAGTGCTTTTCTTCACAATATGTGACTGAATATTAATAATTTTGGGACAATGTCCCTTTCTTAGCTCCCCATCATTTTTTTCATTATTGTATCCTTGCCACTGCCTCAGCTTTTTATTTTTTTTAAAAGAGCCGCCTGTTAAATTCTTTTAAAGGGGGATGGGGGTTGACATCTGATAGACATAGACTTCAGGATTGGCCACCTTGTCATCCAGAGCCATATAAAACCAAACATTTCTGCCAGAATTGATGGCAGACTAAAACAAGGTGATAGATATGCAGCTCTAACACTATCCCATGCACCCATCATGTACACACACATTGGACATTATGCTTAATGTGGTTACCTCTTCAGGACCCGGAAGATTTAGAGAACATTGAAGCATGTGATTTCAGGTTTGAGAGAATGTTTTACTTCCCTTTCTGCACACTTTGAGCTATTTGGAGCTGCGCGGAAACCTCATGTGCATATATCCCCTCATGCGTATATATATCCGCAAATAAGTAAAAGTCAGAAATAAGCGGAGAGAATAAGCTCATGCTTTTACTTATTTGCGGGTTAACTCATGAGGTTTCTGCCTGTAACGTGCACAGCTCATAAGGGTGCAAAGACCATCTGATAATTTCAAAGCATTACTTTTTCCTGGCAGTAGATCTGACCATGAGGTTTCTGCCTGTAACATGCACAGCTCGAATGAATGAAAAATGGTGCTTTACGTCCTCTCGGTCTGGAACAGACACATATGGGACATTTGTAGATACAAAGATGGTGGGAACAATACTGGAGGCAATGCCCGGAGGCAGTGCAACTCCAGTAAAGTCCCGATTGTTTTTTAACAATACAGATAGGTGTAGCGGTAACCACGCCTCGGTTAAACCTCATCGGCTATGGTACCGCCACAAGTATGCTAACTAACATGCACAGCTCATATGGGTGCAAAGACCATCTGATAATTTCAAAGCATTACTTTTTCCTGGCAGTAGATCTAGATGTATATTACCGGTACATACAATGGCTGAAGAAAATTTTGAGAAAAGTGTTTGTAAGGCTTGTGTGTGTGAAAATACTTTCTGCAGTTGTTATTGTTGTTTTTTAAATTCAAACTTAGAACAGTGGAACCTCCCTTATAAGACCTTCAAAACACATCCAAAATGAGGTCTTTTAAGGGAGGTAATTTTAATACTTACAAAGAAGTGAAGTGTCACATAAGTAGGTCTTATGGGAGTGAGTCTTATAATGGGAGGTCTTATAAGAGAGGTTCCACTGTAATATGAGAGAGAGAGTGAGTGAGAGAGACTGGGAGGAGGTTTTCTGATTTCAATGGAGAGCCAGACACACGCCACCCTTTTTTTAAATTTGCATGCGATTTTTGTGTGACTGATGAGGAACAAAAGGGATGTGTGTGTTAGTTAAAATTTAACCAAATGACAATTTTTTCATTGCCACTGGGTTTAACGTGTGCTAAGTGCAGCGATTTTAATGTATATTACAAGGTGTCTTGTAACTGCCAATGATCAATCGCAGACATCACCACTCTTAATTTCTCTTCAAGTTTGTGGAGTTGGAAAGACCCTGACACCCCACCATTACGAGATAAAAATAATCAATGTGCAAAAAAAGGGTACGTGGAAGAATGAGAATATTATACGGGCGTAGTAAGTTAATCTAACTATGTGAATCTTAAAATTTTGGATAACTTTTACTATAAATTATTTTAGTGTTGTTGTGATATAATATGCTAGGGCATGGTATTTTATGGTGTGGTGGGTATATAATACTACATGGCTTGTATTATTTCTTTGATTTGTTATTTTATGTTATAGTATCATTCATGTTGAGCTGCACGAGTGCTTTTCTTCACGATATGTGACTGAATTCATTTGTTGTTTTTACGGTTGTGCTGTGCAGGCTGCAGATGATTTTTTGTTATTTAATAATTTGGGGCCAATGTCCCTTTCTCACCTCCTCATATTGTATCCTTGCCACAGCTTGCCACTGCCTCAGCTTTGTATTTTGTTTAAAGAGAGCCTGTCAAATCCTTTCATAAGGTCTTTTTAAAGGGGGGAGTTTAAAAGAACATAAATGGAAAAATACATTGGACGCTCAGCACAACAAAGTAAGATCCTCAAAACATGGGTGAAAGTAGTTGAGGCATGTTCCAGAAATCAGCATTGAAAAAGCTGATAGACATAGACTTCAGGATTGGCCACCTTGTCACCCAGAGCCATGGTCTTATAAAACCAAACATTTCTGCCAGAATTGATGGCAGACTAAAACAAAGTGATAGATATGCAGCTCTAACACTATCCCATGCACCCATCATGTACACACACATTGGACATTATGCTTAATGTGGTCACCACTTCAGGACCGGGAAGATTCAGAGAACATTGAAGCATGGGATTTCAGGTTTGAGAGAATGTTTGACTTCCCTTTCTGCACACTGAGCAATTTGGGGCTGCGCGGAAACCTCATGTGCATATATCCCCTCATGCGTATATATCCGCAAATAAGTAAAAGTCAGAAATAAGCGGATAGAATAAGCTCATGCTTTTACTTATTTGCGGGTTAGCGCATGAGGTTTCTGCCAGTAACGTGCACAGCTCATAAGGGTGCAAAGACCACTTAATAATTTCAAAGCATTACTTTTTCCTGGCAGTAGATCTGACCATGAAGTTTTCACCTGTAACGTGCACAGCTCATAAGGGTGCAAAGACCACTTAATAATTTCAAAGCATTACTTTTTCCTGGCAGTAGATCTGACCATGAAGTTTTCACCTGTAACGTGCACAGCTCATAAGGGTGCAAAGACCATCTGATAATTTCAAAGCATTACTTTTTCCTGGCAGTAGGTCTGACCATGAGGTTTTCGCCTGTAACATGCACAGCTCATACGGGTGCAAAGACCATCTAATAATTTCAAAGCATTACTTTTTCCTGGCAGTAGATCTGGATGTATATTACCGGTACATACAATGGCTGAAGAAAATTTTGAGAAAAGTGTTTGTAAGGATTGTGTGTGTGAAAATACTTTCTGCAGTTGTTATTGTAGTTTTTTAAATTCAAACTTAGTACAGTGGAACCTTCCTTATAAGACCTTCAAAAATCATCCAAAAATGAGGTCTTATAAGGGAGTTGTCTTTTAAGGGAGGTAATTTTAATACTTACAAAGAAGTGAAGTGTCTCACATAAGCAGGTCTTATATGGGAGTGAGTCTTATAAGGGATGTTCCACTGTAATATGAGATAGAGAGAGAGAAAGACAGTGAGAGAGACTGGGAGGAGGTTTTCTGGTTTCAATGGAGAGCCAGACATGCCACCCTTTTTTTAAATTTGCATACGATTTTTGTGTTTGATAATTTCATAGCATTACTTTTTCATGGCAGTAGATCTGGATGTATATTACATACAATGGCTGAAGAAAAGTTTGAGAAAAGTGTTTGTAACTCGTGTGTGAAAATGCTTTCTGCAGTGGTTTTTTTTTTTAATTTTCATTCAAACTTAGTAATGAGAGAGAGGGGAGAGAGAGAGAGGGGTTTTCTGGTTTTAATTGATTTGAAGTTTGGCTTAAGTATCTGACAAGCAATACCTTTGTTTGCTGCATATTAAATTTGAATGCAGACAATAACATGATTTATCATATTTTGATTTAATTCATGTTTTCACTTGTTAATGTCTTTTGCCTCCTAATCAGAATACTTAAATAAAATGTGTAAAATGTCAAATTATATGATTGCATTGACTGTTGTTGGTTTGAAATCTGCAGTTGTGGTGAAAGAGAGAGAGAGAGAACCCATGATTGCAGTCAGTGTAAAAACATATCCATTCCTAAAAGAATCTCTGGAATCTCACTATACAAACATCAAACAGGCACCTAATATTAACACTTAAAAAGCTTCTGAACCAAGATGATAAGAGCTTTCAAATTTTTTGATCATTAAAAATGAAAGTCCATTCCCAAAAAATAAAAAATAAATTAAGACTAGTTTAGCTTAGGTTTGCGCAATCATTGTGAAACCTAATTAAATTCAACAATCAAGAAAGGGCCGATAGGCCCACTTCTAGCCCTATTACACTACTACTACTACTATACAGGACAGTGGTCTCAGTCGGAAACTGTTAACCACATACAGTACACACTGTCAAACTCACAGGGTCAATCCCAAGGAATCAACCCCAAGAGTGGACGATTCAGAGAGAGGAGCACAGGACCACAAGCGCACCCCCAACCACACACCAGTCCAGGCTAAGAGTAACATTCACAAAACAACATTTATTTAAGATTCAGGCACACCGCATATACATACAAAACCTAGAAGATGAAATGGATGGGGAAAGGGACAAGAGCGGGCCTATTTACTTTAGATAGAAGAAAGATGATAAACGCGAAGAAAGTTTCCCAGGCTATACCCCCCTCCCCTTTCCCAACCATCCCTAGCCACCAGTCCTAACGAGTTAAATCAGGGGGTAAATGGAAGGGTAAAGGGGACTCAATAAGAAACGTGTAATCCAAAAGGCTACTCCAAAACGTTACTCGCTACAATAACTCACAAATACATTATCTACAATAATTTATATATACAATTACTGTCGCCCTTTAGTCCCCTGTCAACCACACACACCCCTCACCCCCACATGCACTCAACTAGGAAAACCTGTTTGTAGATCCGATCACAGTATATGAACTCCGCAGATTCCCCATCGCATGTACACTAGCGACCAAAAGTTAAGGCCCAGAAAGACAATCATCTCCGAAAACTCACGAACTCAATAAAACGCACCCACCTCATAACAAAACTGAATTTATTCTTTTAACATTAAGTTCATTCAAAAAAATCGTTAATCAGAACGAGTTCAGTCAACAAAATGCCCCTTTCAACAACTTCCCCCTCCTCTTGAAAAGTCACACATTCAGAATCAATGCACTTTCGAACAGTCAGTAATGTGGGTTTTCTGTCTGTCCCAAAGATATCCCCCGAACCGCTTAACCGAATCGCTTCAAATTTTGTGTGGTGATGTGTCGCCATGAGAGGAAGGCATCCACGCAACAACAAAATACAGTAATGTGTACTGACTGTTCCAAAGTGCATGCGTGCATTTTGAGTATGTAGAATAGGATTTGGTTTTATTCTGTCATGTGTAGCCTATGTGCTTACATTTAAGCTTGATGTATTTTTAAGATTAGTATGTAAAATGGGCTTAGGCTTGATTTTATTATGTGTATCGGCTTTAAATTCAAAATGTGTACATGTTACGAGTATGTAAAATAAGGATTAGTTTTCATTTTGTAATGAGTTAAGTTTTACTTATGTGTGTGTTAAAGATGAGGACTAGAAAGTAGGTTCAGGCTTGATTTCGTTATGAGCAGTATTTACTTTTTAATATGTGTATTCGCTTGCAAATAATATGACTAGGTTTGCTTTTGTTACGAGTGTGTGTTTACTTTTTAATATGTTCATGCTAAAAATGAATAATGGAATGTAGGAATAGGTTTCATGTTGCCATGGGTACATGTATTTACATTTTAAATTGTGCATGCTAAGACGAGTAGGTAAAGTAATACTATGTTTGACTTATTATATGCATGGGTTTCTTCAAATAAGTACATTTTAATGATGAAGTATGATTGAGGTATTTTTTAATTTTTTATGTTTGTGCACTTCTCTATTTTGAATGTTTAAAGATGAGTGTGAAAAGTAGGATTGGGTTTTATTTTCCCGTGTGTATGCGCTTACTTCACACATTTTGAATGTTAATAATTAGCATAGTTAATAATAATAGGTTTGATTTTGTTATTGATGTGTTACAATATAGGGATGTTTTTTGCATGCTTTATATTACTTTGTATGTGTTTATTTTCGTTTTCCATTTTCTACTTTTATATATGTATTTTGTCCAGAGGGCTGGATGTAAAAAAGCATGTTATTGCTTACTCTATTACCCTCTATAAATAAAATTCAATCAATCAATCAATCTCTCTCTCTCTCTCTCTCTCTCTCTCTCTCTGAGAACCTTATCATTATAGAAGCCTGTGTAGAAAAACTCGCATTGTTAGAGTTAATCTTTTATCAGACCGTCGTGGGAACCATTGTAGAAGTTTAGCTTCCTTGGCTTTCCTTCGCTTTTCATAATGTCCACTGTATTCAGAATTGAGAAATGGATATTTTGTCAATGGAATTAATGTGCCTTATAATTACTTTGGTAATATTTATTGATGGGGAAAACTCAAGTCATTGCATTTCAATTTCAAAATTTATTTTCTATGATATTAGACCAAAATAAAATAATAATTGGAGCTGAGAGCACACGCCACTTGCCTAGCGAGATCAAAGTGTTTGGATTTCAAACGCCATATTATTTGGTGCTGTCCATCTCGATCCAGGAAGAAGAAAAAGAAGAAAACAATTGTAAGAAGGTAACGAATGGCCAAGGGTCATTGGCTATTCACTGTGTCTGTAAAGGTGATGCAAGTGAAATTGACCTATGGCCAATATTAAAATGATACGGCTGTGCCCAATGGAAGCTGTCTTTACCAGTGGTAGTTCTCCCTGCGCGCTGTAATATTATAAAGAATTGTTGGATGTTGTCGCTCCACGGGTGTAGTGAACGTGTGGGTGGTTCCATGAATGGAGCGAAGTCCCCTGAAGTCGGAGTATGGCCGCCCATGTGGCGGGGTCCTAAAGCGCAGCCATACACGTAATCTTCCCACCCAAGGCCATGCAAAATGTTCACATGGCACTGGGTGTGCCCCCAGAGTGTTTAAGCTGCCCAGGGAACGAAAACAACAACAGAAGGTAACGAAAAGATTACGCATGATGATAGAAGGGTAGTGCTAATTAATGAAAAAAACTAATTACATAACTGCTTGAGTCCTTTGTATGTGTAATAATGTTATGCGCTTTAAATTATGCATATTTTGTATTTTAGCTTTCTTTTCCCTAATGTTTAGGTACCCACATCATACAAACATTAAAAACCATATTTCATTTCTCTCTCTCTCTCTCTCTCTCTCTCTCTCTCTCTCTCTCTCTCTCTCTCTCTCTCTCTCTCTCTCTCTCCGAGAAACTTTAAAATATAGAAGCCTGTGTAGAAAATGAGATGCAAAAAACCTCGTATAACAATATTTATGTCAGAGTTAATCTGTTATCAATTGGTCGTGGGATTTCAACCATTGTAGAAGTTTAGCTTCCTTGGCTTTCCTTCGCTTTTCAAGGACAATGTTCAAAGTGTACATGTAGGGATTGATGGCGGAGTTGAGGGGTAGGATGAAGATAGCCAGGGCCACGTTCACTTCTCCAGGGATGGGAGTGCCAGCCACTGCTAGAATCCCACACAGTCCAATGGGAAACCAGCACATGAAATCTGATATGGCGACAGTGATCAGCCGTCGAGCTATGGTCATGTCTTTGGAGACCTTGGTTGTGCTGGTTTTTAAACTATTCTTCTGAACAGTCATGTAAATGAAACTTTGACCCAGTGATATCAGAACAAACAACACAAAGTTCAGAATGATTAGAATGCTGAAGGAGTAGGCTTTACCTTTGAAGTCTTTCCTGGTAACTGGGAGCGGAATGCAGATGCCTGTCTGACTGTAGAACTCCCAGTGTGCCGTCGCAGGGAGTAAAGGCAACAGAGAAAGAAAGCAGCCCACCAGCCAAGTGAGGAGACATGTCACTGCTGCCGAGTTCCTGTCGAATCGATGACTGCTGAATGGAAAACGAAGAACGATGAACCGATCCAGTGTGATGAGCCAGATGACCAGAGCTGACACCTCGCTGGACAGCAGGGACAGAAAACCGGCCATCTTACACAAAGCACTGCCCTTCCAAGTGTCATCGTGATGGAGATATTTGCCGCGGAGCTGTTCGTCAGCCGACCCAATGATGGCAATGTAGACACCCATCAGGAAGTCAGCGACAGTGAGGTTGGTGACAAACACACTGAACCCATGGGACGAGGCCATTCTCTTTGTCAGTAATCGTGAACAGAAGGAGAACAGGTTACCAGACAGAGACAGACAGGCAATCAGCCACAGGAACATACGGTAGATCCATGACTGCAGCAAATCTTCACACGACGAAATTTCGTCTTTGGGGGAAAAACAGGTCGACTTAAAGAAGTTATCAGGTAAAATTTCCTGGCAACATAATTTATAATTATCTGTGACAATTATTTTAAGATAGGTGTTATGCTTCAATACTTCTTGTGGGAAATCTTTAATGCGGCTGCCTCTCATGTACAACTTGGACAATTTTGGTGTGAACCTGAAGCCATCAGAGCCAATGGTGTTGATACTGGTCATGTTTAAAACTAGTGTCTGAACTTGAGGAAACTGGGACAACACTAAAGTGTCAAACTCTGTGAGCGAGGTGTGGGACAGGTCAACCACAGTCAGTGCCTTCTGCTGACCAGAGGACGACAGGTCAGTGTGCATGGAGGTCAGTGGATTGTGGGACAGGGACAGTGATCGTAAATTGTGTAAATTCACCAGCGAAGTCATGTTGACGTGCTGCAGATCATTGTCACTGAAGTCCAGCACTCTGAGATTGACAAGCGCTGTCTGAGGCAGGGACAGCAGGGAACAGTTGGCCAGGATGAGGTGGAGAAGGTAGGTGAGATGACCCACACTGGACAGCGTCATCCCAGAACCGCTGGCGTCCAACAAACGCAGCGCAGGAACTGCTGCTGGTGAGAAGGGCTGTGGACAGGACAGAGCGTGGCCCTGACACACACAGCCCAGAGGGCACACTGCCTCGCACAGCAGTTCGTCATCGTACAGCGGGCAGTGCGACCAGCCGTCACACAGCTGGTCACTGTGGACACACACTGTGGAGGACCTGCACCTGAAGAACCCTGGACACACCGGGTCCTGGCACCCTGCCTCGTCATGCTGGCCAATGCAGTCGTGCATTCCATTGCAGCGGGTGTACACTGGCAGGCAGTCGTTGAAGTCTCCAGGACAACGGTAATGGCTTTCAGGGCATGACTCGTTCACGCGCATTGGGATGGACATGAAGTAACTGATGCCGTTAAACTGGATGAGTGCAGGATATGGAAAGACGGACGTTTTAGTTATCATTCTTTTAAACAAAGGGCAATCTGATTCATCCGATTCATCCTTACAGTGGGATATCTGATCACACCGGTTTTCATAGGACACGCACTGGCCATCATCACAGGTGAAGGTGTTCAGACACGTTGGGTGAATGCAGAACAGCTCGTCACTGTCATCTGAACAGTCCACTGTGAAGTCACAGACCAAGGTGTAGGACAGGGTGAACAGACCGTTGTCACACGTGAACACTGGAATCGTGCTGTGAACACCGCGTCTGGAGTCCAGAGTCTGTTGGTGAGCAGAGTGAGTGTGAGGACCACAGGAGCTGGCCTGTTGTGGGCCACACACCTGGTATGGGCTGGAGCCACAGAGCAGGAAGCCGTGTGTGGTGTGCTGGCTGGGACAGCTCACCAGGGACTGGGGGTTGTCAGTTAATACTGAATGTGGCCAGGACAACACCACAGGTTTTAGGAAGCTGCTGCTGTTACTGTTTGTTTTCATCTCACAGATTGCTTCATTAGGGTGATGGTCATAATAACGTAGTTTACATCGAAAAGCATGATAGTGATTATCATCCATTGTTGTAAGACACATCTTCACCCCTTCATTGTACTGATCAACGTTAACAGAATGGTAATAAACCGTTTGTCTGCCGATAATCATCAGTCTGTACATGTTGGGAGCTGACACGTCATTGTAATACAAATCAACTATAACTCCAACACGTCTACCCCAGGAGATCAGTTTCAGTCGCAGAAGTACAGAGCGCCAGTTCTGTTCACACACCGGCCTACTGAAGGAGCCCCCCAAAGCTCTGCATTGTGCTGAAATCTGTTCGTTAAAATCGCCCCTTTCGTTTTCATTGTACTGCAGCCCTTCAATCAAGGCATAGCAGTTGCCGCACATTAAGAACAGGCCCGGACAGTCAGCACTGCTGTAGAAACAGTGTTCTGTTTCGTCCTGTCCACCTTCACACTCTGTCTTCAGGTTGCACTCCACGTGGGGCTGGAAGCTGGCGTAGTGAGGAACAGAACAGTTCCACAGGCCGCTGGCTAATTTAACAGGGGCGTGATCTTCAGGAACAACCGTAAAGTTCAGCTGAAAGTTGTCTGTTTGTCTGTTCATAATAATGTCCAGTTTTGATATCCTGTGTATAGCAGTACTTAATGCAGACAAATAACCATAATAATAATACTGATAAGTGGAGTCATTTCTATATCCTTTAAGCCGCACATTGGAAATATATTCTGAACTAAGTTTTATGTATCTTAACATGATGACATTTCCCTGTGGCACATGTAAACTCATATCTACATAAATATATCGGTCTTGGGTCCCATTGTCTGTCATGATGATGTAGCCAGACGTTAATGACGTTACCACAACCCTCAAGTATGACTGTGTTGATGGTTGGGAGACTGACCAAATCGGCGTTACTTCTGAAACAAGTTTTGTGTGAAACGCAGTCACCAAAAACAATTTGGAAGTAAAGAACAAAATCCTTCAAAATGCAGTGATTAATTGATTGCTTGATTAATTGTTGTTTTGTTGTTTTTAAGACAAAAACGATTTGTTGAATCTGGTAGATGAAACAATTTGGCTCAAAGTTGGATACATGGTGTGAAACGTCCATATGTGTCATATGTACTATCAATAATGGATACAGTTTGTATATCTTTAATGCAAATAGTCGTAGATACAATAGGAACATATTTCGTGCAATAACGTGCATCTTTTTGGAATACGTGCATAGGCTTATGAGTAAGAGAATTAGAGGCAAATTGCACATGTATTTCAGACCCTCCACTTAACATGAAGTGATGGGAAACACCTTCTCAGCTGGTGGTTTCTGTCAGAAACACGCCCCTTTGTGACGTCACCTGATACCACAATTACCACTTATGAGTTCATCCTGTCACTTTTATTGGCTATCTAATGTAAAGTTATGTCATGTTACATACAGTTATATGCGCATGTCATAGAAACCAGGCCAAGCTCTAAGCGCTTTATATTCACACGTCACACAACGGACTAATCTGCTCAAGTAGAGCCATAAACACTGTTGCCAGGACAGGTGCTGATAAATTGCTTCTCATATTGTAAATCCTAAAGGTCTCTATACATGTGAACATTTTACACTCTTTCACCATGGCAACACAGGGATATGCGAGCAAGTCCATTTCATGAAATTGGCAAATTTTATGCATGAAAAAATATTGTTCGTGCATATGTGTTACGCCCAATCTGTGAAATTGCCTATCTCATGAACTGGGCAATTTTTCCAGTCCCATTCACACAGGTATTGATAAGGTTGATTCAACAGTAGCAAAAAAAAATTCTAACACACACACACACACACACACACACACACACACACACACACACACACACACACACACACGCACACACGCACACATACATACACACACAAACACGCATGTACACACACACACACACACACACACACACACACACACACACACACACACACAATTGCACACACACACACACACACAAGCGCACCTAACCCAAGGGAAAAATCAACTGCTTTAGTGGACCTTGTGAAAGACCTGCAGAATCGCTTTCCTCAAACTCAAATTGTCGTCAGCAGAGTCGCCCCGACCACTATCAATGAGCTAAATATCAAACGAGAGTGTTCCAACGCAGACATCCTATCAAAACTTTCTAACCTAAACTAAAGAATGTGTCCTTTGTGTCACATAAAAATATCAACAACAACAGCCAGTATTTGTGGGACAAGATACATCCGTCACAAAGAGGCCTAAGTTAAGTCGCTGGAAACCTTGGTCGCCACCTTCATTACAAATTTTGGACCAAGCAGAAACGACACGGTCAGCACGCCCCTCACCGACGTCCCTGGGACAGCAGATAGCCGCCACATCAACACCACAGGAGGGTCCACTTCATGCCACCCGGGGAACATCGGGGACAACACTTTCGGTTCTACTAAGCCCTGAGACAGTCTTCTGACATTTGTTGAATTGTTTTTCAGCCCGCCATTACCAATTTATGTGAATCATCAATTGTCGTTTACTCAATTTTGTCTATAGAATTTACTGGATTGACTACTGTTTTAATGTTTGAATAGTGTTCATTTATTGTCTTTCATTTTCATTTAATTTGCCAAGTTTTGATGGCAAGAAAAGACAAACATTAACATCCTACAATGGAATTGTCAGTTAGTACTAATATAGTAAATATTCAACATCACCTTGAGGGCACATGGTCCTTATTCTACAATCTTTAAATGTGTCAAAAACGACTTACCACGACTGGATCACTTTCTCTATCCGGCCACCAGTCTGCCAACAAACTGATGAAACTGCGAAAGTGTCTGCAGCCATGTACAGGCAGCGATTTAATGCTCCAAAAAAATAGATGATTTTGACCCAAAAAAACAGATGCTTGTGGCAAAAGAAAAGACCATCTAACCCTAACCCTATCCCTAACCACGGAAAGAACCAAGAAATAGAGCAGGAGGGTGTAAATCTACATATTTGCCGATAAATCGATGTACAAAGCCATGCACTTATACTATTTTTTTGCTGGAACCATTCCTTTTTTTGGCTGATAAATTTTAAGTCCCATTTATATCAACGACCAACTATTTAATCATCCAATTCAATCACCTATACCAAATGGTACAAAAGACTTGTATTCTTGTGCAGCATGTGTCAAATTTAATAAATATTTAATTTTAAACATAGTCTCTGCATACTTCCCAAAAGGGGTTATTGATTTCAATTTTGACTGGATATGTTCTATTAATACTAAAAGTGGTAAATGGTTAATAGCAGGGGGCTTTAATGAACATGCCCCTTTTTGGGATAGATCATGCTAAAAACAACAACTTCTAATCGTTTAGTGGAGAACATTTCAGATTCTCCACTGTTTCCCTTAAATATTCAACTTGACATAAGGAGAATGTACCAAACCAGCCCAATCCCTCCCCACTAGAATGCCACAACACATCTTTCACAAGTTTACATCCACACGCACACATACATACACCCAAACACATATCTAAAAAATGTGGTGGCCTCTTTTGTTGATGATGGGTGCGGGTAAAACAGTAACGTTATCCCCCACGATGTCAACAATGAGACTGATTTCGTCAGTGTCCGGGAAAACAAAATAATTCCCACTGTGTGACTTGCGTAGAAACTTAACTACACATTGTCCTTCTTCACTGTCCGACATGTACTCAGGGAAAGGCACAACCATTCCATGATAAACTGCACTTTTCTTGCTGATAGTGTATCTGACACTCACAAAGCCACCAACTTTGGGGACAATGGTCTTCTCTTCTTCATCAGTTTCAGTTTGGGGAAGAGCAGTTTGGGGGTGGGACTCTTTGACGAGGGGCACAAAATAGTCAGTAGGCATGTTCTTTTTTTCTGGTATTATCCTTTTTAGCTGGTTGGTGGTCCACATGGTTAAAGTTAAACAATGTTTCGGTTTGTATGAAACTACATAATTGTCCACGAGTTACATGAACTTCTCAAATAGCAAGGGTTGGCTGAATAAAGGTGTCGCCACTCATACAGCGGTACACATAGTCAAACACTAAATGATAAATAATACAATGATGTTATGTACACGAAGGCACATTATATTCTGGAATAAAAGAAACACGTACTTCGAAGTCAAACTGTAACGTGATTTACAAAACACACACACACACACACACACACAGACACACTAGCACCCACACACACACACACACCAACACACACACACACACACACACGCGCGCGCACCAACACACACACAGTCTCTCTCTCTCTCTCTCTCTCTCTCTCTCTCTCTCTCTCTCTCTCTCTCTCTCTCTCTCTCTCTCTCCTACTCTCTCACTTTACAAAACTTCGATTTCCCCCCCTCCTTGCATGTCCTGTGTTGCTAGTATATGCTCGCTGGTTTATGGAGCGTATTTTAAACACTTTTCCCGCAGAGACATAAATCTCACAGAGAACAATTTCGCGATTAATTACCTGGCTGACATTTCCAGAAACTAACAGAGCAAACAGGCACACAGACACACAGACAGGGAAAGCAGACAGGGAAAGCAAACAGGCACACAGACAGCAAACAGACACACATACATGGACAACAAACATACACACAGACAGAGACAGCAAACAGACAGCAAACAGACACCAGACACAGAGACAGCAAACAGATACACATATACAGACACACAGACAGTAAACAGACACACAGACAGCAAACAGACAGCAGACAGACACAGAGACAGCAAACATACACATACATGGACAACAAACAGACACAGACAGAGACAGCAAACAGACACACAGACAGCAAACAGACAGCAGACAGCAAACAGACACACAGACCACAGACAGCAGTAGTGTGGTATGTAATAGTAGATTCCTTAGAAAACTAAGTTATGCATAGATGAGTATATAATTACTTCTTTTGATTGTATATATAAGTATATATTACTTCTTATACTTATTACTTCTCATGGTATTTAGGAAAGGGGGACATCTTTCAAAAAATGAGTATTGGTGCTTTTATAATCACAAACTCGAAATTGTTAAAAGTTATTGTTATCTCGGATATATCTTCACTCCAATGCATCAAACAAGGCACTGAAGGTCTGATTTCAAAAGCAAAAAAGACCACATTTTATCTGTGTAGAACTTTCAAAAAGTGCAAAAGAAATGACAAGAGAAACATTCTTTAAGACATTTGTTTTCAAATTGCAACCGATTTTACTGTATGGCTCAGAGGTGTGGGAACATCAGAACCTTGACAACATAGAAAAAGTTCATCTCATGGCCTGCAAATACTTTTTAAATATCCCTAAGCGTACCATAAATAAATTAGTGTATGGTGAGCTTGGGAGGTACCCTCTCCTTGAGAATAGCTATTTTCGTTGTGTAAAATACTGGTTACGACTGTTAGGCATCGATCAGGATCGATTACCTAATCAGGCCTATAAAATGTTTCTTAACATAGATGGAAACAACAAGACATGTTGGGCTAGTAAAGTTAGGGAAATTCTTAGTACATCAGGGTTCCACTTTGTTTGGCTCTCGCAAGGAGTAGGTGATGCCAAATTATTTTTGAAGATGCTGAAACAAGAAGTACCGGTTGACATATCTGCAGTCTTCAATTATACGCCATTGTTTTACAATACACGTTTTACTGTATGCAGTACCAAGAGGATTAAGGGGTTAGTACCCCCTGAAGACTTCATCACTTATCACAAATCAAGCAGACTGAGAAGATCCGGACTTCCTTAAAAGTCCGGAACACAACCAGATCTTCAGTTCAAAACAACAACAAAGCAATAAAAGTGTCCTCTTCAAACACCGACCAGGAGGTCAAAAACTCTTTCTTTGTTAGAACACCAACGGAGTGGAACCATCTGAATAACAGCACCATCCAAGCCAACTCCGTTGAGGCCTTCAACTTAGACAGTTAGGCCTAACAGTCAACCAACGTCAATAAACCTACTGGATTGCAGCGACGTATTTGAAAGAAGATGTCCTCTGTACTCTGATTTAATAAGTAGATTCATCAGTAACTCTGGTAATCAAACTGTACAATCAATTTGTTCTAGCATTTCATGCTCTTCTCAGAGATCGGTAGCCAAGTTTGTTTTCCATGCTATTACAAGGAGGACATTTTATTTTAATTAATATTTACTTGATTTTTGGACTGTCATGTCATGTTGACATGCTGAGGATCGATTAACACATAATAATTATGACAAAGGGCAACTGGATACTGATACCAAAGTGGGGACGAGCATTAAGTTACTTACGCATTGGTCTTCAAAATCCCGCATTTTTGTGTTACTGTTACTTTGAAATAGCACAGTGACTGAATGGGTAATTGTAAAAATATTAATGCGTGTATGCTTACATTGGAAGTGGACAAAGAAAGTTGAAGTAAAGCCATTCTCTTCAAAAAAAAGGTCTGTCAAAGAAGCCTAGAACGTTTTAATTAATGTTACGGTCTGTTTGAAAGAAACTAAGCAACAACAAAGCTTTCCCATAGATTGGGGATTTCTTTTGAAATGTGGAGTCTCTCGCCAGGCCCAAGAATGTGGTCTCCCCTTTGCATCATTAGTGTGCAAAGTTGCACACTACAGCCCAATAAAGCTGAGTAGCAGGCACCACAAGGTGCAGAGGGGTTCTTTACATTTATCACACATAGACGAGTCTTTCGTGTATTTCAAAAATACAATAATTTTGAGCAAAGTACAAAAACAGAGTAAGACAAACGCACAGTCCTTCGCCCTGTATACTGGGGCACAGGACATGAATTTACGTGCATTTTATTTCTGGTAATTAGTTAAAATTGATATATTATCTCTTTGTTAACGCACTGCAAAAAACAACAGGCAACATCCTCAGTCGACACTCTACCAATGGTCCACAGAACACGGAAAACGGTTTACACAGTCCAGACAACACCCTTAGTCTTCCCACTACTGGTGCTACCCAGGACCTCTGTGCCTTGTGCCCTGGCGTGCAGTGCCCCAAGAACCAGGCCTTCTCCAACCACACTGCCGTGCAGACCAATGCCTCAGACTGTGAGCACAGTCTGCCCCGGTTCCCTGCACTGCCCGGGGTGATCCACGGCTTCTGTGGACATTCCACGTCCTTCTGCAAGCTTCATGTCAGAACACCGCAGAAATTGTATCTTCGTGTTCGTGTGAGAAGACTGGTTTACTGGTGTAACTCTACTCATTTCAGTCCAGTGATATATGATGGGAGATTTTACCAGCTGAAAATTAGATGTAAGTATCATAGCTTGGAAGAAACATTTTTTGAATCTACAAAACAGAGCACTTTCATTTTAAGCACCAACAATCCTCTGGCAGAAATTGCTCTCAGTATAATCAAACAGTTACATTTTATATTGCAGTATATAACAAGGCATACTGGTTATCTCATCATGCCTATTTTAAAGTCCGATCCTGCTACAAGATATTTCAAACAAAAGCTGAACGGACCTGCTGGACATGTTACAGTGGTCAGCGTCCAGCAAGTGCAAAGTCATAACAGACAAAGGCATCTAACTGTAATGGATGTCTCGTACAGAAAACTGAAAGCAACTAAACCCGCCTATGGTCACATCTATCTTCAGCTTTTTACAATGCCTAAAGTATTCCCATCATCACTTCGAATCACTTGCAGATATGAAAAATCGTACCATGAAGGCTTCAGACTGTACTTCTCCATGTTGCCTGAAGCACATCAGCCCCAGGTGCTGCCTTCTGGTTCACTCAACTGCTCTGTGGACCATTACTTCAGGTTTCAGCGACACGTGCATTGTAATCAGCATGTGCAGTGTGACAGTGGTCAGGATGAGACAGAGCACTGTCCTTTCAGCAGTCCTCAGTGCCAGGGGATGGTGGCTTCCACCAACAAGTGTTTCAAGTTGATTTCACTGGATATCGCAGATTACCAAACGTCCTTTGTTTACAAGTGTCAAAGCATGGGCGCTGGATTAGCTTCAATAAAAACACAAAGAGAACAAATGGATTCATCACCTATTTTTGAAAATTCCTTAACAATTGACAGTTTCTTCGGTATGATGATCGGATGGTTCAACATGCCTTTTCTGTACCGCACATTTCGTCACTGGGCGGATAAGACACTGATCTACAACGTTAATCATTTAATATTTAATGTCCCTGAAAGTATTCAAGAATATGTAAATTCTGAGCGGTGTTACTTTCTTAAGGAAATACCATGGATTTATTTTTACTTCAACAATCCATCTACCTGGAAGATGAACAGGCTTGCGCTCTGTGAAAGAAAGTTGCCCTCCCCAGGTTATTTTGCTCTGCAAATTGTCCATCACCATACACAGTCTGTCCAGTCCATACACAGAAATACGCAGCAGGTGTTATTTCTTTGTTCATCAGATCATGTAGTGCACTTTTTCTTGAAATGTGACTTCAGTAGTCATTGCTGGAAAACAGAGTTCTTGCGGTGTCCATTTTCCTTTAACAAAACTGATGGACACACAGAAAATGAAATTGCTGCACTTGAAGAAGCAGTGAAGTATTCGTACTCTGTGTTCACATGTGATGATGGTGAAAGGACCCCAGTTTCCTACACTGTAGTGTGTGACTTCAGGCACGACTGTCCTGACCACAGTGATGAGGATTTCTGTCAACATCCATTTTGTTCTAATTTCCACTGTAATAACGGCCAGTGTGTGTCAAACTCTCAATATAGCAATGAATTTTCAGACTGTCTGGACGATTCTGATGAAGTGTACAATTTTTGGAACACACAAAAATACGGAAGGGACAGAACCACCACATACATACCTCCAGAACAAAAGGTAAGCTACGGGCGCAGACTTCACATTGACCTAGACGGCACAGGCTACTTTCACCAGCGAGTAATGACCACTGACCACTATTGTCCAGTGAGCCACTACAGCTGTACATGCGAATGGACCTACTGCCTGCCTTTCTACACACGCTGCAACGGCTACTCTGACTGTATCAAAGGAGAGGATGAACAAGGCTGTGCGACAGTGACATGTCCTGGTTTGTATCGTTGCCGATCGTCCAGTGTGTGTGTGCACGGAGATCACCTGTGTGATGGCTGGGGTCAGTGTCCACAGCGGGATGATGAACTGATGTGTGACAGGACCTGCCCCCAGGGCTGTGTGTGTCTGGGTTTCTCTGTTCAGTGCAGGCATCGTTTCTCTGCTGATGTCTTTTCCAACCTTCGACAGGTCCATGCCTCTGGATCAGGAATGTCACCGGCTGATTTCACACAGAATTGGTATCTGGTGTTTCTTGATTTGTCACATTGTTCCTTACTAAACGTATCTGCAGTGAAGCTGGTAAATCTGCAGTTCGTTGATTTGTCCAATAACATTATTGAAACTCTTGATGTGACTGTTCTTAAAGCGTCAATAAATTTAAGAGTTCTTTTGTTGACAAATAATCCACTAAGTGAAGTGAAGAATGAAATCAAGGGAATCAGCTTACATTCCTTAAAGAAACTGGATCTATCACAGACACACGTTAGTGTACTTGACAATGGACTGTATTTACCCCGTACAACGGGTTTAAATTTATCCTTTTCTGTGATAGAAACTATTGGTCCTCTTACTTTCAAAAACGTGCCACAACTCAAAATGCTGGATATCAGAGGAAATTTTTTGCATTATTTTTCATTTGACATTTTATCACGTTCAGATCATTTGGAAACTATTTTGTCCTCCAACCACAGGTTTTGCTGCCAGAACGTCCTCCCTGAAGACTGGCATGACATTGAGTGCTTTTCTCCTCAGGGCATCCTTCCCTCGTGTGACAGACTGCTGCCCTCTGCAATGCACAGGACTGTGTTTTGGGTGATGGCCGTGTTCGCCATTGTGGGTAACCTGGTTTGTATCATCGTGATGTTTGCCATCAAGGAAACCCTTGGAGGTGACTTTGTGTCCACCCTTGTCCACCTGAACATGGCCAACATCTTCATGGGCTGCCATGTCAGTGCTGCCCTCATTGCAGACTACACCTTCCATGGACGTTATGTCCAGATGGAACAGAAGTGGACCGGCAGTCCCCTGTGCAAAGTCACTGGTTTTCTGTCTGTGTTGTCCAGTGTGGTTTCAATCGGTGTTGTATTTCTAATCACTGTCAATCACATGATCGTTCTGCATCACTTCAGACAATCACAGAGAAACAACCAACGTGTGATATGTGCTGTGTGTGTAGTCACTTGGTTTGTTGGAATTCTGTTGTCCGCTGTACCTTTTCTCCCTGGTCTGTCCCACTGGGGTGTCCAGGGTCAATCTGGTTTGTGTCGCCTGGCCTTGTTCGACCACTTTCGTTTTCACCGAGGTTTCCAGTGGTTCACGGCTATCATCGTCATTAATGCTATCATCTCTGCTATCATCATAGCCAGTTTAATTGTTGTGCAGATTCACACCCCACGTTTTCAGCTGGCTCTGGAGCCCAGCAGGAGACGGGTGTATTGCGCGGTGCAGCTGATGAGGGCTGTGGCAGGCACAGATGCGCTGTGCTGGGTGTCGCTGGGTCTTGTCAGGACGGTGGTGTCACAGAGTGTGGTGGTGCACGGGGTCTACAATGCCATGGTGGTGTTCCTGCTGCCCCTCAACTCAGCCCTGAATCCAGCTCTCATCCTGGTGAACATTGTCCTGCAGCATCGACAGCAGTCCAAGGAAAAGACACTGCTGGAGGCTCTGAAAACCAGGTGTGGCAGAAACAAACAATTCAGCAAGCAAACAAGCAAAGTACCAAACAAACTATGAGTTCAATGCAAAACAACATATACATTGCTGTTATTTTTTTTTCTTCAGGCCCAGCTCTCTCACAGTTACTGCAGTTGTTAAGTTTCCACCCTTGTATTTACTGTGGGTGCTGTAAGCCCTACCTGGTCGTGAAATGGGAGATAATGTTATTGTAGCTTTTATGATACACTGCCAAACTTATCTGATTGGTACACGACAAATGGAACGAGTGTATATCATTATCCATCATCATTGTCCTCATGATTTTCCATCATCATCATCATCATCATTATTTTCCATCATCATCGTCATCACCATCATCATAATCCTCATCAACAACAAAATTATCACCATCCTCATCATCACCAACAACATTATCATCATCATCATCACAATCATCATCATCCTCTTTAACAACAACATTATTATCAACATTATCAATCATCATCATTATCACTAGGAGTCATTATCATCATCATAATTATCAAACATAATCATCATCAACAACAACAAAAACAGTACAGTAATTACTCTTGCAATTGAGATTTTTGTTGTTGCTGTTGTCGTTGTCTGTCTCCGCTGGTTTCTCTCAGTCTGTGACAATAATATTATTAAAAACAAATACAAAACAATAAACAAACATTAAAAAACCCCACCGATATCAACCAAACAAACCTTTCATCATTACACCACCGTTCAAATTGTGAGTGCGAGCAAATGGATGATCCGGACTGTCACTTGAAGATGTTTCTTTATTCACCAACAGTTGATAGGCCTATTTTAAAGGCTTGAGGATTTCATTCACTGGAAAGCACACAGTCAATGGTCTTGATACTGCTTTGTCAATAGTAGGTAGGCCCTACCTGCCAAGGCAATATTTTGATCAATGTTGGTCTTCATCAATTATAAACATCAGAAAGGATCCGGTGAACTTTTAATAACCATGCTATTGTTTGTGTTATGAAGAATTAGTATAGTGAACATTTTTTGAAGATGATTTAAAAAGTTCTACACACACAAAATGTCAAAGCAACTTACTTTGAGAGAAGCCCTCCAGAATAGGGGAGTGTCACAGTAAAGTTCAGTTGTCAGCCAGCTATCTATTCCCTGTAAATAAGTATTATCATTTCTTTCCATTGGCATTACCTTCAAACCTTTCGCACTACACTCAATTTCTGAACCAACAATTGAACATCCATTTTGTCCAGATGAGGATGATAGTGAAATCGTAAAGATTATGCTGTTGTTGTTCCACCGGGTTTTGTTGTTGCTGTTTTTAGAGGGGGGGGGGGGGGGGGGGGGGGGGGGGGGGGGGGGGGGGGGGGGGGGGGGGGGGGGGGGGGGGGGGGGGGGGGGGGGAGGGGGAGGTCTCAAGGAGGTCTCAAAGTGCACTGCTGCTTTGGAAACTGTTTTTCTTCTCTATTTTGCTAGAACGGTCTAGGGCATATTGGAACAACAGACTTTTCCAACATTTAATGGAAAGAATTTTCTTCACAAACGCTTGACCTGAATAATGTTAAAATGATAATTAAAACTGTGATAAGCTAATTTACTTATAAGTTGTAATTTTGGGGAAGGCCACCCTAAATAGCTGATCAATAAAAGATGTAGTGCAACACTAGTAGCTTTCTGAGTGGTGGTGTTTTTGCCGGTGGGCTCTGCAGTCATGAAAAACGGGCTGGGACACCCATGGGACACTTTCACAAGGACTCCTTCGCGTCATATCTAATTGGTCACTAAGTCGAAAGCAGGTATATGCCTTGCATGCTTAATGGAATGTCCCGTGCATGCCTACACCTACATAACATAGCACAGGCTTCCAAGGCTGGTTTAGGCCTGCTCTTGTGTTGGTATGGCAAGTCAGTGGAGAGCGTCTCTGGGTCCCATCAGCACCATCGGGTGTTTCTATTTCATTGTTTCAGTTTCGGTACCCCACCTCTCCCCCCTCGAATTTTCTCAAAAACAAATTCAATAAAAAGCAATGTTTTGCTTTGCTTGGGTAAGAATTGAATTAATTTATATATATAGGGTAAGAGATAAAGTTAGTGCTGGGCTGTGGTTATTTTCACAATATAAAAAGACAACTGTATTGAACCGGCATTGAGTTTGAAAGCCAAGACCATAATTATGAGGGGTACCTAAACTTCACCTTTGCCCAGTATTTGTATAATTTTATCTTTTTTTGAAATTATAACTTGATTACAATTTGCGCTATAATTCCCCTCATTTCGCTCAAGTCCTTATTTAACATTGCCATTGTGTTGATTTTTCTTGACTCCATTTTTAAGGGTAATTAATAGTGTGAACTTTCCATATGATTATAAGAGTGTTTTAGATTTGCAAAAGTGACCACATTCTCTCATAATCGTGGTGAAAACAACATTTAAAGGAAAGGCATTGTTTACATAGTTTCCTTGTTGCTTGTGCCAACAGTTGTAATCAAATGAGTGTACTATTTTACATTATTCTATGCATATTGACATGCGTGCTGACAGGTACTTATATGTTGGCGTAATGCACACTGAAGGAGATATCCGGCCTCTTGTTGGTGAAAAATCGTTTAAAATCGGCTCTCAGCGAAAAATACGCTTTTGTTGACTACTGTAGTTTGAAGAATAAAGTTTTCTGACCCGTTTTGGCTATATCGTTTTCGTCTCTAACTCGTCTAAAGCCGCAACTGAAATGTTGGCTTTTTTCTAAGCACGGGGTTTGATTGTGGCCACGCTCAGCGAAGAAGAATTTGATAATTATTTTACTTGTGACGCAACATGCAGCCTGACGTAGAAACCCCCCCAACTCTGGCGTTAAAAACTATTTTGTCTCATGATGTGTATAATAAACTAGTTTGAGTACTGATTTGGACATTAAAAACTATATTGTGTCATGATGTGTCTAAGAAACTAGTTGAAATACTGATTTGGACGTTGAAAACTATTTTGTGTCATGATGTGTAGTACTGATTTGGACGTTAAAAACTATATTGTGTCATGGTGTGTCTAAGAAACTAGTTGGAATACTGAGTTGGACACAACTGTCGTTTCTTTTGAATTCCCAGAGTGTTTGTGATTGTTGGAGTTCAGCCCTTTGTCTTCTGCAGCCATTTTTAGTAGACGGTGTCTTGCAGCGAAAATCAATGAAAGGTACAGTTTGACACATAAGTGTGCAGTTCATGCGCCGACAGCAGCGCATTGACATCGACATCATGCGATTGTACTTCCTTCACGTTCAGAGCCTGTCATCATTTCCTCTTTCGACTCAGTTCAAAGTCTCGTTTAGCAGACGATTTTTTTTCAATTTCTGAGCATCGATCTATTTAAAAAACAAAACTAAAATCCAGAAAATTCGCCCTTTCACTGCGTTCATGGCATTTGTTTATGTTCATCTAAACAACGCAATCGAAAGCCTATCTGAAAGCGTTTATATTTCATTAGCGAAAACAGATAATTTTAATTGTACTTTGTAGTCATAAAACATCCCATGTTCATTTATAACGCTTCTAATGTGTCACGTTTTCATGCCAATGTTCTGAAATGACCTATATAAGTTTAGGCACAATTAAGGACATTAAATCTGTGCAGTTGCTATTGAATGAACACCCGGGGTCCGTTTCACAAGGGCGAACGCTCGTAGCTGTTAGCACAATTCGGCAGAAACGGCCCTAAGAAACACCTTTGTTTGCCGATAGTTTGGCGAGCGCTCTGAGTCTCTCCCCAAGCAAGCACTCGGTGAACTATCACGTGACTTGCAAGGGGTTAATACATTTCTTGTTGTTGTTGTTGATTGGCCCATTAAGGTATGGTTAAAATGATACCTTTTTTGCCAACCAGACAAGAGCTTGTAATATTCTTCCGCAAACGTTTTGTAACGTCGTTTCTTAGTCGCCGAATAGCGACCCCTAGTGAAACTCTTCCCTGATGTAATTTTCTTTTAAAGTCCTTGCGAAAGTGTCCCCATGGGTGTACCAGTCCGTTTTTCATGACTGCAGAGCCCACTGGCAAAACACACCCCACTAGGAAACCTATCACGCATCCAGCAATCCCCAAGGACAGGCCAGGCCAGTGCATCTCCAGACAAAGCCATTATCATGCAATCATACATTGATGGTTTCCCAGACATTATCTTTTGTGAATTGCGTCGTTTCAAGTCGACGATTCTGTTTATTACAAATTATTCAATGTTTACGTCTCTTGCTTCGTGATGAATAAATGTTTTTCTTCTGTTCTACATAAATGTGTGTGTGCGCGTGCGTGTATGAGAGAGAGAGAGAGAGAGAGAGAGAGAGAGAGAGAGAGAGAGAGAGAGAGAGAGAGAGAGAGAGAGAGAGAGAGGAGAGGAGAGGAGAGAGAGAGAGAGAGAGAGAGAGAGAGAGAGAGAGAGAGAGAGAGAGAGAGCATGAATACACTTCAAGCATGTAAAATACCATCGTTGTTGTGTTCTGTGTGGGTGAGGGTAATAAAGGGAAACCTGCCACGTCCTTTTTCTTTGAGGACGATGTTGGCTTCGATTCCCGTTGATTCTTGCTCATGCACAGCTAGGCGGAGGGTGTCGTAAGCAACTTCGGTGGAGGGGAGTTAATTTAAGGAGAGTTATCTACCTTTGATTATGTTCACTCTGTCATTCTCTCTCTTCTTGCCTCAATACTTCAATGTTTCAATCAACCATGTACAACCAGTCTCATCATGTTCCTGACGGTGCAGCAAGACGTACCAAATGTCAAAGTGTGCATGGAACGGAACCGACACGAAATCAATAACGTTGGAGTGCGCCAGTCTGCCGTTTCCGACCACGTCTTCCAGATAGCAGAAGGGGCAGCTGCTGTTCCGGAGGGCTGGGCTAACATCTATTAATACTGGAGATGCCTTGCTAAGAGTGCATCCCCACCCTGTAGGCAAAAAGGGGTTCAGGACAGCAAACGTTTTGGGGAAGGTCCCCAAAGGCCAACTAATCCCCAAGGCTGCCGCACTAAGAGCCGGGGCGGATGCCTCCTAGTTTGAGAGGCGTGGTCTTTCCCGTGATTTTCCATTTCTGTAAAAAAGCATTTAGTGCATGGCTCTCACTTGGTGTTGGCCCCAACTTCGGGCTAATGTCAACCAATGATATAAGCCGTTTGAGAAACATCTTACAAAAGGTTGCCATAACAACTCTACATGTTCAGACTGTCTTCATACTTCAGAAACTGTATTTAATAAGGATAAGAATTTAGGCTGAGCCTATTCTTCTATTCTGTCCTTGGTTCTAAACACGCATCATGTAATACTAATAGTATCAATGAACATTGAGAGAGAGAGAGAGAGAGAGAGAGAGAGAGAGAGAGAGAGAGAGAGAGAGAGAGAGAGAGAGAGAGAGAGAGAGAGAGAGAGAGAGAGAGAGAGAGATGCGAAGAAATCAAGGCTGGAGATAAGATTTTCCTCAGCAACTTAGTAAGTCTATAGTCTTTAGCAACGTGAGGCCGGGATGCGGGCAGAAGACACATCAACAATGAAGGCACAGAGACATACAAAGTTTCAACTTCACAACTTCGCCTGTAAGAAACTCGAAACTCGAAATGTTTAATGAGGATAGATGAATAAGTAAACATACTTCTTTTCATCCGGTCCTCTAAAAGTAAAAAAATGAAGAAAAATACGAATAAACAAACAAATAGATCAATCAATCAATCATCAACTAGAGAGAAAGAGTGGAGAGAGAGAGAGAGAGAGAGAGAGAGAGAGAGAGAGAGAGAGAGAGAGAGAGAGAGAGAGAGAGAGAGAGAGAGAGAGAGAGAGAGAGAAAGAGAGAGAGAGAGAGAGAGAGAGAGAGAGAGAGAGAGAGAGAGAGAGAGAGAGAGAGAGAGAGAGAGAGAGAGAGAGAGAGAGAGAGACTCAACTCAACTCAGAGAGAGAGAGAGAGAGAAAGAGAGAGAGAGAGAGAGAGAGAGAGAGAGAGAGAGAGAGAGAGAGAGAGAGAGAGAGAGAGAGAGAGAGAGAGAGAGAGAGAGAGAGAGAAGAAGAAGAAGAAGAAGAAGAGATTAAGTCGAACAACAAAAAATGGTCTCTGGTAAGACTGTTCAATTTGCCCAGTTAGTGGAGTGCGGTACATAATTATCCTAAACGCAGGCCCTTCACTCACATATCTTTTCAAGTTCAAGTTCAAATATACTCAATAATATAAAAGTACATGTACACGTTAACATTATTAACATCACTATTTCCCCATGGCAACACATTGAGTTGTAAGTCATATTATGAGTGGCCTAACACTGCGTTTCCCTGGGGACATAGATATATTTTGTGAATAACTATCAACGTGAACAGATACCTTAGCATGACTTACAACTCACTGTGTTGCCATCCAGTGCTATTTTGTGAATAATGTACTGTATGTACAGAAACGTAACCGTGCCAAAATATGTATGCAAACCCCTTAACAGCCAGAAGAAAAAATAGAAAATATTGATTTTTTAATTATAAAGTTTGAACCAAACCTCTTAGAAAATGGTCTAGAGATATACCTTTCCTGGCTTATCTAAACCAAGAACCATTATTCTAGGTCTATGACATAAAAAGTGATGACATCATTATTGATGTCATCAACTACGAGCGGCACTCCTACCAAGCAGTGAAGGGGTAGAATAAAAGAAAGGCTGTGGTCTGATACGACAATAGGATGGATTCCCCTAAATTACCTCATGAAATTAAATACTTCAGCATTTTGAACAAGGCGATATGCAACAAACTATTTTTCACTAGAAAGCTTTTCTGCAGAATTTGAAGATCCCTTCTAGTATAACCATCCATCCTTTCAACAACAAAAACCACAAATTGCACAGAAAGTTTGCAACCCACTAGACTATTCCCGGGAAATGCTTTCTATGGCAGGCCTGGAAATAGATGATATTGAAACCCACCCAAAATTTCCTATTCCACATTGGGAATGGGAATCAGCAAACTTTGACATCTCACTACACCAGATGTATTCCAAATCAATTCAATCATACCTACTATCAGTTGCTGCTAAAGAAAAAATCTCTGAAATTCAACACCATTTATTGATTTACACAGACGGATCCAAGATCTCCGAATCACAAATAGGTTGCGCTTTTACCATTCCAACCCTCAAAATAACTAAATCCTTTTGTCTAAATCCAAAAATCTCAATATTTAGTGCAGAACTCTGGGCAATCCTTGAAGCCTGCTTTTTTTTATTAATGAATTCCAAAATCACCTTTCCAAGTTACAATTCTTACAGATTCTCTATCCTCAGTGCAAGCACTGCAGAATAATACCAAAAATAGAAGAAAAATTATTCAAGAAATACAAAACCTAATACATCAAATAAGAATTAAAGGCACTGATTTAACTATAATGTGGATTCCTTCCCATCTGGGACTGAAGGGGAATGACCTCGCGGATATAGCTGCCAAAAGGGCAGCAGAACATACCGAGGGCCAGACCATAAACATTAAATTATCCCTCTCTGAATTCAAAAACCACTTAACACGTTGTGTGTTCTGGAGGTGGGCCGATGAGTTGGATTCATACTCCGTGGCCCACTCCCGGTACATGAAATGTATTAAAGATGGACTCTTTCTATCTGTCCCCTACAAAATTCAGGGCAGAATCAACAGATTCTACACTGACTCCATCTACTGTAAATGTAAGAGCTCCCCATGCAAATGCGGATAAATCTTGAGTTTAAAGCATATTTTTAATCCCTGTAATCAGATGAAGAATGAACTACAACCTGTTATAGATAAATTTGAACAAAATAATCTAACATACAATGAAAAATATATTTTAAGTAAACACGATAAATTAGGTTGGTCACCAATAGTTTGGCTCGCCGAGACAATTGGCCAGGCGTCATTCAATCATCTTATATAAAAACTAAAATTTGTTCTTGTTGGTGGGGATGGAGTCCCTCCGGGGCGCGGGCCGGACACCTACCTGCATTCCTGCTCCCTTTCCCTCCTTCCCCTTTTTAACTAAAACATGCGCCTGATGGGCCGAAGCGACTCTTTTGAGCCCACCATTTTTTAAAGTCCCTTCCCCCTGCAGATGGGTGTCCGGCGCGCGCAACGGGGGGTTCTTTCGTAGCCGTCGCGCTTTTGCGCTTGTGCTCCCCCCCCCCCCCCCCCCCCCCCTTTTGGGACTACTTAAGCGGTGCCTTGCCACTGCTCGGGGCTGAGAGGAGGGGTCCCTTTCCCTCCCTCCCTCCGTTCCGAGCATACAAGAATCGTTAACCATCCCCACCTTCACCTTCACCATCATTACTATTACCAGTTAATCCTTTACATTTTGTAGCTCAAAATCACTTAGTTTTTTAGGACTCCATCATGACATCAAGGGCGGGAGAGTTTTTGTTGCTACCCCCCCTTGGGATCAGATGGAACAAATAAAATAAAATTACTTATATTAATAATAGTAATGGAGGCCTCTGGCGATGTTCCCCCACTTGTTAACAACATTATCATATAACATAATAGATTCTGACTGAGACTGGGTTCGCCCACTTAAAAAACTAACTACCAATGGTCAGGTTCCATGACCTAATTACACATAAACAAAAAACAAAACAAAATTTTGTATAATAGTAACTTTTAAACAAAACGAATCTTGTCATTTATAAACTAACTTTTTACAAAATTTTAACCCATTTTAACATTATGTGAAAACTATTAGGGATATATATTCCAATTAAATATCCCTATACTATGTATGTCACGTCCTAAGGGACAAGATCTAATAGTAAATACAACTTAACTGATTAAAAGATTAAATAGCTTATATGTAAAAGTTGTGTACATAATAATAATGTACATATTACTTTTAACAACAATATTTGGTTTTTAACTCTTTTAAACCATTACATCTTTTACGACCACTTGGTCATTAACAGATTCTGACTGAAACTGGGTTCGCCCACTTAAAAAACTAACTACCAATGGTCAGGTTCCATGACCTAATCAAATATAAATAAACAAAATGTTAATAGTAACCTCTAAAATAAAACGAATTTTGTTATTTATAAACTAACTCTTTACAAAATCTTAACCTATTTTCACAATGTGTGAAAACCGTTAGGGATATGCACTCTAATAGGATGTCCCTATGTTATGTCATGTCCCAAGGGACAAGAATTAATAGGGTAAATATCAGGATTATAGTATTCTACATACTTAAAAAACTATAAACAAAAAATTATTTAATCGCAACTCTTAAAAATAACTAATTTTAACACATTTTAATGAAAAATAGTAAATACAACTTAACTGATTAAAAGACTAAATAGCTTGTATGTAAAAGTTGTGTACATAATAATAATGTACATATTATTTCTAACAACACCTTTTACCAGGACTAATACCTAAGCATATTTTTTCACAGAGTTATCAATCCTAGGAATTCCTTACCCAGTAATATAGCAACTGCAGGAACACTCAATAGTTTTAATGACATGTTAGATAGACACTGGAAGGATTATAGCTTCCAGACAATTTTTGCTATCATTTAATGAAAGAAGCAATACAATGCCTACTTTGTTGCACCCGGAATATTAAAAAACAAAAACAAAACATGAATGACTTGAAAGAGTAGGCAAAAGTCTATCTAAGCCTATACGCCGTACAGGTCTATGATATGATTGATGAAGACTTGGGGAGAGCACTTGAAAATAGATAAATCAAAACAGCATGAATGACCTGGCCAGCCAGTGCTCGTTCAGCAGGTCGCCAGCATAATGCTAAGTCCAGCAACACTTAGGCCTACTTTCTGATATGATTATCTTTTTGTTCTTGATCTTTCTTCTTATTCTTGATCTTTCTTTCTTAATTTTTCATTTCCATGCGGTGCAACTCTTTCAGTTTCACACTAATTTAAGTTTGTTTTTAAGTTTACAAGAAAGATCCGCTGTTGCTCAGTTGGTAAGTCCGAGTCGCTAGCTCGTAATCCGTCAGATTTGCGTGTGCGCATGTTCGAACCCAGCTCAGTTCATAGTCAGTGGTGTGTCCTTGGAAAAAGCACTTTACTCCTATTTTCCTCACTCCACTCAGGTGTAAATGCGTATCTGACGTCAGTTGGGGAAAAAGTCCTTCGGATGAGACGTTTCAAAAACCGAGGTCCCGTGTGCGAGCGCATACACAAGATCTTGCGCACACGATAAAGTCCATCCCACTATTCAGTACGAGTAGGCCGTGAGTGCTGGTGGGATGGATGACACAAATTGAAACTGCACACATTCTGTGCACTATTAATGGCTTGAATGAAAACCAGTGAGCGCGGGGCAGGATAA
>CM065687.1:14470753-14514542 GCA_017654935.2 Phymorhynchus buccinoides | reverse complement strand
CTCAGCACCTACTCCACTTACCCCCCTCCCCTACCTTCGTTTCACTGACCACTTAGAGACGAACGATGCACCGCGAGTGCAAGAGAATTGGACTAAAATCTCGTCTTATCCTGGTGGTCGTTTGTGAGAACCTGCGTATATCTGTGTCAGCTATTGTTTTTGTATCTGCTTAGACATTGTTCACAATGCTGGAACAGCGCGTTCCTTTCAAATTGTTGGCTAAAGGAGGGAGATTTCTTAGGCCTACAGGTCCTTACTTAGGGATAGCTGAAATTTCAGTGGATATTTCATATCTGCTGGCCACCTTGAGTTGGACTGAGAGTTTCGACTGTTGTCTAATGGCACAGTGTTGAATAGTATCATGTTATACTATTATGTTGACATTGAGAGCAAACATCAATTTCAGTGGATATTTCATATCTGCTGGCCACCTTGAGTTGGAATGAGACTTTTGACTGTTGTTGTATGGCACAGTAGTGAATAGTATCATGTGGCCACCTTGATTTGGACTGAGTTTTGACTTGTCTCATGGCCACCGTGTTGAATAGTATCATGTTATATTATGTTGACATTGAGAGCAAACATCAATTTCAGTGGATATTTCATATCTGCTGGCCACCTTGAGTTGGACTGAGTTTTGACTTGTCTCATGGCACAGTGTTGAATAGTATCATGTTATATTATGTTGACATTGAGAGCAAACATCAATTTCAGTGGATATTTCATATCTGCTGGCCACATTGAGTTGGCCTGAGACTTTTGACTGTTGTCTTATGGCACAGTAGTGAATAGTATCATGTTATATTATGTTGACATTGAGAGCAAACATCAATTTCAGTGGATATTTCAGAGTCATATCTGCTGGCCACCGTCCTTGAGTTGGACTGAGACTTTTGACTGTTGTCTCATGGCACAGTGGTGAATAGTATCATGTTATATTATGTTGACATTGAGAGCAAACATCAATTTCAGTGGATATTTCATATCTGCTGGCCACATTGAGTTGGACTGAGAGTTCCGACTGTTGTCTTATGGCAGTGTTGAATAGTATCATGTTATACTATTATGTTGACATTGAGAGCAAACATCAATTTCAATGGATATTTCAAGGGTTATCCCACCTTTTTTCATGGACATGTCAGAAATGTAGTGGTGATATCGCAACTTCAGTACACTGGGACCACCCATATAAGACTTTCAAAAATGGTCCAAAATGAGGTCTTTTATGGGAGGTAATTTTAATACTTTTTGTTTTGTGTCTTATAAGAATGGCAATGCCTCAGAGAAGAAGTAGGTCTTGTGTGGGAGTGAGTCTTATAAGGGAGGTTCCACTAAAACTTAGAAAGTTGACATAATCTAAGTTAAGTACAAGTAAGGTGTTTATAATATTGGCATATTATGTTTTGTGTCAAGCAATACTGTTCTAATGTGATACAATCATGTGTGTTTTGATTTAAACGGTAATTGTCTTGCATGTTTTTGAAGCGCATCTTGTTTTGGTAGTTGGTACTTTATAATCACACACAGAGGCAGTGTTCCCCATGCTTCCAATATTTGAAGGGTCATCATGACCCTTTGCCCCCAAATTTTAAGGGTCATTTGAAAATTTGTGGAGGGTCAAAATAAAAGCCATAATAAAAGGACAATATGCTCTAAAATAAAGACAAATCTCTTTGCCACCACGATGCTAAAGCCATTCAAATTCTTCACACCAACTTGACTTGAATTTGCGAGTTACTTTCTTCTTTTCATCACTACTGACAGTTGAAGTAGAACTTGAAGGGCCTGGAACTGGTTCGAGGGTTTTTGTCACCTCACTTAAAACTGAGTCTTTCAAAGAACTTCACGTCGAAGTTTTCGCAATCCAGCGAAGCAGCGCCATTTTTTTTGCTTCCAAGAAACGTGCGGGCTAGGCTTGGCAGCAGTGCATGTGTGAGCGGTATGGGTGGCGAGAAACAAAGGGAAATTACTCTGTGGTTCATGATAGTTTTTGTTGTCTGCTTCAAGCATGATATTGTAGTGAAAGAATTCTGTTGATCGTTTCCCGCAAGCCGAAATGGCTTCGACATTCTGATCGCGGCGAACACGTTTGAGGAAGCAATCGGCTGAGAGAAAAACTGTACGTCACAATGACACATTGACTGAAAAATTTATACGTCAAACTTGAAACTTTGTATGTAATTTACGTACAGATCTGTGTGATCGGGAACACTAGAGGCGTCTGTGAAATTCGGGTGGCTCCAACCTGGAGAGCACATCACAGCCAGAAGCGCGCCATTCATTTTTTAAAATTTGCATACAATTTTTGTGTGACTGAAGGGGGGTAGGGGGGGGTGGGGGGCCGAATTTTTTTGACCAAATGACAACGTTTTCATTGCCACTGGGTTTAACATGTGTGCAGTGTTTTTAATGTATATTACGAGGTGTCTTGTAACTGTGCCAATCGCAGACATCACCACTCTTAATTTCTCTTCAAGTTTGTGGAGTTGGAAAGACCCTGAGACCCCACCATTACGAGATGAAAAAAATCAATGTGCAAAAACGTATATGAAAGAATAAGAATGTTATACGAGCGTAGTAAGTGAATCTTATAATAGTGCATGATAACTTAGTGTTGTGCTATGGTATGCTAGGGCATGGTATGTTATCGTGTGGTGGGTATATAATACTACATGTCTTGTGTTATTTCTTTGATTTGTTATTTTATGTTATAGTATCATTCATGTTGAGCTGCACGAGTGCTTTTCTTCACAATATGTGACTGAATTTTAATAATTTGGGGACAATGTCCCTTTCTTAGCTCCCCATAATTTTTTTCATTATTGTATCCTTGCCACTGCCTCAGCTTTTTATTTGTTTAAAAAGAGCCGCCTGTTAAATTCTTTTAAAGGGGGATGGGGGTTGACATCTGATAGACATAGACTTCAGGATTGGCCACCTTGTCATCCAGAGCCATATAAAACCAAACATTTCTGCCAGAATTGATGGCAGACTAAAACAAGGTGATAGATATGCAGCTCTAACACTATCCCATGCACCCATCATGTATACACACATTGGACATTATGCTTAATGTGGTCACCTCTTCAGGACCGGGAAGATTCAGAGAACATTGAAGCATGTGATTTCAGGTTTGAGAGAATGTTTTACTTCCCTTTCTGCACACACTGAGCTATTTGGGGCTGCGCGGAAACCTCATGTGCATATATCCCCTCATGCGTATATATATCCGCAAATAAGTAAAAGTCAGAAATAAGCGGAGAGAATAAGCTCATGCTTTTACTTATTTGCGGGTTAACTCATGAGGTTTCTGCCAGTAACGTGCACAGCTCATAAGGGTGCAAAGATCACTTAATAATTTCAAAGCATTACTTTTTCCTGGCAGTAGATCTGACCGTGAGGTTTCCGCCTGTAACATGCACAGCTCGAATGAATGAAAAATGGTGCTTTACGTCCTCTCGGTCTGAATCAGAACACAAATGGGACATTTGTGAGATCCAAAGATGGTGTCGAACGATCCTGGGGGAGGCAATGCCCGTGAGGCAGTGCAACTCCAGTAAAGTCCCGATTGTTTTTTAAAAATTAATACAGATAGCTGCAGCAGTGAACACGCCTCGGTTAAAAAAAAACTCATCGGCTATGGCACCGCCACAAGTATGCTAACTAACATGCACAGCTCATATGGGTGCAAAGACCATCTGATAATTTCAAAGCATTACTTTTTCCTGGCAGTAGATCTAGATGTATATTACCGGTACATACAATGGCTGAAGAAAATTTTGAGAAAAGTGTTTGTAAGGCTTGTGTGTGTAAAAATACTTTCTGCAGTTGTTATTGTTGTTTTTAAAATTCAAACTTAGAACAGTGGAACCTCCCTTATAAGACCTTCAAAACACATCCAAAAATCCAAAATGAGGTCTTTTAAGGGAGGTAATTTTAATACTTACAAAAGAAGGGCAATGTCTCAGAGAAGTAGGTCTTATGTGGGAGTGAGTCTTATAATGGGAGGTCTTATAAGAGAGGTTCCACTGTAATATGAGAGAGAGAGTGAGTGAGAGAGACTGGGAGGAGGTTTTCTGATTTCAATGGAGAGCCAGACACACGCCACCCTTTTTTTTAAATTTGCATGCGATTTTTGTCTGTGTGACTGATGAGGAAGGAAAGGGATGGTGTGTTTTGTGTGTGTAAAATTTTAACCAAATGACAATTTTTTCATTGCCACTGGGTTTAACGTGTGCTAAGTGCAGCGATTTTAATGTATATTACAAGGTGTCTTGTAACTGCCAATGATCAATCGCAGACATCACCACTCTTAATTTCTCTTCAAGTTTGTGGAGTTGGAAAGACCCTGACACCCCACCATTACGAGATAAAAATAATCAATGTGCAAAAAAAGGGTACGTGGAAGAATGAGAATATTATACGGGCGTAGTAAGTTAATCTAACTATGTGAATCTTAAAATTTTGGATAACTTTTACTATAAATTATTTTAGTGTTGTTGTGATATAATATGCTAGGGCATGGTATTTTATGGTGTGGTGGGTATATAATACTACATGGCTTGTGTTATTTCTTTGATTTGTTATTTTATGTTATAGTATCATTCATGTTGAGCTGCACGAGTGCTTTTCTTCACGATATGTGACTGAATTCATTTGTTGTTTTTACGGTTGTGCTGTGCAGGCTGCAGATGATTTTTTGTTATTTAATAATTTGGGGCCAATGTCCCTTTCTCACCTCCTCATATTGTATCCTTGCCACAGCTTGCCACTGCCTCAGCTTTGTATTTTGTTTAAAGAGAGCCTGTCAAATCCTTTCATAAGGTCTTTTTAAAGGGGGGAGTTTAAAAGAACATAAATGGAAAAATACATTGGACGCTCAGCACAACAAAGTAAGATCCTCAAATCATGGGTGAAAGTAGTTGAGGCATGTTCCAGAAATCAGCATTGAAAAAGCTGATAGACATAGACTTCAGGATTCGCCACCTTGTCACCCAGAGCCATGGTCTTATAAAACCAAACATTTCTGCCAGAATTGATGGCAGACTAAAACAAAGTGATAGATATGCAGCTCTAACACTATCCCATGCACCCATCATGTACACACACATTGGACATTATGCTTAATGTGGTCACCACTTCAGGATTGGGAAGATTCAGATAACATTGAAGCATGGGATTTCAGGTTTGAGAGAATGTTTGACTTCCCTTTCTGCACACTGAGCTATTTGGGGCTGCGCGGAAACCTCATGTGCATATATCCCCTCATGCGTATATATTCGCAAATAAGTAAAAGTAAGAAATAAGCGGATAGAATAAGCTCATGCTTTTACTTATTTGCGGGTTAGCGCATGAGGTTTCTGCATGAGGACCATGAATTTTTCACCAGTAACGTTCAAAGCATTACTTTTTCCTGCCTGACCATGTACCTGTAACGTGCACAGCTCATAAGGGTGCAAAGACCACTTAATAATTTCAAAGCATTACTTTTTCCTGGCAATAGATCTGACCATGAAGTTTTCACCTGTAACGTGCACAGCTCATAAGGGTGCAAAGACCATCTGATAATTTCAAAGCATTACTTTTTCCTGGCAGTAGGTCTGACCATGAGGTTTTCGCCTGTAACATGCACAGCTCATACGGGTGCAAAGACCATCTAATAATTTCAAAGCATTACTTTTTCCTGGCAGTAGATCTGGATGTATATTACCGGTACATACAATGGCTGAAGAAAATTTTGAGAAAAGTGTTTGTAAGGATTGTGCGTGTGAAAATACTTTCTGCAGTTGTTATTGTAGTTTTTTAAATTCAAACTTAGTACAGTGGAACCTTCCTTATAAGACCTTCAAAAACACATCCAAAAACGAGGTCTTATAAGGGAGTTGTCTTTAAGGCGAGGTAATTTTAATACTTACAAAGAAGTGAAGTGTCTCACATAAGCAGGTCTTATAATGGGAGTGAGTCTTATAAGGGATGTTCCACTGTAATATGAGATAGAGAGAGAGAAAGTGAGTGAGAGAGACTGGGAGGAGGTTTTCTGGTTTCAATGGAGAGCCAGACACGCCACCATTTTTTTAAAATTTGCATACGATTTTTGTGTTTGATAATTTCATAGCATTACTTTTTCATGGCAGTAGATCTGGATGTATATTACATACAATGGCTGAAGAAAAGTTTGAGAAAAGTGTTTGTAACTCGTGTGTGAAAATGCTTTCTGCAGTTGTTTTTGTTTTTAAAATTTCATTCAAACTTAGTAATGAGAGAGAGAGAGGGAGAGAGAGAGAGGGGTTTTCTGGTTTTAATTGATTTGAAGTTTGGCTTAAGTATCTGACAAGCAATACCTTTGTTTGCTGCATATTAAATTTGAATGCAGACAATAACATGATTTATCATATTTTGATTTAATTCATGTTTTCACTTGTTAATGTCTTTTGCCTCCTAATCAGAATACTTAAATAAAATGTGTAAAATGTCAAATTATATGATTGCATTGACTGTTGTTGGTTTGAAATCTGCAGTTGTGGTGAAAGAGAGAGAGAGAGAACCCATGATTGCAGTCAGTGTAAAAACATATCCATTCCTAAAAGAATCTCTGGAATCTCACTATACAAACATCAAACAGGCACCTAATATTAACACTTAAAAAGCTTCTGAACCAAGATCCTAAGATGATAAGAGCTTTCAAATTTTTTGATCATTAAAAATGAAAGTCCATTCCCAAAAAATAAAAAATAAATTAAGACTAGTTTAGCTTAGGTTTGCGCAATCATTGTGAAACCTTAATCAAATTAAACAATCAAGAAAGGGCCGAGAGGCCCACTTCTAGCCCTATTACACTACTACTACTACTATACAGGACAGTGGTCTCAGTCGGAAACTGTTAACCACATACAGTACACACTGTCAAACTCACAGGGTCAATCCCAAGGAATCAACCCCAAGAGTGGACGATTCAGAGAGAGGAGCACAGGACCACAAGCGCACCCCCAACCACACACCAGTCCAGGCTAAGAGTAACATTCACAAAACAACATTTATTTAAGATTCAGGCACACAAAGCATATACATACAAAACCTAGAAGATGAAATGGATTGGGAAAGGGACAAGAGCGGGCCTATTTACTTTAGATAGAAGAAAGATGATAAACGCGAAGAAAGTTTCCCAGGCTATACCCCCCTCCCCTTTCCCAACCATCCCTAGCCACCAGTCCTAACGAGTTAAATCAGGGGGTAAATGGAAGGGTAAAGGGGACTCAATAAGAAACGTGTAATCCAAAAGGCTACTCCAAAACGTTACTCGCTACAATAACTCACAAATACATTATCTACAATAATTTATATATACAATTACTGTCGCCCTTTAGTCCCCTGTCAACCACACACACCCCTCACCCCCACATGCACTCAACTAGGAAAACCTGTTTGTAGATCCGATCACAGTATATGAACTCCGCAGATTCCCCATCGCATGTACACTAGCGACCAAAAGTTAAGGCCCAGAAAGACAATCATCTCCGAAAACTCACGAACTCAATAAAACGCACCCACCTCATAACAAAACTGAATTTATTCTTTTAACATTAAGTTCATTCAAAAAAATCGTTAATCAGAACGAGTTCAGTCAACAAAATGCCCCTTTCAACAACTTCCCCTCTCCTCTTGAAAAGTCACACATTCAGAATCAATGCACTTTCGAACAGTCAGTAATGTGGGTTTTCTGTCTGTCCCAAAGATATCCCCCGAACCGCTTAACCGAATCGCTTCAAATTTTGTGTGGTGATGTGTCGCCATGAGAGGAAGGCATCCACGCAACAACAAAATACAGTAATGTGTACTGACTGTTCCAAATTGCATGCGTGCATTTTGAGTATGTAGAATAGGATTTGGTTTTATTCTGTCATGTGTAGCCTATGTGCTTACATTTAAGCTTGATGTATTTTTAAGATTAGTATGTAAAATGGGCTTAGGCTTGATTTTATTATGTGTATCGGCTTTAAATTCAAAATGTGTACATGTTACGAGTATGTAAAATAAGGATTAGTTTTCATTTTGTAATGAGTTAAGTTTTACTTATGTGTGTGTTAAAGATGAGGACTAGAAAGTAGGTTTAGGCTTGATTTCGTTATGAGCAGTATTTACTTTTTAATATGTGTATTCGCTTGCAAATAATATGACTAGGTTTGCTTTTGTTACGAGTGTGTGTTTACTTTTTAATATGTTCATGCTAAAAATGAATAATGGAATGTAGGAATAGGTTTCATGTTGCCATGGGTACATGTATTTACATTTTAAATTGTGCATGCTAAGATGAGTAGGTAAAGTAATACTATGTTTGACTTATTATATGCATGGGTTTCTTCAAATAAGTACATTTTAATGATGAAGTATGATTGAGGTATTTTTTAATTTTTTATGTTTGTGCACTTCTCTATTTTGAATGTTTAAAGATGAGTGTGAAAAGTAGGATTGGGTTTTATTTTCCCGTGTGTATGCGCTTACTTCACACATTTTGAATGTTAATAATTAGCATAGTTAATAATAATAGGTTTGATTTTGTTATTGATGTGTTACAATATAGGGATGTTTTTTTGCATGCTTTATATTACTTTGTATGTGTTTATTTTCGTTTTCCATTTTCTACTTTTATATATGTATTTTGTCCAGAGGGCTGGATGTAAAAAAAAAGGCATGTTATTGCTTACTCTATTACCCTCTATAAATAAAATTCAATCAATCAATCAATCTCTCTCTCTCTCTCTCTCTCTCTCTCTCTCTCTCTGAGAACCTTATCATTATAGAAGCCTGTGTAGAAAAACTCGCATTGTTAGAGTTAATCTTTTATCAGACCGTCGTGGGAACCATTGTAGAAGTTTAGCTTCCTTGGCTTTCCTTCGCTTTTCATAATGTCCACTGTATTCAGAATTGAGAAATGGATATTTTGTCAATGGAATTAATGTACCTTATAATTACTTTGGTAATATTTATTGATGGGGAAAACTCAAGTCATTGCATTTCAATTTCAAAATTTATTTTCTATGATATTAGACCAAAATAAAATAATAATTGGAGCTGAGAGCACACGCCACCTGCCTAGCGAGATCAAAGTGTTTGGATTTCAAACGCCATATTATTTGGTGCTGTCCATCTCGATACAGGAAGAAGAAAAAGAAGAAAACAATTGTAAGAAGGTAACGAATGGCCAAGGGTCATTGGCTATTCACTGTGTCTGTAAAGGTGATGCAAGTGAAATTGACCTATGGCCAATATTAAAATGATACGGCTGTGTCCAATGGAAGCTGTCTTTACCAGTGGTAGTTCTCCCTGCGCGCTGTAATATTATAAAGAATTGTTGGATGTTGTCGCTCCACGGGTGTAGTGAACGTGTGGGTGGTTCCATGAATGGAGCGAAGTCCCCTGAAGTCGGAGTATGGCCGCCCATGTGGCGGGGCCCTTTAAAAGCGCAGCCATACACGTAATCTTCCCACCCAAGGCCATGCGAAATGTTCACATGGCACTGGGTGTGCCCCCAGAGTGTTTAAGCTGCCCAGGGAACGAAAACAACAACAACAGAAGGTAACGAAAAGATTACGCATGATGATAGAAGGGTAGTGCTAATTAATGAAAAAAACTAATTACATAACTGCTTGAGTCCTTTGTATGTGTAATAATGTTATGCGCTTTAAATTATGCATATTTTGTATTTTAGCTTTCTTTTCCCTAATGTTTAGGTACCCACATCATACAAACATTAAAAACCATATTTCATTTCTCTCTCTCTCTCTCTCTCTCTCTCTCTCTCTCTCTCTCTCTCTCTCTCTCTCCGAGAACTTTAAAATATAGAAGCCTGTGTAGAAAATGAGATGCAAAAAAACTCGTATAACAATATTTATGTCAGAGTTAATCTGTTATCAATTCGTCGTGGGATTCCAACCATTGTAGAAGTTTAGCTTCATTGGCTTTCCTTCGCTTTTCAAGGACAATGTTCAAAGTGTACATGTAGGGATTGATGGCGGAGTTGAGGGGTAGGATGAAGATAGCCAGGGCCACGCTCACTTCTCCAGGGATGGGAGTGCCAGCCAGTGCTAGAATCCCACACAGTCCAATGGGAAACCAGCACAGGAAATCTGATATGGCGACAACGATCAGCCGTCGAGCTATGGTCATGTCTTTGGAGACCTTGGTTGTGCTGGTTTTTAAACTATTCTTCTGAACAGTCATGTAAATGAAACTTTGACCCAGTGATATCAGAACAAACAACACAAAGTTCAGAATGATTAGAACGCTGAAGGAGTAGGCTTTACCTTTGAAGTCTTTCCTGGTAACTGGGAGCGGAATGCAGATGCCTGTCTGACTGTAGAACTCCCAGTGTGCCGTCGCAGGGAGTAAAGGCAACAGAGAAAGAAAGCAGCCCACCAGCCAAGTGAGGAGACATGTCACTGCTGCCGAGTTTCTGTCGAATCGATGACTGCTGAATGGAAAACGAAGAACGACGAACCGATCCAGTGTGATGAGCCAGATGACCAGAGCTGACACCTCGCTGGACAGCAGGGACAGAAAACCGGCCATCTTACACAAAGCACTGCGCTTCCAAGAGTCATCGTGATGGAGATATTTGCCGCGGAACTGTTCGTCAGCCGACCCAATGATGGCAATGTAGACACCCATCAGGAAGTCAGCCACAGTGAGGTTGGTGACAAACACACTGAACCCATGGGACGAAGCCATGCTCTTTGTCAGTAATCGAGAACAGAAGGAGAACAGGTTACCAGACAGAGACAGACAGGCGATTAGCCACAGGAATACACGGTAGATCCATGACTGCAGCAAATCTTCACACGACGAAATTTCGTCTTTGGGGGAAAAACAGGTCGACTTAAAGAAGTTATCAGGTAAAATTTCCTGGCAACATAATTTATAATTATCTGTGACAATTATTTTAAGATAGGTGTTATGCTTCAATACTTCTTGTGGGAAATCTTTAATGCGGCTGCCTCTCATGTACAACTTGGACAATTTTGGTGTGAACCTGAAGCCATCAGAGCCAATTGTGTTGATACTGGTCATATTTAAAACTAGTGTCTGAACTTGAGGAAACTGGGACAACACTAAAGTGTCAAACTCTGTGAGCGAGGTGTGGGACAGGTCAACCACAGTCAGTGCCTTCTGCTGACCAGAGGACGACAGGTCAGTGTGCATGGAGGTCAGTGGATTGTGGGACAGGATCAGTGATCGTAAATTGTGTAAATTCACCAGCGAAGTCATGTTGACGTGCTGCAGCTCATTGTCACTGAAGTCCAGCACTCTGAGATTGACAAGCGATGTCTGAGGCAGGGACAGCAGGGAACAGTTGGCCAGGATGAGGTGGACAAGGTAGGTGAGATGACCCACACTGGACAGCGTCATTCCAGAACCGATGGCGTCCAACAAACGCAGCGCAGGAACTGCTGCTGGTGAGAAGGGCTGTGGACAGGACAGAGCGTGGCCCTGACACACACAGCCCAGAGGGCACACTGCCTCACACAGCAGTTCGTCATCGTTCAGCGGGCAGTGCGGCCAGCCGTCACACAGCTGGTCACTGTGGACACACACTGTGGAGGACCTGCACCTGAAGAACCCTGGACACACCGGGTCCTGGCACCCTGCCTCGTCATGCTGGCCAATGCAGTCGTGCATTCCATTGCAGCGGGTGTACACTGGCAGGCAGTCGTTGAAGTCTCCAGGACAACGGTAATGGCTTTCAGGGCATGACTCGTTCACGCGCATTGGGATGGACATGAAGTAACTGATGCCGTTAAACTGGATGAGTGCAGGATATGGAAAGACGGACGTTTTAGTTATCATTCTTTTAAACATAGGGCAGTCTGATTCATCCGATTCATCCTTACAGTGGGATATCTGATCACACCGGTTTTCATAGGACACGCACTGGCCGTCATCACAGGTGAAGGTGTTCAGACACGTTGGGTGAAGACAGAACAGCTCGTCACTGTCATCTGAACAGTCCACTGTGAAGTCACAGACCAAGGTGTAGGACAGGGTGAACAGACCGTTGTCACACGTGAACACTGGAATCGTGCTGTGAACACCGCGTCTGGAGTCCAGAGTCTGTTTGTGAGCAGAGTGAGTGTGAGGACCACAGGAGCTGGCCTGTTGTGGGCCACACACCTGGTATGGGCTGGAGCCACAGAGCAGGAAGCCGTGTGTGGTGTGCTGGTTGGGACAGGTCACCAGGGACTGGGGGTTGTCAGTTAATACTGAACGTGGCCAGGACAACACCACAGGTTTTAGGAAGCTGCTGCTGCTACTGTTTGTTTTCATCTCACAGATTGCTTCACTAGGGCGATGGTCATAATAACGTAGTTTACATCGAAAAGTATAATAGTGATTATCATCCATTGTTGCAAGACATATCTTCACCCCTTCATTGTACTGATCAACGTTAACAGAATGGTAATAAACCGTTTGTCTGCCGATAATCATCAGTCTATACATGTTGGGAGCTGACACGTCATTGTAATACAAATCAACCATAACTCCAACACGGTTACCCTGGGAGATCAGTTTCAGTCGCAGAAGTACAGAGCGCCAGTTCTGTTCACACACCGGCCTACTGAAGGAGCCCCCCAAAGCTCTGCATTCTGCTGAAATCTGTTCGTTAAAATCGCCCCTTTCGTTTTCATTGTACTGCAGCCCGTCAATCAAGGCATAGCAGTTGCCGCACATTAAGAACAGGCCCGGACAGTCAGCACTGCTGTAGAAACAGTGTTCTGTTTCGTCCTGTCCACCTTCACACTCTGTCTTCAGGTTGCACTCCACGTGGGGCTGGAAGCTGGCGTAGTGAGGAACAGAACAGTTCCACAGGCCGCTGGCTAATTTAACAGGGGCGTGATCTTCAGGAACAACCGTAAAGTTCAGCTGAAACTTGTCTGTTTGTCTGTCCATAGTAATGTCCAGTTTTGATATCCTGTGTATAGTAGTACTTAATGCAGACAAATAACCATAATAATAATACTGATAAGTGGAGTCATCTCTTTTTCTATAGCCTTTAAGCCGCACATTGTAAATATATTCTGAACTAAGTTGTATGTATCTTAACATGATAACATGTCTCTGTGGCACATGTAAACTCATATTTACATCAATATATCGGTCTTGGGTCCCATTGTCTGTCATGATGATGTAGCCAGACGTTAATGACGTCACCACAACCCTCAAGTATGACTGTGTTGATGGTTGGGAGACTGACCAAATCGGCGTTACTTCTGAAACAAGTTTTGTGTGAAACGCAGTCACCAAAAACAGTTTGGAAGTTAAAAACAAATTCCTTCAAAATGCAGTGATTGATTGATTGATTGATTAATTGTTGTTGTTGTTTTTCTGGTAAGACAAAAACGATTTGTTGAATCTGGTATGTACTATGAAACAATTTGGCTTCATCAATCATCCGCCTTCATCGATGGATTCATGATATATAAAAAAAAAATAAAAAAACTGTGTGAAGATACGTCCATATGTGTCATGTACTATCAATAATGGACACAGTTTGCTTGATATCTTTAATGCAAATCGTCGTAGATACAAGAGGAACATATTTCGTGCAATAACGTGCATCTTTTAGGAATACGTGCATAGGCTTATGAGTAAGAGAATGAGAGGCAAATTGCACAAGTATTTCAGACCCTCCCCTTAACATGGAATGATGGGAAACACCTTCTCAGCTGGTGGTTTCTGTAAGAAACACGCCCCTTTGTGACGTCACCTGATACCACAATTACCACTTATGAGTTCATCCACTCACTTTTATTGGTTATCTAATGTAAAGTTATGTCATGTTACATACAGTTATATGCGCATGTCATAGAAACCAGGCCAAGCTCTAAGCGCTTTATATTCACACGTCACACAACGGACTAATCTGCTCAAGTAGAGCCATAAACACTGTTGCCAGGGCAGGTGCTGATAAATTGCTTCTCATTCTCCTATTGTAAATCCTAAAGGTCTCTGTACATGTGAACATTTTAAACTCTTTCACCATAAACACAGGGATATGCGAGCAAGTCCATTTCATGAAATTGGCAAATTTTATGCATGAACAAATATTGTTCGTGCATATGTGTTACGCCCAATCTGTGAAATTGCCTATCTCATGAACTGGGCAATTTTTCCAGCACCTCCGCCAAGGATCACACAGGTATTTGATTTAAGGTTGATTCAACAGTAGCAAAAAAAAATCTCTGTAAAGTGTTTTCCTGGTGACACACACACACACACAAAAACACATCCGTCAGGGTCCACCTTTAACATGAAATGACGCACGCACACCCCACATACATGGTTTCACAAAAGAATTACGCCCCTTTACACACACACACGTCACCTGATACCACACATTACACACATGACACACAGTCACTTTTGCGCACCTAACCCAAGGGAAAAATCAACTGCTTTAGTGAACCTTGTGAAAGAAACCAGCAGAATCGCTTTCCTCAAACTCAAATTGTCGTCAGCAGAGTCGCCCCGACCACTATCAATGAGCTAAATATCAAACGAGAGTGTTCCAACGCAGACATCATTTTATCAAAACTTTCTAACCTAAACTAAAGAATGTGTCCTTTGTGTCACATAAAAAAATCAACAACATTCAGTACGTGGGACAATATTGATACATCCGTCACAAAGAGGCCTAAGTTGTGAAATTGGAAACCTTGGTCGCCACCTTCATTACGAATTCTGGACCAAGCAGAAACGACACGGTCAGCACGCCCCTCACCGACGTCCCTGGGACAGCAGATAGCCGCCACGTCAACACCACAGGAGGGTCCACTTCATGCCACCCGGGGAACATCGGGGACAACACTTTCGGTTCTACTAAGCCCTGAGACAGTCTTCTGACATTTGTTGAATTGTTTTTCAGCCCGCCATTACCAATTTATGTGAATCATCAATTGTCGTTTACTCAATTTTGTCTATAGAATTTACTGGATTGACTACTGTTTTAATGTTTGAATAGTGTTCATTTATTGTCTTTCATTTTCATTTAATTTGCCAAGTTTTGATGGCAAGAAAAGACAAACATTAACATCCTACAATGGAATTGTCAGTTAGTACTAATATAGTAAATATTCAACATCACCTTGAGGGCACATGGTCCTTATTCTACAATCTTTAAATGTGTCAAAAACGACTTACCACGACTGGATCACATTCTCTATCCACCAGTCTGCCAACAAACTGATGAAACTGCGAAAGTGTCTGCAGCCATGCATAGGCAGCGATTTAATGCTCCAAAAAAATAGATGATTTTGACAAAAAAACAGATGCTTGTGGCAAAAGAAAAGACCATCTAACCCTAACCCTATCCCTAACCACGGAAAGAACCAAGAAATAGAGCAGGAGGGTGTAAATCTACATATTTGCCGATAAATCGATGTACAAAGCCATGCACTTATACTATTTTTTTGCTGGAACCATTCCTTTTTTTGGCTGATAAATTTTAAGTCCCATTTATATCAACGACCAACTATTTAATCATCCAATTCAATCACCTATACCAAATGGCACAAAAGACTTGTATTCTTGTGCAGCATGTGTCAAATTTAATAAATATTTAATTTTAAACATAGTCTCTGTATACTTCCCAAATTTAAAGGGGTTATTGATTTCAATTTTGACTGGATATGTTCTATTAATACTAAAAGTGGTAAATGGTTAATAGCAGGGGGCTTTAATGAACATGCCCCTTTTTGGGATAGATCATGCTAAAAACAACAACTTCTAATCGTTTAGTGGAGAACATTTCAGATTCTCCACTGTTTCCCTTAAATATTCAACTTGACATAAGGAGAATGTACCAAACCAGCCCAATCCCTCCCCACTAGAATGCCACAACACATCTTTCACAAGTTTACATCCACACGCACACATACGTACACCCAAACACATATCTAAAAAATGTGGTGGCCTCTTTTGTTGATGATGGGTGCGGGTAAAACAGTAACGTTATCCCCCACGATGTCAACAATGAGACTGATTTCGTCAGTGTCCGGGAAAACAAAATAATTCCCACTGTGTGACTTGCGTAGAAACTTAACTACACATTGTCCTTCTTCAAGTACTGTCCGACATGTACTCAGGGAAAGGCACAACCATTCCATGTAAACTGCACTTTTCTTGCTTGGTATCTGACACTACAAAGCCACCAACTTTGGGGACAATGGTCTTCTCTTCCACATCAGTTTCAGTTTGGGGAAGAGCAGTTTGGGGGTGGGACTCTTTGACGAGGGGCACAAAATAGTCAGTAGGCATGTTCTTTTTTTCTAGTATTATCCTTTTTAGCTGGTTGATGATCGACATGGTTAAAGTTAAAAATGTTTCGGTTTGTCAAACTACATAATTGTCCACGAGTTACATGAACTTCTCAAGTAGCAAGGGTTGGCTGAATAAAGGTGTCGCCACTCATACAGCAGTACACATAAAACACTAAATGACAAATAATACAATGATGTTATGTACACGAAGGCACATTATATTCTGGAATAAAAGAAACACGTACTTCGAAGTCAAACTGTAACGTGATTTACAAAACACACACACACACACACACACACAAGCACCCACACACACACACACACACACACACACACACACACACGCGCGCGCGCGCACACACACACACACGCACTCTCTCTCTCTCTCTCTCTCTCTCTCTCTCTCTCTCTCTCTCTCCGACTCTCTCACTTTACAAAACTTCGATTTCCCTCCCTTGCATGTCCTGTGCTGCTAATGCTCGCTGGTTTATGGAGCGTATTTTTAAAACTTTTCCCGCAGAGACATAAATCTCACAGAGAACAATTTCGCGAGGCATGGCTGACATTTCCAGACTAACAGAGCACAGACACACAGACAGAGACAGCACACACAGAGACAGCACACAGACAGCAGACAGCAAACAGACACACAGACAGGGAAAGCAAACAGGCACACAGACAGCAATCAGACACACATACATGGATAACAAACAGACACACAGACAGCAAGACACACATACAATTACAAACAAACAGACACACAGACAGAGACAGCAAACAGACACACAGATAGCAAACAGACACACATACATGGACAACAAACAGACACACAGACAGACAGACAGCAAACAGATACACATACATGGACAATAAACAGACAGAGACAGTAAACAGACACACAGAGACAGTAAACAGACAGCAGACAGACACACAGACAGCAATCTCACACACAGCAATTTGACAGCAAACAGACACACATACATGGACAACAAACAGACACAGACAGAGACAGTAAACAGACACACAGAGACAGCAAACAGACACACAGACAGCAGACAGACACACAGACCACAGACAGCAGTAGTGTGGTATGTAATAGTAGATTCCTTAGAAAACTAAGTTATGCATAGATGAGTATATAATTACTTCTTTTGATTGTATATACATGTATAAGTATATAATTACTTCTTATACTTATTACTTCTCATGGTATTTAGGAAAGGGGGACATCTTTCAAAAAATGAGTATTGGTGCTTTTATAATCACAAACTCGAAATTGTTAAAAGTTATTGTTATCTCGGATATATTATCTTCACTCCTATGCATCAAACAAGGCACTGAAGGTCTGATTTCAAAAGCAAAAAAGACCACATTTTATCTGTGTAGAACTTTCAAAAAGTGCAAAGAAATGACAAGAGAAACATTCTTTAAGACATTTGTTTTCAAATTGCAACCGATTTTACTGTATGGCTCAGAGGTGTGGGAACATCAGAACCTTGACAACATAGAAAAAGTTCATCTCATGGCCTGCAAATACTTTTTAAATATCCCTAAGCGTACCATAAATACATTTGTGTATGGCGAGCTTGGGAGGTACCCTCTCCTTGAGAATAGCTATTTTCGTTGTGTAAAATACTGGTTACGATTGTTAGGCATCGATCAGGATCGATTACCTAATCAGGCCTATAAAATGTTTCTTAACATAGATGGAAAGGGTCACAGGAATAAGGTTGAATATACATTTCGTCCTAAGGTCGAATGATACACAGATCGGACCAAGGTCGAATTTTTTTTTTCAGAATGTACATTTCGTCCTAAGGTCGACTGCAACATTTCGTCCTAAAGTCGAAAGTGCTCAGATCGTCCTAAGGTCGAATATACATTTCGGCCTAAGGTCGACTGCAACATTTCGTCCTAAGGTCGAAAGTGCTCAGCTCTGGGCGTAACAAATTTTTTGTATAAACACACACACAAACATAAAGAGAGAAAGAGAAAGTGTGAGAGAGAGAGTGAGAGAGAGAGAGGGAGGGAGAGAGAGAGAGACCGAAGCTGACAATTCAGACACAAAATTAAGTGGACAATTAAGTTTATTATTAAATCCGACATTGAAATATAAAGTTAAAAGAATAGTCTTTTTCGGCTTACTTAAAAAAAACTAAACTTTTAATGCATTTTGGGCAATTAAAACCGTCAGATGATGTATTTTATGATGACGATGATTGCCACAAATTGTCTGATCAGAGAGCCTTCAAGTAACCCCTCAAAACCCATTCTGAACATGATGTGCAGACATCACGGTTGAAACAACTGGCACTTGTTGCCAGGGTCCTGCTTCAGTGTATTGTGTCTGCACAGTCATAACACGCAGAGTCAAAACATGGGTGAACGACAGCGTTCCTTGGATTCTGGAGACAAAAAGGACAAGGTGGGTGAGCGACATTCATGGCACTTGTTGCCAGGGTCCTGCATTTTGTGTATTGTGTCTGCACAGTCATAACACGCAGAGTGGCCGCATGGGTTCATGACAGCGTTCCTTGGATTCTGGAGACAAACAGGACAAGGTGGGGGTCCATTGGGCACAGCATTGTCTTCATCAGAAATGTACATGTTTTAGACCTTATGACGAAATGTACGTTCGACCTTAGGCCGACATGTAGATTCGACCTGAGGACCAGCTGAGCAGTTTCGATCCTAGGACGAAATGTACATTCGACCTTAGGCCGAAATGTAGATTCGACCTTAGGACGAACTGAGCACTTTCGATCTTAGGACGAAATGTATATTCGACCTTAGGCCGAAATGTAGATTCGACCTGAGGACCAGCTGAGCAGTTTCGATCTTAGGACGAAATGTACATTCGACCTTAGGCCAAAATGTAGATTCGACCTTAGGACGAAATGTAGCACTTCTCAATTACGTTTGGACGAAATGTATATTCTACCAACTTGGCCGAAATGTAGAATCCCCTTAGGACAAATATGTTTTTATTGACAAGATTACTGATTTCCGATGGAAACAACAAGACATGTACTTCTAGTAAAGTTAGGGACATCTTAGTACATCAGGGTTCCACTTTGTTTGGCTATCGCAAGGAGTAGGTGATGCCAAAACAATTATTTTTGAAGATGCTGAAACAAGAAGTACCGGTTAACATCTCTGCAGTCTTCAATTATACGCCATTGTTTTACAATACACGTTTTACTGTATGCAGTACCAAGAGGATTAAGGGGTTAGTACGCCCTGAAGACTTCATCACTTATCACAAATCAAGCAGACTGAGAAGATCCGGACTTCCTTAAAAGTCCGGAACACAATCAGATCTTCAGTTCAAAACAACAACAAAGCAATAAAAGTTCCCTCCTCAAACACCGACCAGGAGGTCAAAAACTCTTTCTTTGTTAGAACACCAACGGAGTGGAACCATCTGAATAACAGCACCATCCAAACCAACTCCGTTGAGGCCTTCAAAAGACAGCTAACAGTCAACCAACGTCAATAAACCGCCTCTGCGCAATCTCTCCCCATTGCTGTTATGCCAGACCACTGGATTGCAGCGACGTATTTGAAAGAAGATGTCCTCTGTACTCTGCTTTCAGAAGTAGATTCATCAGTAACTCTGGTAATCAAACTGTACAATCAATTTGTTCTAGCATTTCATGCTCTTCTCAGAGATCGGTAGCCAAGTTTGTTTTCAATGCTATTACAAGAAGGACATTTTATTTTGATTAATATTTACTTGATTTTTGGACTGTCATGTTATGTTGACATGCTGAGGATTGATTAGCACATAATAATTATGACAAATGGATACTGATACCAAAGTGGGGACGAGCATTAATTTACTTACGCACTGGTCTTCAAAACCCCGCATTTTTGTGTTACTTTTACATTGAAATTGCACAGTGACTGGATGGGTAATTGTAAAAATATGCCAATTTTGATGCTTGACGCTTGATTTGAAAAACAAAAGCTGAAGTAAAGCCATTCTCTTCAAAAAAAGGTCTGTCAAAGAAACCTAGAACGTTTTAATTAATGTTACGGTCTGTTTGAAAGAAACTAAGCAACAACAGAGCTTTCCGATAGATTGGGGATTTCTTTTGAAATGTGGAGTCTCTCGCCATGCCCAAGAATGTGGTCTCCCCTTTGCATCATTAGAGTGCAAAGTTGCACACTACAACTCAATAAAGCTGAGTAGTGGGCACCACAAGGTGCAGAGGGGTTCTTTACATTTATCACACATATTATAGAGTCTTTCGTTTATTCCAAAAATACAATCATTTTGAGCAAAGTACAAAAACAGACTAAGACAAGCTCACAGTCCCTTGCCCTGTATACTGGGGCACAGGACACGCATTTAATTTCTGGTGATGAGTTAAAACTGATATATTATCTCTTTGTTAAAGCACTGCAAAAAACAACAGGCAACATCCTCAGTCGACACTCTACCAATGGTCCACAGAACACGGAAAACGGTGTACACAGTCCAGACAACACCCTTAGTCTTCACACTACTGGTGCTACCCAGGTCCTCTGTGCCTTGTGCCCTGGCGTGCAGTGCCCCAAGAACCAGGCATTCCCCAACCACACTGCCGTGCAGACCAATGCCTCAGACTGTAAGCACAGTCTGCCCCGGTTCCCTGCACTGCCCGGGGTGATCCACGGCTTCTGTGGACATTCCACGTCCTTCTGCAAGCTTCATGTCAGAACACCGCAGAAATTGTATCTTCGTGTTCGTGTGAGAAGATTGGTTTACTGGTGTAACTCTACTCATTTCAGCCCAGTGATATATGATGGGAGATTTTACCAGCTGAAAATCAGATGTAAGTATCATAGCTTGGAAGAAACATTTTTTGAATCTACAAAACAGAGCACTTTCATTTTAAGCACCAGCAATCCTCTGGCAGAAATTGCTCTCAGTATAATCAAACAGTTAAATTTTATATTGCAGTATATAACAAGGCATACTGGTTATCTCATCATGCCTATTTTAAAGTCCGATCCTGCTACAAGATATTTCAAACAAAAGCTGAACGGACCTGCTGGACATGTTACAGTGGTCAGCGTCCAGCAAGTGCAAAGTCATAACAGACAAAGGCATCTAACTGTAATGGATGTCTCGTACAGAAAACTGAAAGCAACTAAACCCGCCTATGGTCACATCTATCTTCAGCTTTTTACAATGCCTAAAGTATTCCCATTATCACTTCGAATCACTTGCGGATATGAAAAATCGTACCATGAAGGCTTCAGACTGTACTTCTCCATGTTGCCTGAAGCACATCAGCCCCAGGTGCTGCCTTCTGGTTCACTCAACTGCTCTGTGGACCATTACTTCAGGTTTCAGCGTCACGTGCATTGTAATCAGCACGTGCAGTGTGACAGTGGTCAGGATGAGACAGAGCACTGTCCCTTCAGCAGTCCTCAGTGCCAGGGGATGGTGGCTTCCACCAACAAGTGTTTCAAGTTGATTTCACTGGATATCGCAGATTACCAAACGTCCTTTGTTTACAAGTGTCAAAGCATGGGCGCTGGATTAGCTTCAATAAAAACACAAAGAGAACAAATGGATTCATCACCTATTTTTGAAAATTCCTTAACAATTGACAGTTTCTTCGGTATGATGATCGGATGGTTCAACATGCATTTTCTGTACCGCACATTTCGTCACTGGGCGGACAAGACACTGATCTACAACGTTAATCATTTAACATTTGATGTCCCTGAAAGTATTCAAGAATATGTAAATTCTGAGCGGTGTTACTTTCTTAAGGAAATACCATGGATTTCTTTTTACTTCAACAATCCATCTACCTGGAAGATGAACAGGCTTGCGCTCTGTGAAAGAAAGTTGCCCTCCCCAGGTTATTTTGCTCTGCAAATTGTCCATCACCATACACAGTCTGTCCAGTCCATACACAGAAATACGCAGCAGGTGTTATTTCTTTGTTCATCAGATCATGTAGTGCACTTTTTCTTGAAATGTGACTTCAGTAGTCATTGCTGGAAAACAGAGTTCTTGCAGTGTCCATTTTCCTTTAACAAAACTGATGGACACACAGGAAAAACAAATTGCTGCACTTGAAGAAGCAGTGAAGTATTGGTACTCTGTGTTCACATGTGATGATGGTGAAAGGACCCCAATTCCCTACACTGTAGTGTGTGACTTCAGGCACGACTGTCCTGACCACAGTGACGAGGATTTCTGTCAACATCCATTTTGTTCTAATTTCCACTGTAATAACGGCCAGTGTGTGTCAAACTTTCAATATAGCAATGAATTTTCAGACTGTCTGGACGATTCTGATGAAGTGTACAATTTTTGGAACACACACAAATACGGAAGGGACAGAACCACCACATACATACCTCCAGAACAAAAGGTAAGCTACGGGCGCAGACTTCACATTGACCTAGACGGCACAGGCTACTTTCACCAGCGAGTAATGACCACTGACCACTATTGTCCAGTGAGCCACTACAGCTGTACAGGCGAATGGACCTACTGCCTGCCTTTCTACACGCGCTGCAATGGCTATTCTGACTGTATCAATGGAGAGGATGAACAAGGCTGTGAGACAGTGACATGTCCTGGTTTGTATCGTTGCCGGTCGTCCAGTGTGTGTGTGCACGGAGATCACCTGTGTGACGGCTGGGGTCAGTGTCCACAGCGGGATGATGAACTGCTGTGTGACAGAACCTGCCCCCAGGGCTGTGTGTGCTGGGGTTTCTCTGTTCACTGCAGGCATCGTATCTCTGCTGATGTCTTCTCCAACCTTCGACAGGTTCATGCCTCTGGATCAGGAATGTCACCGGCTGATTTCACACACAATTGGTATCTGGTGTTTCTTGATTTGGCACATTGTTCCTTACTAAACGTATCTGCAGTGAAGCTGGTAAATCTGCAGTTCGTTGATTTGTCCAATAACATTATTGAAACTCTTGATGTGACTGTTCTTAAAGCGTCAATAAATTTAAGAGTTCTTTTGTTGACAAATAATCCACTAAGTGAAGTGAAGAATGAAATCAAGGGAATCAGCTTACATTCCTTAACGAAACTGGATCTATCACAGACACACGTTAGTGTACTTGACAATGGATTGTATTTACCCCGTACAACGGGTTTAAATTTATCTTTTTCTGTGATAGAAACTATTGGTCCTCTTACTTTCAAAAACGTGCCACAACTCAAAATGCTGGATATCAGAGGAAACTTTTTGCATTATTTTTCATTTGACATTTTATCACGTTCAGATCATTTGGAAACTATTCTGTCCTCCAACCACAGGTTTTGCTGCCAGAACGTCCTCCCTGAAGACTGGCATGACATTGAGTGCTTTTTTCCTCAGGGCATCCTTCCCTCGTGTGACAGACTGCTGCCCTCTGCAATGCACAGGACTGTGTTTTGGGTGATGGCCGTGTTCGCCATTGTGGGTAACCTGGTTTGTATCACCGTGATGTTTGCCATCAAGGAAACCCTTGGAGGTGACTTTGTGTCCACCATTGTCCACCTGAACATGGCCAACATCTTCATGGGCTGCCATGTCAGTGCTGCCCTCATTGCAGACTACACCTTCCACGGACGTTATGTCCAGATGGAACAGAAGTGGACCGGCAGTCCGATGTGCAAAGTCACTGGTTTTCTGTCTGTGTTGTCCAGTGTGGTTTCAATCGGTGTTGTATTTCTAATCACTGTCAATCACATGATCGTTCTGCATCACTCCAGACAATCACAGAGAAACAACCAACGTGTGATACGTGTTGTGTGTGTATCCACCTGGTTTGTTGGAATTCTGTTGTCCACTGTACCTTTTCTCCCTGGTCTGTCCCACTGGGGTGTCCAGGGTCAGTCTGGTTTGTGTCGCCTGGCCTTGTTCGACCACTTTCGTTTTCACCGAGGTTTCCAGTGGTTCACGGCTATAATCGTCATTAATGCTATCATCTCTGCCATCATCATAGCCGGTTTAATTGTTGTGCAGATTAGCACCCCACGTTTTCAGCTGGCTCTGGAGCCCAGCAGGAGACGGGTGTATTGCGCGGTGCAGCTGATGAGGGCTGTGGCAGGCACAGATGCGCTGTGCTGGGTGTGGCTGGGTCTTGTCAGGACGGTGGTGTCACAGAGTGTGATGGTGCACGGGGTCTACAATGCCATGGTGGTGTTCCTGCTGCCCCTCAACTCAGCCCTGAATCCAGCTCTCATCCTGGTGAACATTGTCCTGCAGCATCGACAGCAGTCCAAGGACAAGACATTGCTGGATGCTCTGAAAACCAGGTGTGGCAGAAACAAACAATTCAGCAAGCAAACAAGCAAAGTACCAAACAAACTATGAGTTCAATACAAAACAACATATACATTGCTGTTTTTCAGGCCCAGCTCTCACAGTTAATGCAGTTGTTAAGTTTCCACCCTTGTGTTTGCTGTTGGTGCTGTAAGCCCTACCTGGTCGTGAAATGGGAGATAATGTTATTGTAGCTTTTATGATACACTGCCAAACTTATCTGATTGGTACACGACAAATGGAACGAGTGTATATCATTATCCATCATCATTGTCCTCATGATTTTCCATCATCATCATCATCATTATTTTCCATCATCATCGTCATCACCATCATCATAATCCTCATCAACAACAAAATTATCACCATCCTCATCATCACCAACAACATTGTCATCATCATCACAATCATCATCATCCTCTTTAACAACAACATTATTATCAACATTATCAATCATCATCATTATCACTAGGAGTCATTATCATCATCATAATTATCAAACATAATCATCATCAACAACAACAAAAACAGTACAGTAATTACTCTCGCAATTGAGTTTTTTGTTGTTGCTGTTGTTGTTGTTGTCTGTCTCCACTGGTTTCTCTCAGTCTGTGACAATAATATTATTAAAAACAAATACAAAACAATAAACAAACATTAAAAAACCCCACCGATATCAACCAAACAAACCTTTCATCATTACACCACCGTTCAAATTGTGAGTGCGAGCAAATGGATGATCCGGACTGTCACTTGAAGATGTTTCTTTATTCACCAACAGTTGATAGGCCTATTTTAAAGGCTTGAGGATTTCATTCACTGGAAAGCACACAGTCAATGGTCTTGATACTGCTTTGTCAATAGTAGGTAGGCCCTACCAGCCAAGGCAATATTTTGATCAGCGTTGGTCTTCATCAATTATAAACATCAGAAAGGATCCGGAGAACTTTTAATAACCATGCTCTTGTTTGTGTTATGAAGAATTAGTATAGTGGACATTTTTTGAAGATGATTTAAAAAGTTCTACACACACAAAATGTCAAAGCAACTTACTTTGAGAGAAGCCCTCCAGAATAGGGGAGTGTCACAGTAAAGTTCAGTTGTCAGCCAGCTATCTATTCCCTGTAAATAAGTATTATCATTTCTTTCCATTGGCATTACCTTCAAACCTTTCGCACTACACTCAATTTCTGAACCAACAATTGACCATCCATTTTGTCCAGATGAGGATGATAGTGAAATCGTAAAGATTATGCTGTTGTTGTTCCACCGGGTTTTGTTGTTGTTGTTTTTAGAGGTGGGGGGGGGAGGGGGGGGGGGGGGGGGTGGAGGGAGGGGGTTCAAAGTGCAAAGTGCACTGCTGCTTTGGAAACTGTTTTTCTTCTCTATTTTGCTAGAACGGTCTAGGGCATATTGGAACAACAGACTTTTCCAACATTTAATGGAAAGAATTTTCTTCACAAACGCTTGACCTGAATAATGTTAAAATGATAATTAAAACTGTGATAAGCTAATTTACTTAAAAGTTGCAATTTGGGGGAAGGCCACCCTAAATAGCTGATCAATAAAAGATGTAGTGCAACACTAGTAGCTTTCTGAGTGGTGGTGTTTTTGCCGGTGGGCTCTGCAGTCATGAAAAACGGGCTGGGACACCCATGGGACACTTTCACAAGGACTCCTTCGCGTCATATCTAATTGGTCACTAAGTCGAAAGCAGGTATATGCCTTGCATGCTTAATGGAATGTCCCGTGCATGCCTACACCTACATAACATAGCACAGGCTTCCAAGGCTGGTTTAGGCCTGCTCTTGTGTTGGTATGGCAAGTCAGTGGAGAGCGTCTCTGGGTCCCATCAGCACCATCGGGTGTTTCTATTTCATTGTTTTAGTTTCGGTACCCCACCTCTCCCCCCTCGAATTTTCTCATAAACAAATTCAATAAAAAGCAATGTTTTGCTTTGCTTGGGTAAGAATTGAATTAATTTATATATATAGGGTAAGAGATAAAGTTAGTGCTGGGCTATGGTTATTTTCACAATATAAAAAGACAACTGTATTGAACCGGCATTGAGTTTGAAAGCCAAGACCATAATTATGAGGGGTACCTAAACTTCACCTTTGCCCAGTATTTGTATAATTTTATCTTTTTTTGAAATTATATCTTGATTACAGTTTGCGCTATAATTCCCCTCATTTCGCTCAAGTCCTTATTTAACATTGCCATTGTGTTGATTTTTCTTGACTCCATTTTTTAAGGGTGATTAATAGTGTGAACTTTCCATATGATTATAAGAGTGTCTTAGATGTGCAAAAGTGACCACATTCTCTCATAATCGTGGTGAAAAAAACATTAAAGGAAACGCATTGTTTACATAGTTTCCTTGTTGCTTGTGCCAACAGTTGTAATCAAATGAGTGTACTATTTTACATTATTCTATGCATATTGACATGCGTGCTGACAGGTACTTATATGTTGGCGTAATGCACACTGAAGGAGATATCCGGGCTCTTGGTGAAAAATCGTTTTAAATCGGCTCTCAGCGAAAGATATTTGCAGTTGCTTCCACGTTTAGTGAATTTGAAATACCAACATATGATAACTAGATGAGCGAATGAATTAACAAATTAAACTAAAACACATTGGTCAAACATATGAACCAGATAATGAGCGAATGATTACCCAAATAAAATAAAACACATTGATCAAACATAAAGTATCGATTGCGCATGACATGACTTCCGTTTGCTCCGAGAATCTATAAACAATATGACATACATTGAAATGTTATAGGAAAATTGGTCTAGCCATGACCTATTGTCCTATGTTCCTTGAATGTTCGGAACTGATTATCTCCCTTAACCTGTATCTCTTTGTGGGTGAAACCGCCATGAACACTTTCATTCTAAGCTGACAGATGAAGTATAGTTATATATGCGTCCGTTGCCGGCTCTGCAGCGGCCTTCTCAGCAGGGGCTGTCTGTGTCACTGCTGTGTCTTTACGCCCCTTGGCAGGGGCTTTCTCAGCAGGAGCTTTCTGTGCCCCTGTGGTGTCCTTTCGTGCCGTGGCATATGGGGACGATGACGTTCGCCTTGACGACCTTTTCTGTGGGTGGTGCTTCGGCATCTGAGAAAAAAGAAATTATATCTGGCCAGAAATGATATATCTGCCGTCATGGTTGTCTATGTCCTAAGTGTCAAAATGGAGGTGGCTGTGGCCGCCCTTCTCATAACTGTGAAAGAAAATATATTATTTTTCAGGGATTACCGACATGCCTATCCATCTCATCGTTAACCTGTGACGATAGAAAGGCCGCAGGGGGAGCGACATATCAGAAAGTTGTAGAGTAGTGAGGCTTGCAGTCATGCAAGGTGGTACCCATCCGGAATGTAGTACCTTAACAAATAAATATGGGGCTTGCAGTAATGTAGGGTGGTACCCATCCGGAATGTAATACCGCAACAAAACATGAGGCTTGCAGTCATGCAAGGTGGTACCCATCCGGAATGTAGTACCCAGACAACAAAATATGAGGCTTGCAGTAATGCAAGGTGGTACCCATCCGGAATGTAGTACCCAGACAACCAATGAGGCTTGCAGTCAATGCAAGGTGGTACCTATACGGAATGCAGTACCCAGCAAATATGAGACTTGCAGTCATGCAAGTTGGTACCCGTCCGGAATGTAGTACCCAGACAACTAAATATGTGATGCTTGCAGTCATGCACCCATCTGGAATGTAGTACCCAGACAACTAAATATGTGCTGCTTGCAGTCATGCAATGTGGTACCCATCCAGAATGTATGCAAGGTAGTACCCAGACAACAAATAAGTGAGGTGGTACCCATCTGGAATAGCCCAACTGTGTGTTGTTGTTTTGTTGTTGTTGTGTGTGACTTGCTTGCATGCATTGGCAGCACAACACAAACGCCTGGAATGGATGATATTAAGTCGGCACCTGCTTCTAAGGTGAGAGAGATTTGAGTGCTTGAATGAGAGCGCCTCGCACAGATTTATAGAAATGATATTGTCCTTGTCGGGACAGGTGTATGCCATCGGCTCCGAACAGCCGCCGGCTTCTTTCATGATGCTCAGTGGAGAAAGAAAATTTGTGGTTGTGTGGCCACACTGTAACATAAGTCGCTATGTCAGCTGCTTGTTGTAGCAGGGCAGCGTTCACTGCTGCTGCCCACGTACAGTAACGGTTGGCCGCTTGTCGGGTCATTGCTCTGTGGCCACCATGTATGGCAGGGAAGCGTGGCAGGAGTGTGCACACAATAATTCGTTGCACGTCGTACCTACCATGCAACAGACCTGCAAAGGCTAAAAGCTGTAGTGCAAATTCGTCAGGGGAAAGCGATGTTGTGAAATCGTTACCCCCTAGCTGCAACACTACGACCTTGGGTTTAGGGTACTGTTGCAAAATGGAGCTGAGCAAACTGCCGCCATCGGCCATCAACCGGCGTAGAGTCAACCCGCCTTGGCCAAAAATCTGCACGTTTGCTTGCTTGGCTAAATTCAAATCAGATCTGAGTCGTGTATCTGTGGCTGACTGAATGTGTTCCTGTAAACGTCTGCATACTGAATGGCCCAAAATAAGCACTGTAGCCATAGCAAAGCACGATCAGATGCAAGAAGTGTTAAATTAAAATCTGAACAAATTGTAAGACCCACCTTACTCTGCTGAGGTTTGGCGGAAAAGGAATGTTCTGGAACTATGACGTTCCCTTCTCTGACTGATCACGTGACCGGAAAATTAGATAAGCCTAGCGGTTCCAGTCCAAAGGTGGAAAAACATCTAACATAAGCTTACCCGCACCCAAAAAGTTTTTCACTGCGTGAAACATTTCTTTGTTGACTACTGTAGTTTGAAGAATAAAGTTTTCTCACCTGTTTTGGCTATATCGTTTTCGTCTCTAACTCGTCTAAAGCCGCAACTGAAATGTTGGCTTTTTTCTAAGCACGGGGTTTGATTGTGGCCACGCTCAGCGAAGAAGAATTTGAGAATTATTTTACTTGTGACGCAACATGCAGCCTGACGTAGAAACCCCCCCCAACTCTGGCGCTAAAAACTATTTTGTCTCATGATGTTTGTATAATAAACTAGTTTGAGTACTGATTTGGACATTAAAAACTATATTGTGTCATGATGTGTCTAAGAAACTAATTGAAATACTGATTTGGACATTAAAAACTATATTGTGTCATGATGTGTCTAAGAAACTAGTTGAAATACTGATTTGGGCATTGAAAACTATTTTGTGTCATGATGTGTATAATAAACTAGTTTGAGTACTGATTTGGACATTTAAAAACTATATTGTGTCATGATGTGTCTAAGAAACTAGTTGAAATACTGATTTGGACGTTGAAAACTATTTTGTGTCATGATGTGTATAATAAACTAGTTTGAGTACTGATTTGGACGTTAAAAACTACATTGTGTCATGATGTGTCTAAGAAACTAGTTGGAATAGTGATTTGGACACAACAGCCGTTTCTTGTGAATTCCCAGAGTGTTTCTGATTGATGAAGTTCAGTCCTTTGTCTTCTGCAGCCATTTTTAGTAGATGGTGTCTTGCAGCGAAAATCAATGAAAGATACAGTTTGACACATAAGTGTGCAGTTCATGCGCCCGACATGCAGCGCATTGACATCGGCATCATGCGATTGTACTCCCTTCACGTTCAGAGCCTGTCATCATTTCCTATTTCGACTCAGTTCAAAGTCTCGTTTAGCAGACGATTTTTTTTTCAATTTCTGAGCATCGTTTTATTTAAAAAACAAAACTAAAATCCAGAAAATTCGCCCTTGACTTTCACTGCATTTATGGCATTTGTTTATGTTCATCTAAACAACGCAATCGAAAGCCTATCTGAAAGCGTTTATATTTCATTAGCGAAAACAGATAATTTTAATTGTACTTTGTAGTCATAAAACATCCCATGTTCATTTATAACGCTTCTAATGTGTCACGTTTTCATGCCAATGTTCTGAAATGACCTATATAAGTTTAGGCACAATTAAGGACATTAAATCTGTGCAGTTGCTATTGAATGAACACCCGGGGTCGTTTCACAAGGGCGAACGCTCGTAGCTGTTAGCACAATTCAGCAGAAACGGCCCTAAGAAACACCTTCGTTTGGCGAGCGCTCTGAGCCTCTCCCCAAGCAAGCACTCGGTGAACTATCACGTGACTTGCAAGGGGTTAATGCATTTCTTGTTGTTGTTGTTGATTGGCCCATTAAGGTATGGTTAAAATGATACCTTTTTTGCCAACCAGACAAGAGCTTGTAATATTCTTCCGCAAACGTTTTGTAAAGTAGTTTCTTAGTCGCCGAATAGCGACCCCTAGTGAAACTCACCCCTGATGTAATTTTCTTTTAAAGTCCTTGCGAAAGTGTCCCCATGGGTGTACCAGTCCGTTTTTCATGACTGCAGAGCCCACTGGCAAAACACACCACACTCAGAAACCTATCACGCATCCAACAATCCCCCACTAAGGACAGGCCAGGCCAGTGCATCTCCAGACAAAGCCATTATCATGCAATCATACATTGAAGGTTTCCCAGACATTATCTTTTGTGAATTGCGTCGTTTCAAGTCGACGATTCTGTTTATTACAAATTATTCAATGTTTACGTCTCTTGCTTCGTGATGAATAAATGTTTTTCTTCTGTTCTACATAAATGTGTGTGTGCGCGTGCGTGTATGAGAGAGAGAGAGAGAGAGAGAGAGAGAGAGAGAGAGAGAGAGAGAGAGAGAGAGAGAGAGGAGAGGAGAGGAGAGAGAGAGAGAGAGAGAGAGAGAGAGAGAGAGAGAGAGAGAGAGAGAGAGAGAGAGAGAGAGAGCATGAATACACTTCAAGCATGTAAAATACCATCGTTGTTGTGTTCTGTGTGGGTGAGGGTAATAAAGGCAAATCTGCCACGTCCTTTTTCTTTGAGGACGATGTTGGCTTCGATTCCCGTTGACTCTTGCTCATGCACAGCTAGGCGGAGGGTGTCGTAAGCAACTTCGGTGGAGGGGAGTTAATTTAAGGAAAGTTCTCTACCTTTGATTATTTTCACTCTGTCATTCTCTCTCTTCTTGCCTCAATACTTCAATGTTTCAATCAACCATGTACAACCAGTCTCATCATGTTCCTGACGGTGCAGCAAGACGTACAAAATGTCAAAGTGTGCACGGAACGGAACCAACACCAAATCAATAACGTTGGAGTACGTCAGTCTGCCGTTTCCGACCACGTCTTCCAGATAGCAGAAGGGACAGCTGCTGTTCCGGAGGGCTGGGATAACATCTATTAATACTGGAGATGCCTTGCTAAGGGTGCATCCCCACCCTGTAGGCAAAAACGGGTTCAGGACAGCAAACGTTTTGGGGAAGGTCCCCAAAGGCCAACTAATCCCCAAGGCTGCCGCACTAAGAGCCGGGGCAGATGCCTCCTAGTTTGAGAGCCGTGGTCTTTCCCGTGATTTTCCATTTCTGTAGAAAAGCATTTAGTGCGTGGCTCTCACTTGGTGTAGGTCCAAACTTCGGGCTAATGTCAACCAATGATATAAGCCGTTTGAGAAACATCTTACAAAAGGTTGCCATAACAACTCTACATGTTCAGACTGTCTTCATACTTCAGAAACTGTATTTAATAAGGATAAGAATTTAGGCTGAGCCTATTCTTCTATTCTGTCCTTGGTTCTAAACACGCATCATGTAATACTAATAGTATCAATGAACATTGAGAGAGAGAGAGAGAGAGAGAGAGAGAGAGAGAGAGAGAGAGAGAGAGAGAGAGAGAGAGAGAGAGAGAGAGAGAGAGAGAGAGAGAGGAGAGAGAGAGAGAGAGAGAGATGCGAAGAAATCAAGGCTGGAGATAAGATTTTCCTCAGCAACTTAGTAAGTCTATAGTCTTTAGCAACGTGAGGCCGGGATGCGGGCAGAAGACACATCAACAATGAAGGCACAGAGACATACAAAGTTTCAACTTCACAACTTCGCCTGTAAGAAACTCGAAACTCGAAATGTTTAATGAGGATAGATGAATAAGTAAACATACTTCTTTTCATCCGGTCCTCTAAAAGTAAAAAAATGAAGAAAAATACGAATAAACAAACAAATAGATCAATCAATCAATCATCAACTAGAGAGAAAGAGTGGGACAGAGAGAGAGAGAGAGAGAGAGAGAGAGAGAGAGAGAGAGAGAGAGAGAGAGAGAGAGAGAGAGAGAGAGAGAGAGAGAGAGAGAGAGAGAGAGAGACTCAACTCAACTCACAGAGAGAGAGAGAGAGAGAGAAAGAGAAAGAGAGAGAGAGAGAGAGAGAGAGAGAGAGAGAGAGAGAGAGAGAGAGAGAGAGAGAGAGAGAGAGAGAGAGAGAGAGAGAGAGAGAGAGAGAGAGAGAGAGAGAGAGAGAGAGAGAGACTCAACTCAACTCAGAGAGAGAGAGAGAGAGAGAGAGAGAGAGAGAGAGAGAGAGAGAGAAGAAGAAGAAGAAGAAAGAAGAAGAAAAAGAAGAAGAAGAAGAGATTAAGTTGAACAACAAAGAATGGTCTCTGGTAAGACTGTTCAATTTGCCCAGTTAGTGGAGTGTGATACATAATTATCCTAAACGCATTGCCCCCACGCCGCTCATTGCGAGTTCTAACTAGCAACCACACCCCGGCTTGTTCAAGTCGCAGAATCCGAAATCAGCAGTCCAAGGGGAGCTAATCTTATCTATGTTAGGCAGCCAGAAGGCAACCAACCGAGGAGACTCTGTGCTGCTGCTGATTCACCTCGGTGGGGTTAGGTACTACTATTATGACTGCGACTACTACTTATAATCATAGGTCTAATACAAGTATGCATTGTCACACAATTTGCAAGCATAAAAAAGGTATCTATTCACGACAACATATATATACACACAAGCAACACACGCACACAAAAGCACCCCCACCCCACCGTCAGCGACCGACCCTCTCTGCTTTCAAATCTAACCTCAACACCCACCTGTTCCCCGTCATTGAGGCTCCACTCTCTTTCTCTTCTCTCTCTTGCCTTTAGGTCTGTTTCTGCTGTATACCATTTATGCCATACGTGTGTGTTCACTTTGCATTGCATTTTTGTTTGAATGCGTTATGAATGCTAACGTGTGCGCGCGCTTTGATTTGATTTCTATCAAGAATCGGCGCCGTATAAATACTGTATGTTGTTGTTGTGTGTGTAAGATTCACTGCACTGACTTTCTGAAAAGGGAATTGAATTTTGTTTGTTTGTTTACAGCTGCTGGCTGTACGTGAAGGAGGGAAGGAGCTTCGTTTGGGCTCTACCTGTCTGCTGGAACTGCGCTGCACTGATTGCGGGAAGCTGTCTGCTGACTGGACATCGAAGAAGTCCGGCACTGTCCATACGGGCTATGACATCAACAGGCGTCTGGTCACCGCTGCCACATCATCTACTGGGATTTCCCTCTCCCAGATCAAGAGGCTGTTTGCCTTGATGGGAATGCCAGCACCCATGAGTGAACTAACCTAGTATTTTTTACAAGCAGAGGATTCACTTGGGAGCAAAGCGGGCAGCAGACAAGCACCTCCAGGATGCCGCCGACCAGATCCGCAAGACGTACGGCAATATGAACATTGGTGTTCCGAATGACGACGGGATACTAAATGCATCAGTTTCTATCGACGGTAGCTGGCAAAAGAGGCCATTCATCCCACAATGGCATTGTCACCGTCATCGAGAACATGACAGGCCTCATCATCGACTTCATCACACTGAGCAACTTCTGCCAGGTTTGCGCATCGGGTCCCAAACCAGATGATGATGGCTACGCAGAGTGGGTGGCCCAACATCATGATAAGTGCCAGATCACCATTGAATGTTCATCTAATGCCATGGAGATGGAGGGAGCTTTGAAGATTTTCCAGCGTTCTCTTCATCTTCATGGATTCAGATACACATAAATGATCGGTGATGGTGAAGTGAAAACGTACTATCATGTGATAGCGGCAGATCCCTATGATGGCTACCCCATAGAAAAGTTAGAGGGTGTCAACCATGTGACCAAGAGAATTGGGACTGCGTTGCATAATCTTGTACAGCAGAAGAAGGCCCAAAGTGAGCCAACAGGCGGACGTGGCAGGCTGACTGATGCGTGGATCAAGAAGCTCACCAACTATTATGGCAACGCCATAAAAACCAACGTGGGGGACCTGGCGGGAATGCAGCGGGCAGTGTGGGCCAGCTTCTTCTGAGCACCGACGACAACCACAACCACACCTTGTGTCCTGAAGGCCCACGGTCATGGTGCACATTCAACAGGGCAGGGGCAGACAACTTGACGCAACCCCCTCATGACCATCCACTTCCTGCTGACATCGGAGAAGCAATGAAGCCGGTGTACCAAAGGATTGGGCACCCACAGATGCTTCGAAGATGTCTGCCAGGGAAAACACAAAACTTCAATGAAAAATTTCATTCTGTCCTTTGGAGTTTGTGTAAACATTACCAATGCCATCTACTTATGCTAAGATTCTTGTAAATCTCATGTCTCCCTGTATGTATGTCTCTTTCTCTCCCCCCCTCTCTATCCCCCCCCCCCTCTGTCCATCTCTCTCCCCCTCTCATATTCCCATCTTATCTTTTTTTCCCTTTAAAAGTGCTATTATTCTGAACAATTGTGATTTGTCTCAGAATTGTTTCCTTGTTTTGTAATCAACTCAAACCACCAATTCATGTTCACCATTGCTTATTATTATCCATGTTTGTTTTTAATTCCCATTTTTATTCTTTTTCAATTATTTAATGTGCTAATTAATTTTTGTTTTATTTTCTTGACTTGATCTTTTTTATGTCAATTTGTCTTTGCCTGATGTGAGTGTGAGTGAGAGGGCAAGGTGCAAAGAAGCTATTGTAGCTTATCCTTTTTACCCTCAATAAAACATTCATATTCATATTCTCTCTCTCTCTCTCTCTCTCTCTGAATAGCATGCAACCACTTGCTTTGGAAAATTCAGGCTCTTCCTGGAGAAATTCAGAATTCTGAATGCTCTCAGATTCCAAATGTCCCTGTGACATATAAACAATGCAAAGGCCCATGCACAAAAATGTATGCATGCTAGAAGCTGATGACATTTTATTCATTTCTTTGCCGTGTCCATAATTATTGCTAAACCTTAGAGTTTCTTTGCTGATCTATGTTCAGTTATTCGTGTATACTTTATAACAGTGCTGTTACTCTCTATTTTCACTGTTCACTCTCTTTGAAAATAGACGCTATGGGCTGCTATACTGTATACGATTCGATTCCAATGCGATGCGATTTGACTCCACTGTCTAAATAAATCTGATGAAATCACATTAGTTGTAAACACCGTTCAAAAGCAAAGACATATGCGTAATCATTGACATGTAATCATAAACATTCTTCTTCTTATGCGTTCCCAGGCATATGATATGGCCATAATGGGTGAGATGTGTCTGGTTTTCCGATTTTACTTGTCTCCTCGCTGCATTCAGCCAAACATTCCAATGTTGGAGGAGATCATAGGGAAACAAATACTTGGAACTTTTTTTTTTTTTAAAGCAGAAGAACAGGCCGATAAGGCAAAAAAATAGTTGACAGTATGAAAAGGAAAAAGCTGAGTCAAAGAGAGTGATACATTAGAGGAAGTTGCTAGCACGGAACTTCCAGAGAGTATGGGAACTATTTGTGCTGAACGATCCCCCGGTATCCCCATGGTGGATATAAACATCGATTCGATAACGCACACATGAGCACCCTAAAAACATGCCCAAGACATCCTCGCTCCTTTAGCCACAGATTTCCTGTCTTCATTCTGGATCACTGGGCAGTAATGTATTTATGGTGGAGAAGTCTTGTCCACTCTCTTACCAGGCAAAAGGTCTGTAGGACAGCTGACACTGGGGAAGGTCCCCAAAGGCCAACTACCGTATTTTACGGACTACAGTGGAACCTCCCTTATAAGACCTTAAAAAATCATCCAAAATGAGGTCTTATAAGGGAGGGGGTCTTATAATGGAGGTAATGTTAATACTTACAAAGAAGGGCAATGTCTCACAGAAGTAGGTCTTATATGGAAGGGAGTCTTACAATGGGAGGTCTTATGAGGGAGGTTCCACTGTATAAGGCGCACCCCCAAAATTTGACTCCAAATTCAGATTTGGTTACTCTATTTCCTTACTATATTATCAGTCACATTATAAGGCACAGGGATCTCAGTCTGGGAAAATCCCTGTGGGGATACCGGGGTGTGTGGTGTCTTTTGTACAAATAGTTCCCCCACCTTCTGGAAGTTCTGTGCTTGTAACTTCCGCTAATCTGTCACTCTCTTTGACTCTGCCTTTTCTCTTTGCTTGCTGTCATCTACTATATTTCTGCCTTTCCGGTGCATTCTCCTGCCTTTTTTTCAAGAAACACTTTCAAAAAGATTTCATTCAGCCGAAGTCGGACTTGCTGGGCCTAACTGTTTCTTAAACGGCAGCATGACGCATATGCGCTCAATTAACAGGAAACATGTGAGCGATCGAAGAAGAAGAAATGTGGGAACTAAAGTATGGCCTTATATTTCGTAAAATACGGTAATCCCCTTTGCTGCAGCACTAACTGCTGATGCCAATGTTGGATCCCCAGTTTGAGAGACATACTTATTCACAAAGACATTCTGACTGCTGCTCTGGATCACTGGGCAGTAATGTATTTATGGTGGAGAAGTCTTGTCCACTCTCTTACCAGGCAAAAGGTCTGTATGACAGCTGACACTGGGGAAGGTCCCCAAAGGTCTACTAAGCCCCTTTGCTGCAGCACTAACTGCCGGTGCCAATGCTGGATCCCCAGTTTGAGAGACATGCTTATTGACAAAGACAAAGCTGCACCAGGATTGTTTTCTATAGATCTGGGACGGTATTCATGTCGAGATAGCATGAGACTTAGCATGATGCTAACTTAGAAGCTCTTCCAATGTCCTATAGGATTTAATAGGACTTTTGGAAGAGCTTCTAAGTTAGCATCATGCTAAGTCTCATGCTATCTCGACATGAATACCGTCCCAGGTTTCTGTTTACGGCACAGCTCTTACTGTACTGAAGGCCCAAACTTCAGCCACAAATACAAGTACACGTAGGTGGAAATAATATTTTCATTTCCAGAAGATTCCAGAGCAGATTTCAGTGTGGCTTACATTCAGATAAAAAACAAAAAAAAACTATGGACAGTTAAATAAACAGATAATACAAGGCACACAGAAGAAACAGATTTCAGTGTGGCTTACATTCAGATAAAAAACAAACAAAAAACTATGGAGAGTTAAATAAACAGATAATACAAGGCACACAGAAGAAACAGATTTCAGTGTGGCTTACATTCAGATCAAAAAACTATAAAAAAATCAACAAAATAAACAAAACTTATAGGCAGCTAAATAAACGGATAATACAGAAGAAATCACGTTCTGTACTAACATACTGATGCCTTACTTGCAGAAACGTACTTAATAATATGTATTCAAATATGTACTCCGATATACAATGCATAGAAGTAGTCTGCAATACATATTTTCTTGAACACTTACACATTGAACACAGCGCAAAAAAAGTACTGGTGGAGCCAATCAAGATTAATAATAATAATTTCACTTATATAGCGCGATAAAAATCATGCTAAAAGCAAGCTCTCTGGCGCTTTACAAGCATTGATAAAACCATGTAAAAATATAAATTAAAAATTAACACATTGACACACCATGTTTCATAACAATGATATAGAATAATAGTAACATTATTATTTAATAACACATGAGAGAGAGAGAGAGAGAGAGAGAGAGAGATGAGAGAGAGAGGCATGAAGAGAGAGAGAGAGAGAGATGAGAGAGAGAGAGAGAGAGAGAGAGGAGACAGGGAGGAGGTGGAGGGGTCAGGTAAGGGGGGGGTTCAGGGTTAGACACAAAAAAAGGCGGAGACAAGTGGGCAGGGCAAACTTTGACAGGAGTAAGACGGAGAGGCAGAGAGAAAGAGAGATAGGGGGGGAGGGAGGGAGAGAGAGAGAGACAGAGGGGAAGGGAGGGAGAGAGAGAGAGGGACAGGTAGACAGAGCATAAGGAAACAAAGAGAACATAATAAGAAATGCTAAGAAAAAAAGCACTAAAAACCTTAAGCAATATACATTCACATTTCTAAGATAAAAGCACTAAAACCATTTCTAAGACAAAAGTTCTAAGACTTTAAGCAATACAAATTCAATTCAAGCTCATGCGCATGACTGACATCAGGGCAAAACTGTGTTTTACAGATGTTTGTTGAAGAGGTGTGTTTTCAGGTGTTTTTTAAAGGTGGGTAGAGACTGGATTTGGCGGAGAGTTATTGGTAGAGAGTTCCAAGTGACAGGGCCACAGACAGAGAAACTTCTTTTGCCGAAGGAGTTGAGAGAGAAGCGGGGGACAGAGAGAAGGTTGGCATCCTGAGATCGGAGAGCTCTTGAGGGCGTGTAAGGACAGACAAGATCAGATAAATAGGATGGCATACATTCAAGATTGACAATCTGAAAACAAATGATGGAAATTTTATACTCAATGCGGGCTCTCATTGGGAGCCAGTGCAGGGTCTTCAGTAGCTCAGTAACACAGGATCTGTTACTCTTTCTAAGAACAAGTCTGGCAGCGTGATTTTGAATGAGTTTGGAAATCAGCTTTTCTGGAAGATCAGCCAAGAGGGAGTTGCAGTAGTCAAGTCTAGAAAGAATTAAAGAGACGCATAGTTTGTTTGTAGAGTCAACTGAGAGATAAGAACGAATTTTGCCTATTCTTCTGAGCTGAAAGTACAAAACTTTGCAGAGGTTGTTCACGTGTACTTCCATGGTAAGGGACTGATCTAGAAAAATCCCCAGGTTTTTCACAGAAGAAGAAAATGGAATCTCAGATTTATGCACAGACATGGTTTTCAGTGTAATATCTTTGCATTTTGATTTTGATCCTACGCACATTGCTTCAGTCTTTTCATCATTCATTTTAAGTTTATTTCCATACATCCACTCAGCCACTCTCTCTATACATGCCTGTAGATAATCACAAGTGGAAGCAAGATTCTCAGGCTGCGCTGAACGATAGAGCTGAGAGTCATCAGCAAAGAAATGGTACTGAGTGCCTAACTGTGCAATAAGAAAGCTGAGGGGCCTGGTATACATAGTAAAAAGAACAGGCCCGAGCACCGAGCCCTGGGGCACACCGAAGTTGAGCTCAAAATTTGCAGATCTAACACCGTTTATCAGGAAACATTGTGTGCGGTTTTGAAGATAAGAAGTGAACCAGTTCAGGACCGTTCCTGAACAACCAAAGTGCTGGGATAATCTAGCAAGTAAAATACCATGATCAATGGTGTCGAACGCCGCCGACAAATTGAGTAACGACAACATTGTAACACAACCCCTGTCAGAAGCTTGTAAAAGATCATTTACAACCCTAAGCAAGGCAGTTTCTGTACAGTGATGCTTCCGATAGGCTGACTGAAAGGGTTCCCGAAGGTTGTTGGACTCTAAATGAGCTAATAGCTGCGAGAGAACAATGCGCTTCAGAAGTTTAGAAAGGAATGGCAGGTTCGAAACTGGGCGATAATTTTTGAGCTGCTCGGGGTTGAGGTTTGACTTTTTAAGAAGAGGTATGACTAAAGCATGCTTAAAACAATGCGGAACTATGCCAGTGATAAGAGATTCATTCATGATGTCAGTAATGACTGGTCTACGACAGTTCTACACTGTCTGCTTCCAAAGGATGAATACCATTTTTGTTTTACTATAAGGCCCTTTTATCATAAGGCATCCCCAATATTGTTTACACAAAATTCAAATTTCGTTATTCTTGCTATTTTATTAATCATATTATATCAATATATGGCACAGGGGTCAGAGTCTGGGGAAAAAAAGTATCGCCTTATAGCAAAGACTCTAAAAGGGTAAGATGGACTACTTAAGAGTTACAGCGAGCAGGGCTGATAGAGTTATCGTTAGTGGGGACAGTACACCATTCACAGTGACGGCTATCCAAAAACTCAGACTGGAATTTGAAAGGAGAATTCAACTGGCCTATCGACGTGTAATGTGTCCTGTTTAAAAGGGACATAACCAGTGTTTCTGTCCTCACTACTCATATAGGGAAAAGGGACCGGATGTTAGTCTTTTCTTTTCAGTGTCTTTGCTTATCGTAAACATAAAGATATGGTACAAAGCCTGAACCCAAGGTTTGCAGCTTTATTAAAGTTTATAATTATCCACCCCTCTCTCTCTGTGTCTCTCTTAGGCAATTCCTCTTTCTTTCTCCATCTCTTACGTAACTATCTCTGTAATGTAATATTAAAATTATTTCTCTCTCATTCCCTCTCTCTCTCTCTCTCTCTACCACTTTCTCGTGTTCCTACTTCGGTCATATATGTCATATGACACCCCTCTCTCTCTCTGTATCTATCTGTCTGTCTGTCTCTCTATCGATTGGGAGAATAGGACCAGCCTAAAATCTGTATCCTTGCAAAATAAAGTTTTTAGTTTCAGTCTCTCTCTCTCTCTCTGTGTGTGCAGTTGCTCTAATATTGAAAGGTTCTCATCAGCTCCTATTGTTGGGCCAGGTATGTAGTACCATATGTTTTCCATTGTTACTGTTAGCTCAGAACGGTAGTCACTGGTCACGTGTGGGGTTCACTGTTGCGGAAGGGGGGCATTTTCGCTTTCCTGCACCACCGCCGATGTTTGACTGGCCACTTCCTTCTGAAGAGAAAGCCATCTGAAAACAAAAATGAATGGTGTCACATAGGCAAGGGTTGTTTGTTATTATTGTTGTTGTCTTACCCAAAGACTCCAGGGATCATCCCAACAGCCCAAGCACTATGGTACAAATGCACCAGCTGGGGATGAGAACATTACACGTGTGACCGTTTTTGATCACCCCGCCACGTGGGCAGCCACACTCCGACTTTATAGGATTTTAGACAGAAGATGTTATGCTAGGAACTTGTCATGGCTGAAGACAACCTACGCAAAACGTAACATTTTGATGTAGCCTTGGTGTTCTAGCTTATGTCAGCTGTTCTGACACAGCCTTATGCCAAGGCAAATAGTCAAGTGTGGAAGCTGGGGAAAGTGAAAAGCAGGAAGGCTGGGGCTCCAGCGGGTGTGCCTAAAATACGAAAACGAGCGAAAACGAAAAAGGTTCCTTAGATGCTGCCCATGGTGTTAAAATTGACGTAATGACCCAAGATCAGCGTAATCCCTTTGAATCAGATTCAGTCTCTTATGTTTTCGCCCGTTTTCGTATTTTAGGTAGACCGGCTCCAGCGGCTGCCTTGGTGGAATCAACCCCTTTGTGGGGGTTAAGGGCCACCCCATGAAGCTGAAAGATTGTTTTTTTTGGACTTTTATCATTAACCCTCTCACTCTGATCAATCAAACCGATAATCTATATTGAATACCAAGTGATGGGAAGTAACTCTGAATGTCACACCAAATCTTTTATTTAAAAAAATCACCCAGAATAAAGTCTAACTCACATTTAATTTCTGAAAGATGCATATTGAATAGCAATGATGATATTTTCATTCCAAAGCTAACACACTGTCACACAACAAACCATGAATTGGAATTAAAAAATCCGTAATGGCGCTCCGAGCATCGCGCCGAGTCAATACTGCGCACGTCACGTGGAAAGAAGAAAAAAATTTGGGGTCACTTCGAAAAATCCGTTCAAAAAGACTAGTGGGTCCTTTCCCTTGCTGTAAGAACCAAAAACGGACCACTGAGAGTCAGGAACAGGAAGAACTAACTTAGTATATTGCATTGTGGGTAGGGCAAAAGTGAAAGTGAAACTACTAGACCGGGCGTTCAGCGGGCGCAATCGGGGGCTACGGGAGCCAATGGTAAAGAAAAAATCGGTCGGATCTGGCGTATGCAGCCGTGAGAGGGTTAAAAAGAGCGTCTCGATACACAGCTTTCATCTTTCTTTTTACAACTGTGAAACAACCTTTTTTTGTATCATTCCAGTGGAACTGCTTGTCGCTAAAGTATTTTCAACCATGCGATTTCAGGATTTCCTGAAAATCAACAGAGACAAAATCAGGATTCCTGCTTTTTTCCTGATGTGTGGTTTCATCAACGCATAGGTTTATTATGTGGGATGCAAAAAAGAACCGTCGAAAAGTTAAAAACTATCCATACACATTATGTATATGCATGCACATAATTGTGTGCAAGCACACACACACACACAAAAGACACCTGCACAAAATCACTTCCTCTGTATACAACCATATAATTTAAGCTATTACATTGATAACTGGAGAACAGCAATAAATTATAGGTATTAAATCCCTTCAAAACATGCATGTAAACAAGAAAAAAGATCTTGTTTCAAAACTATTACCCTACAATCCAAAAAATAAATCCTATCAAATACAAATAAGCTCACAGTATTTTGAGCGATTCTACCAGCTAAGAATTTTTTTTTTTTTTAAAACATTATCTGATAAAATTCCAAATTAACTTCAATAGTTAAAAATAATATTCTTGAAGAACTGGGATGTGACAGGAATGTAAAACCTCCCTGGTTGTAGGTAACAGAAATAAATATATTGTTGGGAAGACAAACATCTACAACTGAAACCTTAAACACCCACCAAAGTCACTTTAAATCTGACCAGGGCTCCCAGGGACCCCCATTGGAAGTACTAAAATTCTAAAGGACCCTCCAAAGGAATGTGCAGGGGGTCTCAGGGATGCACTAGAAAAATTATTTTTAGCATTCACAATGCCACTGGGACCCTCTATCCCGTCTCTAGGACCCTCTATACTGTAAGTGAAGGAGTTCCTGGGACCCCTTGTTTTGCGGGACGATTGGGAGCCCTGCTGATAACTTTTTTTCTTATAAAATCCTCAGAAAGACAAACAGACCAACAGAAAAGCAAACAGATTTGAAACAAAAGCCCAGACCACAACCTTCTTAGTACAAGGTCGTATAAAGTACATTTTGAATGCCTATGCTACAGTGTATCATTATGCCTGTGTTTGCCCACCTTTCAATGATGCGGTCCAGAAACTCTGTGTGCTTGAGGCCTGTCCTCCAGGAGTTAGGGATGTGGTCCAGTCCCAGTTTACAGCCCAGCACCGCTCCTGCCACACAGGCGTTGCTGTCCGCATCCCCTCCCTGCACGTCATAAGAATATACAATAAACAAA
>CM065687.1:14450145-14470253 GCA_017654935.2 Phymorhynchus buccinoides | reverse complement strand
AGACGGTCATTTTACTCCCCTGCCCGTATCCCCAACCTTAATAAATATTTAATTTTAAAATAGTCTCTGCATATTCCCAAAAGGGGTGGTTGTTATTGTATTTCAATTTTGACCTGGATATGTTTTGTTAATACTAAAAGTGGTTAACTTGGGTAAAATGGTTAATAGGCAGGGGCTTTTAATGAACATGCCCACTTTTTGGGATAGATTCATGACTAAAAAACAACACAACTTTAATCGTTGTAGTGGAGAACATTTTTTTGAGTGGAGACCTTTCAGATTCTCCACTGTTTTCCCTTAAATATTCAACTTGACATAAGGAGAATGATACCAAACCAGCCCAATCCTCCCCACTAGAATGCCACAAAACATCTTTCACAAGTTTACATCCACACGCACACAATACTAACCCAAACACATCGGAGGAAGGACCACACGATCCCTCCCCCCCCCCCCCCCTACAAAATGTGGTTGGCTGAATAAAGGTTGCGCCCACTCTTACCGCGGTAAACATAGTCAAAGGGATAAATGATAAATAATACAATGATGTTATGTACACGAAGGCACATTATATTCTGGAATAAAAGAACACGTACTTCGAAGGTCAAAGCTGTAACGTGATTTACAACACAACACACACACATACACACACACAGCACCAACACACACACACACACCCAACACACGCGCGCGCGCGCGCAGCCAACACACACACGGTTCTCTCTCTGTCTTCTCTCTCTCTTCTCCTCTCTCTTCTCGGACTCTCTACTTACAAAACTTCGATTTCCCTCCCTTTGCATGTCCTGTGCTGCTAATGCTCGCTGGTTTATGGAGCGTATTTTAAAAACTTTTCCCGCAGAGACAAAATCTACAGAGAACAATTTCGCGATGAAATTACCTGGAGACATTTCAGCAAACTAACAGAGCAAAACAGGCACACAGACAGCGAACACACACCACAGACAGGAGACAGCAAAACAGGCCACACAAGACAGCAAACAGACACACAACAGGGAAAGCAAAACAGGCACACAGGACAGCAATCTAGACACACATACATGGATAACAAACAGACACACAGACCAGCAAACAGACACACATACATGGACAACAAAACAGACACACAGACAGAGACAGCAAACAGAACACAAGATAGCAAACAGACACACATACAGGACAACAGACACACAGGACAGCAAGACAGACAGCAAACAGATACAAATACATGACAATAAACCAGACAGAGACAGTAAACAGACACACAGAGGACAGTAAACAGACAGCAGACAGACACACAGACAGCCGGACACAGGCAAAACAGACAGCAAACAGACACACAGACAGCAGACAGAAACAGACACACATACATGGACAACAAACAGACACAGACAGAGACAGTAAACAGACACACAGAGACAGCAAACAGACACCACAGACAGCCAGGACAGACACACAGACCACAGGACAGCAGTAGTGTGGTATGTTAATAGTAGATCCTTAGACAAACTACAGTTATGCATAGATGAGTATATACGTACTTCTTTTGATGTATCTAATGTATAAGATATTATAATTACTTCTTATACTGTATTACTTCTTCAGGTATTAGGAAAGGGGGAATCTTTCAAAAAATGAGTATGGTGCTTGATAATCACAAACTCGAAATTGGTTAAAAAGTATTGTTATCTCGGTATATATCTTCACTCCTATGCATCAAACAAGGCACTGAAGGTTGATTTCAAAAGCAAAAAAGACCACATTTTATCTGTGTTAGAACTTTCAAAAAAGTGCAAAGAAAATGACAAGAGAAAACATTCTTAAGACATTTGTTTCAAATTCAACCGATTTTACTGTATGGGCTCAGAGTGTCATGTGGGAAACATTCAGGAACCTTGACAACATAGAAAAAGTTCATTTCATGGCCGGCCAAATACTTTTTAAATATCCATAAGGTACCATAATACATTGGTGTATGGTGAGCTTGGGAGGTACCCTCTCCTTGAGGATAGCTATTTTCGTTGTGTAAAATACTGGTACGATTTGTTAGCATCGATCAGGATCGCATACTACCTAATCAGGCCTATAAAAATGTTTCTTAACATAGTGGGAAAGGGTCACAGGAATAAGGTTGAATATACATTTCGTCCTAAGGTTGAATGATACACAGGATCGGAACAAGTCGATTTTTTTTTTCAGAAGGTACATTTCGTTCCTAAGGTCGACTGCACATTTCGTCCTAAAGTCGAAAGTGCTCAGATTCGTCTAAGGTCGAATATACATTCGCCTAAGGTCGACTGCAACATTTGTCCTAAGTCGAAAGTGCCTCAGCTCTGGGCGTAAAAAAATTTTTGGTATATAAAACACACACAAACATAAAAGAGAGAAAAGAGAAAGTGTGAGAGAGAGAGTGAGAGAGAGGAGAGGGACGGGAGAGAGAGAGAGACCGAAAGCTGACAATTCAGACACAAAATTAGGGACATAAAGTTTATTATTAAATTCGACAGTGAAATATAAAGTTAAAAGAATAGTATTTTCGGCTTTACTTAAAAAAAAACACTAAAAAATGTGCATTTTGGGCCAAAACCGTCAGATGATTGGCGATGATCTGAGGATTGCACATGATTGTCTGATTGCAGGAGCTTCACTAACCCCTCAACCCATTCTGAAAACACCTTGATGACAGACAAGATGGCAGGTGAGCGACATTCATAGCACTTGGTGCCAGGGTCCTGCATTTTTGTGTATTGTGTCTGAACAGTCATAACACGCAGAGTGGCGACATGGGTTCATGACAGCGTTCCTGGGAGTATGGAGACAAAAACAGGGAAAGGTGGGGGGTTCCATTGGGCACAGCATTGTGTTCATCAGAAATGTACATGTTTTAGACCTTATGACGAAAGGTACGTTTCGACCTTCGTCCGACATGTAGATTCGACCCTGAGGACCAGATGAGCAGTTTCGATCTAGGACGAAAGTACATTCGGACCTTAGGCCGAAAGGTAGATTCGACCTTAGGACGAACATGAGCTCTTTCGATCTTAGGAACGAATGTTATTCGACCTTAGGCCGAAATGTAGATTCGAACCTGAGGAGCTCAGCGGAGCAGTTTCGGATACTAGGGACGAAATGTACATTCGACCTAGGCCGAAAGGAGATTCGGACTTAGGACCTAAATGTTTTTCGACCTATTATGATTTCCGCTGGAACCAACAAGACATGTTGGGGCTAGTAAAGTTAGGACATTCTTAGTACATCAGGGTTCCACTTTGTTTGTCTATCGCAAGGATAGGTTGATGCCAAATTATTTTTGAAGATGCTGAAACAAGAAGTACCGGTTAAACATCTCTGCAGTCTTCAATTATAACGCCATGTTTTACAATACACGTTTTACTGTTGCAGTACCAAGAGGGATAAGGGGTTAGTACGCCCTGAAGAATTCATCAATTATCACAAATCACGCAACTGAGAAGATCTGGACTTCATAAAAGTCCTGAACACAACCAGATTCTTCAGTTCAAAAACACACAACAAAGCAATAAAAAGGTCCTCTCAAAAGCCGACCAGGAGCGTCAAAAAAATCTTTCTTTGGTAGAAAAACACCAAAGGAGTGGAACATCTGAATAACAGCACCATCCAAACCAAACTCCGTTGAGGCCTTCAACTAGGACAGTTAGGCCTAACAGTCAAACCAACGTCAATAAACCGCCTATGCGCAATCTCTCCCACATATTTGCGTTATGCCAGACCATGGATTGCAGCGACGTATTTGAAAGAAGATGTCCTCCCCCCTCTGTACTCTGCTTCCAGAGAAGTAGATTCATCAGTAAAACTCTGGTAATCAAAACTGTACAAGTCAATTTGTTCCTAGCATTTCATGCTCTTTCTCAGAGGATCGGTAGCCAAGTTTGTTCAATGCTATACAAGTAAGCGACATTTTATTTTTGATAATATGTACTGATTTTTGGATGTTCATGTTATAGTTGACATGAATGAGGATTAGCACATAATAATTATGACAAAGGACAAATGGATACTGATACCAAAGTGGGGACGAGCATTAATTTACTTACGCACTGGTCTTCAAAACCCCGCATTTTTGTGTTACTTTTACATTGAAATTGCACAGTGACTGGATGGGTAATTGTAAAAATATGCCAATTTTGATATTGACGTGGACAAAAAAAAAGCTGAAGTAAAGCCATTCTCTTCAAAAAAAAGGTCTGTCAAAGAAGCCTAGAACGTTTTAATTAATGTTACGGTCTGTTTGAAAGAAACTAAGCAACAACAGAGCTTTCCGATAGATTGGGGATTTCTTTTGAAATGTGGAGTCTCTCGCCATGCCCAAGAATGTGGTCTCCCCTTTGCACCATTAGTGTGCAAAGTTGCACACTACAACTCAATAAAGCTGAGTAGCGGGCACCACAAGGTGCAGAGGGGTTCTTTACATTTATCACACATATTATAGAGTCTTTCGTTTATTCCAAAAATACAATCATTTTGAGCAAAGTACAAAAACAGACTAAGACAAGCTCACAGTCCCTTGCCCTGTATACTGGGGCACAGGACACGCATTTAATTTCTGGTGATGAGTTAAAACTGATATATTATCTCTTCGTTAAAGCACTGCAAAGAACAACAGGCAACATCATCAGTCGACACTCTACCAATGTTCCACAAAACAAAGAAAACGGTGTACACAGTACAGACAACAAACTTAGTCTTCCAACAACTGGTGCTACCCAGGACCTCTGTGCCTTGTGCCCTGGCATGCAGTGCCCCAGGAACCAGGCCTTCCCCAACCAAACTACCGTGCAGATCAATGCCTCAGACTGTGAGCACAGCCTACCCCAGTTCCCTGCACTGCCCGGGGTGAACCACGGCTTGTGTGGACATTCCACGTCCTTCTGCAAGCTTCATGTCAGAACACCGCATAAATTGTATCTTCGTGTTCGTGTGAGAAGATTGGTGTACTGGTGTAACTCTACTCATTTCAGTCCATTGATATATTATGGGAGTGTGAGAAAAAGCCCGCTGAAAATCAGATGTAAGTATCATAGCTTGGAAGAAACATTTTTTGAATCTACAAAACAGAGCACTTTCATTTTAAGCACCAACAATCCTCTGGCAAAAATTGCTCTCAGTATAATCAAACAGCACAATTTTATACTGCAGTATATAACAAGGCATACTGGTTATCTCATCACGCCATTTCTTGTAAATAAATATCAAGTTACAATATACTTCAAACAAACGCTGAACGGACCTCCTGGACATGTCACAGTGGTCAGCGTCCAGCAAGTGCAAAGTCATAACAGACAAAGGCATCTAACTGTAATGGATGTCTCGTACAGAAAACTGAAAGCAACTAAACCCGCATATGGTCACATCTATCTTCAGCTTTTTACAATGCCTAAAGTATTCCCATTATCACTTCGAATCACTTGCGGATATGAAAAATCGTACCATGAAGGCTTCAGACTGTACTTCTCCATGTTGCCTGAAGCACATCAGCCCCAGGTGCTGCCTTCTGGTTCACTCAACTGCTCAGTGGACCATTACTACAGGTTTCAGCGTCACGTGCATTGTAATCAACACATGCAGTGTGACAGTGGTCAGGATGAGACAGAGCACTGTCCCTTCAGCAGTCCTCAGTGCCAGGGGATGGTGGCTTCCACCAACAAGTGTTTCAAGTTGATTTTATTAGAAATGGATAATCAAGTATTCTTTGTTTACAAGTGCCAAAGCATGGGCGCTGGATTGGCTTCAATAAAAACACAAAGAGAACAAATGGATTCATCACCTATTTTTGAAAATTCCGTAACAATTGACAGTTTCTTCGGTATGATGATCGGATGGTTCAACATGCATTTTCTGTACCGCACATTTCGTCACTGGGCGGACAAGACACTGATCTACAACGTTAATCATTTAACATTTGATGTCCCTGAAAGTATTCAAGAATATGTAAATTCTGAGCGGTGTTACTTTCTTAAGGAAATACCATGGATTTATTTTTACTTCAACAATCCATCTACCTGGAAGATGAACAGGCTTGCGCTCTGTGAAAGAAAGTTGCCCTCCCCAGGTTATTTTGCTCTGCAAATTGTCCATCACCATACACAGTCTGTCCAGTCCATACACAGAAATACGCAGCAGGTGTTATTTCTTTGTTCATCAGATCATGTAGTGCACTTTTTCTTGAAATGCGACTTCAGTAGTCATTGTTGGAAAACAAATTTCTTGCAGTGTCCATTTTCCTTTAACAAAACTGATGGACACACAGGAAATGAAATTGCTGCACTTGAAGAAGCAGTGAAGTATTGGTACTCTGTGTTCACATGTGCTGATGGTGAAAGGACCCCAGTTTCCTACACTGTAGTGTGTGACTTCAGGCACGACTGTCCTGACCACAGTGATGAGGATTTCTGTCAACATCCATTTTGTTCTAATTTCCACTGTAATAACGGCCAGTGTGTGTCAACCTCTCAATATAGGAATGAATTTTCAGACTGTCTGGACGATTCTGATGAAGTGTACAATTTTTGGAACACCAAAAAATACGGAAGGGACAGAACCACCACATACATACCTCCAGAACAAAAGGTAAGCTACGGGCGCAGTCTTCACATTGACCTAGACGGCACAGGCTACTTTAACCAGCGAGTAATGACCACTGACCACTATTGTCCAGTGAGCCACTACAGCTGTACAAGCGAGTGGACCTACTGCCTGCCTTTCTACACGCGCTGCAATGGCTATTCTGACTGTATCAATGGAGAGGATGAACAAGGCTGTGAGACAGTAACATGTCCTGGTTTGTATCGTTGCCGGTCGTCCAGTGTGTGTGTGCACGGAGACCACCTGTGTGATGGCTGGAGTCAGTGTCCACAGCGGGATGATGAACTGATGTGTGACAGAACCTGCCCCAGGGCTGCGGGTTCCACGGAGGTGTGTTGGGGTTTCTCTGTTCACTGCAGGCATCGTATCTCTGCTGATGTCTTCTCCAACCTTCGACAGGTTCATGCCTCTGGATCAGGAATGTCACCAGCTGATTTCACACACAATTGGTATCTGGTGTTTCTTGACTTGTCACATTGTTCCTTACTAAACGTATCTGCAGTGAAGATGGTAAATCTGCAGTTCGCTGATTTGTCCAATAACATTATTGAAACTATTGGTGTGACTGTTCTTAAAGCGTCAATAAATGTAAGAGTTCTTTTGTTGACACACAATCCACTAAGTGAAGTGAAGAATGAAATCAAGGGAATCAATTTACATTCCTTAAAGAAACTGGATCTATCACAGACACACGTTAGTGTACTTGACAATGGATTGTATTTACCCCGTACAACGGGTTTAAATTTATCTTTTTCTGAGATAGAAACTATTGGTCCTCTTACTTTCAAAAACGTGCCACAACTCAAAATGCTGGATATCAGAGGAAACTTTTTGCATTATTTTTCATTTGACATTTTATCACGTTCAGATCATTTGGAAACTATTCTGTCCTCCAACCACATGTTTTGCTGCCAGAAAGTCCTCCCTCAGGACTTGCATAACATTGAGTGCTTTTCTCCTCAGGACATCCTTCCCTCGTGTGACAGACTGCTGCCATCTGCAATGCACAGGACTGTGTTTTGGGTGATGGCCATGTTCGCCATTGTGGGTAACCTGATTTGTATCACCGTGATGCTTGCCTTCAAGGAAACCCTTGGAGGTGACTTTGTGTCCACCATTGTCCACCTGAACATGGTCAACATCTTCATGGGCTGCCATGTCAGTGCTGTCCTCATTGCAGACTACACCTTCCACGGACGCTATGTCCAGATGGAACAGAAGTGGACGTGCAGTCCGATGTGCAAAGTCACTGGTTTTCTGTCTGTGTTGTCCAGTGTGGTTTCAATCGGTGTTGTATTTCTAATCACTGTCAATCACATGATCGTTCTGCATCACTCCAGACAATCACAGAGAAACAACCAACGTGTGATACGGTTGTTGTGTGTGTAGTCACCTGGTTTGTTGGAATAATGTTGTCCACTGTACCTTTTCTCCCTGGTCTGTCCCACTGGGGTGTCCAGGGTCAGTCTGGTTTGTGTCGCCTGGCCTTGTTCGACCACTTTCGTTTTCACCGAGGTTTCCAGTGGTTCACGGCTATCATCGTCATTAATGCTATCATCTCTGCCATCATCATAGCCAGTTTAATTGTTGTGCAGATTAGCACACCACGTTTTCAGCTGGCTCTGGAGCCCAGCATGAGACGGGTGTATTGTGCGGTGCAGCTGATAAGGGCTGTGGCAGGCACATATGCGCTGTTCTGGGTGTTGCTGAGTATTGTCAGGACGCTGGTGTCACAGACTGCGGTGGTGCATGGGGTATACAATGCCATGGTGGTGTTCCTGCTGCCCCTCAACTCAGCCCTGAATCCAGCTCTCATCCTGTTGAACATTGTCCTGCAGCATCGACAGCAATCCAAGGAAAAGACATTGCTGGAGGCTATGAAAACCAGGTGTGGCAGAAACAAACAATTCAGCAAGCAAACAAGCAAAGTACCAAACAAACTATGAGTTCAATACAAAACAACATATACATTGCTGTTTTTCAGGCCCAGCTCTCACAGTTAATGCAGTTGTTAAGTTTCCACCCTTGTGTTTGCTGTTGGTGCTGTAAGCCCTACCTGGTCATGAAATGGGAGATAATGTTATTGTAGCTTTTATGATACACTGCCAAACTTATCTGATTGGTACACGACAAATGGAACGAGTGTATATCATTATCCATCATCATTGTCCTCATGATTTTCCATCATCATCATCATCATCACAACCAACATCATCATCATCATCATCAATATAATCATCATCAACAACAAAATTATCACCATCCTCATCATCACCAACAACATTCATCATCATCATCACACAATCATCATCATCCTCTTTAACAACAACATTATTATCAACATTATCAATCATCATCATTATCACTAGGAGTCATTATCATCATCATAATTATCAAACATAATCATCATCAACAACAACAAAAACAGTACAGTAATTACTCTCGCAAATTGAGTTTTTTGTTGTTGCTGTTGTTGTTGTTGTCGTGTTCTCCACTGGTTTCTCTCAGTCTGTGACAATAATATTATTAAAAACAAATACAAAACAATAAACAAACATTAAAAAACCCCACCGATATCAACCAAAACAGACCTTTCATCATGACAACGCCTTTCAAGTTGTGAGTGCGAGCAAATGGATGATCCGGACTGTCACTTGAAGATGTTTCTTTATTCACCAACAGTTGATAGGCCTATTTTAAAGGCTTGAGGATTTCATTCACTGGAAAGCACACAGTCAATGGTCTTGATACTGCTTTGTCAATAGTAGGTAGGCCCTACCAGCCAAGGCAATATTTTGATCAGCGTTGGTCTTCATCAATTATAAACATCACAAAGGATCCGGATAACTTTTAATAACCATGCTATTGTTTGTGTTATGAAGAATTAGTATAGTGGAACATTTTTTGAAGATGATTTAAAAAGTTCTACACACACAAAATATCAAAGCAACTTAGTTTGAGAGAAGCCCTCCAGAACAGGGGAGTGTCACAGTAAAGTTCAGTTGTCAGCCAGCCATCTATTCCCTGTAAATAAGTATTATCATTTCTTTCCATTGGCATTACCTTCAAACCTTTCGCACTACACTCAATTTCTGAACCAACAATTGACCATCCATTTTGTCCAGATGAGGATGATAGTGAAATCGTAAAGATTATGCTGTTGTTGTTCCACCGGGTTTTGTTGTTGTTTCTTTTAGAGAGGGGTGGGGGGGTGGGGTGGGTGTTGAAGGGAGGTCTCAAAGTGCACTGCTGCTTTGGAAACTGTTTTTCTTCTCTATTTTGCTAGAACGGTCTAGGGCATATTGGAACAACAGACTTTTCCAACATTTAATGGAAAGAATCTTCTTCACAAACGCTTGACCTGAATAATGTTAAAATGATAATTAAAACTGTTATAAAGCTAATTTACCTAAAGTTGCAATTTGGGAAGGCCACCACTAAATAGTGATCAATAAAAGATGTAGTCAAACACTAGTAGCCTTTCTGGTGTGGTGTTTTTGCCGGGGGCTCTGCCCAGTCATGAAAAACGGGCTGGGACACCCATGGGACACTTTCACAAGCGACCTCCTTCGCCGTCATATCTAATGGTCACTAGTCGAAAGCACGGTATATGCCTTGAATGCTTTAGGAAGTCCCGTGCATGCCTACACCTAACATAACATAGCACAGGCTTCAAGGGCTGGTGTAGGCCTGCTCTGGTTGAGTATGGGCAAGTCAGTGTGAGAGGCTCTGGGTCCCACAGCACCTCGGGTGGTTCTATTCATTGTTTAGTTTCGGTACCCACCTCTCCCTCGAATTCTCATAAACAATTCAATAAAAAGCAAGTTTTGCTTGTGGGAAGATGAAATTAATTATAATATAGGGTAAGAGATAAAGTTAGTGATGGGGGCTATGGTTATTTTCACAATCCTAAAAGGAAACTGATGAACCGGAATGAGTTGAAAGCAAGACATAATATGAGGGGTACCAAACTCACCTTTAGCCCAGTCTTTGTATAATTTATCTTTTTGAAATAATCTTGATACAGTTTGCGCTATAATTCCCTCATTTCGTCAAGTCCTTATTAACAGTGCCATTGTGGTTTGATTTTCTGACTCCATTTTTTTAAGGGTGATTAATAGTGTGAAATTCCATATCGATTATAAGAGTGTCTAGAGTGCAAATTGACCACATTCTCTCATATCGTGGTGAAAAAAACATCTAAAGGAAACGCATTGTTTAATAGTTCCTTGTTTCTTGTGCCAACAGTTGTAATCAAATGAGTGTACTATTGTACAGTATTCTATGCATATGACATGCGTGCTGGACAGGTACTTATAGTTGGCCGTAATGCACTCTGAAGGAGATATCGGCTCTGTGAAAAATCGTTTAAATCGGGCTCTCAGCGAAAGAATTTGCAGTTGCTCCACGCTATGGAATTGAAATACCAAATATGCATAACTAGTGAGCAATGAATTTAACAAATTAAACTAAACCATGTTCAAAACATATCGAACAGATAATGAGCGAATGATACCCAAATAATATAATACACATGACTCAAAAATAAAGTACGTGGCGCATGACATACGTCGTTGACCCGAGAATCTATAAACAATATAGACATTACATTGAAAATGTTTATAGGAAAATTGGTCTAGCCATGACCTATTGTCCTATGTTCCTTGAATGTTCGGAACTGATTATCTCCCTAAACTGTATCTCTTGTGGGGAAACCCATGAACACTTCATTCAAGCTGACAGATGAAGCTATAGTTAGATAGGCGGCCGTTGCCGGCTCTGTTACAGGGCCTTCTCAGCAGGGGCTGTTCTGTGTCAATGACTGTGTCTTTACGCCCCTTGGCAGAGGGCTTCTCAGCAGGAGCTTCGTGCCCTGTGGTGTCCTTCGTGCCGGGCATTGGGACGATTGCGTTCGCCTTGACGACCTTTTCTGTGGGTGGTGCTTCGGCATTCTGAGAAAAAAGACATTATATACTGGCCAGAAATTGATATATCGCCGTCATGTTTTCATTGTCCCTAAGTGTCAAAATGGAGGTGGCTGTGCCGCCCTTCTCATAACTGTGAAGAAAATATATTATTTGGCAGGATTACGACATGCACTATCCATCTCATCGTTAACTGTGACGATAGAAAGGCAGCAGGCAGGAGCGACATCATCAGAAAGTTGTAGAGTAGTGAGTGCTTGCAGTCATGCAAGGTGAGTACCCATCGAGAATGTTAGTACTAACAAATAAATATGGGGCCTTCAGTAAGTAGCGGTTGGTACCCATCCCGGAATGTAATACCCAACAAAACATGAGGTTGCAGTAATGCAAGTAGTACCATCCGGAATGTAACCCAGACAACAAAATGAGGCTTGCAGCATGCAAGGTGGTAACCCATCCAGAAATGTAGTAACCCAGCAACAAACTAGGAGCTTGCCGTCAAGCCAAGTGGTACCATCCGGAATGTAGTACCCAACAAACAAAATATTGAGGCTTGCAGTAATGAAAGGTGCTACCCATCGGAATTGTAGTACAAAGACAAAAAAATATGCGGCGTGCAGTAATGCAAGTGGGTACCCATCGGAATTGTAGACCCAGACAACAAAATATGAGGCTTGCAGTAATGCAAGGGTGGTTACCCATCCGGAATGTAGTACCCAGACAAAAAACCAAATGAGGCTGTGCAGCAATGCAAGGTGGTACCTATACGGATGCAGTACCCAGCAAATATGCAGCTGGCAGCTGCCAAATGGTACCGTGAATGTAGTACCAGACAACTAAATATGTGATGCTTGCAGTCATGCACCCATCTGGAATGTAGTACCAAGACAACTAAATATGTGCTGCTTGCAGTCATGCAATGTGGTCAATCCAGAATGTAGCAAAGGTAGTACCCAGAAAACAAATAGTTGATGGTGGTACCCATCGGAATAGCCAACTGTGTGTTGTGTTTTGGTGTTGTGTGTGGACTGCTGCAATGCATTGGCAGCACAACACAAACGCCGGAATGGATGATATTAAGGTCGGCACCTCGCCTTCGAAGGTGAGAGAGATTGGAGTGCTGAATGAGAGCGCCCGCACAGATTTATAGAAATGATATTGATCCTTGCGGGACCAGGTGTAGCGCCATCGCCCGAACATCCGGCCGGCTTCTTCATGAGCTCAGTGGAGAAAGAAAATTTGTGGTTGTGTGGCCACACTGTAACATAAGTCGCTATGTCAGCGGCTTGTTGTAGCAGGGCAAGCGCACTGCTGCTACCACGTACTAGAACGGTTGGCCGCTTGTCGCGTCATGATCTGTGGCCACCATGTCATGGCAGGGAAGCGTGTGCAGGAAGTGTGCAAAATAATTCGTGCACGTCGCTACCTACATGAAACAGACATGCAAAGGGGGGCTTAAAAAAAAAAGCTGTAGTGCATATTCGTCAGGGGAAATCGAGTGTGAAACGTTACCCCTAGCGCAACACTACGACCTGGGTTTAGGGTACTGTTGCAAAATGGAGCTGAGCAACCTGCCGCCATCGGCCATCAACCGGGTAGAGTCAACCGCCTTGGCCAAAATCTGCCAGTTGCTTGCTTGGCAAATTCAAATCAGATCTGAGTCGTATCTGTGGCTGAATGAATGTGTTCGGTAAAACGTCTGATACTGAATGGCCCAAAATAAGCTGAGCCATAGCAAAGCACGATCAGATGCAGAAGGGAAATTAAAATCTGACAAATGTAAGACCCACCTTACTCTGCTGAGGTTGCGGAAAAGGAATGTTCTTGAACATGACGTTGCCCTTCTCTGACTGATCACGTGACCGGCAAATTAGTAAGCTAGCGCGGTCCAGTCCAAAGACAAACATCTACATAAGCTTTACCGACCAAAAAGTTTCACTGCGTGAACCATTCTTTGTGACTACTGTAGTTTGAAGAATCAAGTTTTCTTCACCTGTTTGGCTATATCGCTTTTCGTTCTATAACTCGTCCTAAAGCCGCAACTGAAATGTTGCTTTTTCTAAGCACGGGGTTGATGTGGCACGCTCAGAGAAGAAGAATTTGAGAATTATCACTGTGACGCAACATGCAGCCTGACGTAGAAAACACCCCCCCAACTATGGCGCTAAAAACTATTTTGTCTCATGATGTGTTAAATAAAACGTTGAGTACTGATTGGAATAAAAAATATAGTGGTCATGGATGGTCTAAGAAAACTAATTGAAATACTGATTTGGACATTAAAAACTATGTGTCATGATGTGCTCTAAGAAACTATGAAATACTGATTGGACGTGAAACTATTGCTGTCATGATGGTCTAGAACTAGTTGAAATACGATTTCGGGCATGAAAACTATTTTGTGTCATGATGTGTATAATAAACTAGTGAGTACGATTTCGAGACATTTAAAAAACTATATTGTCATGATGTGTCTAAGAAACTAGTTTTGAAATCTGATTTGGACGTTGAAAAAACATTTGTGTCATGATGTGTATAAATAACTAGTGGATATGATTGGACTTACAAACTACATGGTGTCATGATGTGCTAAAGAAACTAGTTGGAATAGGGATTTGGACCACAACAGCAGTTTCTTGTGAATTCCCAGAGTGTTTCTGATGATGAAGTTCAGTCCTTGCTTTGCAGCCAGTTTAGTCGATGGGTCTTGCAGCGAAAATCAATGAAAGATACCAGTTTGAACATAAGGTGTGCCCGTCATGCGCGACTGCAGCACATTCGACATCGGCATTCCTGCGATTGTACTCCTTCACGGCTCAGAGCCTGTCACATTTCCTATTTCGACTCAGTTAACGTCTGTTTCGCAGACGACTTCTTTTTCAATTTCTGAGCATCGATCATTTAAACAACAAAACTAAAATCCAGAAAATTCGCCCTTTTCACTGCGTTCATAGGCATTGTTTATGCTTCATTAAACAACGCAATCGAAAGCCTATCTGAAGTTTATATTTCATTGCGAAAAACCATCATTTTAATGTACTTTGTAGTCATAAAACAACCATGTCATTATAACGATTCTAATGGTCCGTTTCATGCCAAGTCTGAACATGACTATATAGTAGCACAAATTAAGGACATTAAATCTGGTGCAGTTGCTATTGATGAAACACCCGGGGTCGTTTCACAGGGCGAAACGCTCGTAGCGTAGCACAATCAGCAGAAACGGCCCCTAAGAAACCACTTCGTTGGCGAGCGCTCTGAGCTCTCCCAAGCAAGCACTCGGTGAAACATCACGTGAACTTGAAGGGTTATGCATTTCTTGTTGTTGTGTTGATGGCCCATTAAGGTATGGTTAAAAATGATACCTTTTTTGCCAACCAGACAAGAGCTTGCTAATATTCTTCCGTCAAACGTTTGTAAAGTAGTTTATTAGTCGGCGATTAGCGACCCCTAGTGAAACCAACCTGATGAAATAGAAACCCAGATGGTGCTGATGGGACCAGAGACGACTCTCCACTGACTGGCCATACAAACACAAGAGCAGGCATAAACCAGCTGAAGCCTGGCTATGTGATGTCGTGTAGGCATGCACGGGACATCCAAGCTGCAATGCATATACCTGCTTCGACTTAGTGACCAATTAGATTATGACGCGAAGGAAGTGCCTTGCGAAGTGTCACATTGGGTGTACCAGTCCGTTTTTAATGACTGCAGAGCCACTGGCAAAACACACCAAACTAGGAAACCTATCACGCATTCAACAATCCCCAAGGACAGGCCAGGGGCCAGTGCATCTCCAGACAAAGCCATTATCATGCAATTCATACATGAAGGTTTCCCAGACATATCTTTTGTGAATGCGTCGTTTCAGTCGACGATTCTGTTTATTAAAATTATCAAGTTACGTATCTTGCTTCGTGATGAATAAATGTTTTCGTCTGGTTCTACAGAAATGTGTGTGTGCGCTTGCGTGATGAGAGAAGAGGAGAGGGGAGAGAGAGAGAGAGAGACGGAGAGAGAGAGAGAGAGAGGAGAGGAGTAGGAGAAGGAGAGGAGAGGAGAGAGAGAGAGAGAACGAGAGGAGAGAGAAGAGGAGAGAGAGATGAATACACTTTCAAGCATGTAAAATACCCTCGATTGTTGTCGTCTGTGGGGTGAGGGTAATAAGCGCAAAAATCTGACACGTCCTGTTCTGAGGAACGATGTGGCGTCGATTCCCGTGACTCTTGCCATGCACAGCTAGCTGGAGGTTGTCGTAAGCACTTCGGTGGAGGGGAGTTATGTAAGGAAATTCTCTACTTTGATTATTTTTTCAACTCTGTCATTCTCTCTCTTCTTGCCTAATACTCAATGTTCAACAACCATGACAACCAGCTCATCAATGTTCTGACGGTGCAAGCAAGACGTACACAAATGTCAAAGGTGGCACGAACGGAACCTAAACACCAAATCAATAAAGGGGGAGTACGTCAGTCTGCGTTTCGAACACGTCTTCAGATAGCCAGAAGGGACAGCTGCTGTCCGGAGGCTGGGATAAATCATTAATACAATGGAGATGCCTTGCTAAGGCGTGCATCCCCAACCCTGTAGCAAAAAACGGGTCAGGACAGCAACGTTTTGGGGAAGGTCCCCAAAGGCAAATAATCCCCAAGGCTGCCGCATTAAGATCCGGGCAGATGCCTCCTAGTTGAGAGCCGTGGTCTTCCCGTGATTTTCCATTTCTTAGAAAAGCATTTAGTCGTGGCTCTCACGTGTGTAGGTCCAAACTTCGGGCAATGTCAACCAATGATATAAAGCCGTTGAGAAACATCTTACAAAAGTGCCATAACACTCTAACAGTCAGGACTGTCTCATTACTCAGAAGAAAACTGTATTTACTAAGGATACGGAATTTAGGCTGAGCCTCATTTTCTTCTATTCTGTCCTTGGTCCTAAACACGCACTGTAATACTAATAGATCAATGAACATTGAGAGCGGAGAGGAGATAGAGAGAGACGAGAGACGAGAGAGAGAGATAGAGAGAGGAGAGAGAGAGAGAGGAGAGCGAAGAAAGCAGCTGCGAGATAAGATTTCTCAGCAACTAGTAAGTCTATAGTCTTAGCAACGTTCGGAGGCCGGGTGCGCGGCAGAAAAAAAAAGACACATCAACAATGAAGCCAGAGACATACAAAGGTTAACTTCACAACTTCGACTGTAAGAAACTCGAAACTCGAAATGTTTAATGAGGATAGAGAATAATTAAACATACTCTTTCATCCCGTCCTCTAAAGTAAAAAATGAAGAAAATACGAATAAAAACACAAATAGATCAATCAATCAATTCATCACACAGAGAGGAAAGTAGTGGGACAGAAGAGAGGAGAGAAGATGAATGAAAGACGAGAGAGAGAGACGAGAGAGAGAAGAAGAGAGGAGAGAGAGAGAAAGAGAGACTCAAACTCAACGCACAGAGTAGCGAGAGAGGAGAGAAAGAGAGAGAGAACGAGAGAGTCAGAGAGTGGAAGAGGTAGAGAGAGAGAGAGAGAGAGAGAGAGAGAGAGAGAGACTCAACTTCAAACTCAGAGAGAGAGAGAGAGAGAGAGGGAGAGAGAGAGAGAGAGAGAGAGAGAGAGAGAGGAGAGAGTAGAGAGAGAAGAAGAAGACGAAGAAGAAGAAGAGAAGAAGAAGAAGAAGAAGAGATTAAGTTGAACAACAAAGAATGGTCTCTGGTAAGACTGTTCAATTTGCCCAGTTAGTGGAGTGTGATACATAATTATCCTAAACGCATTGCCCCCACGCCGCTCATTGCGAGTTCTAAATAGCAACCACACCCCGGCTTGTTCAAGTCGCAGAATCCGAAATCAGCAGTCCAAGGGGAGCTAATCTTATCTAGGGGGGGGTTTTAAGGCAGCCAGGAAGGCAACCAACCGAGAGGACCTCTGTGCCGCTCGTGATTCACCTCGGTGGGGTTAGGTACAAAAAATTACTTATTATGACTCGCGACTACTACTGATAATCATAGGTCTTAATAAAAGTATGCATTGTTGTTGGTGGTGGGCACACAATTTGCAAGCATAAAATAAAGGTATCTATTCACGACAACATATATATACACACAAGCAACACACGCACACAAAAGCACCCCCACCCCACCGTCAGCGACCGACCCTCTCTGCTTACAAATCTAACCTCAACACCCCACCTGTTCCCCCGTTATTGAGGCTCCACTCTCTTTCTCTCCTCTCTCTTGCTTTAAGTCTGTTTCTGCTGTATACCATTTATGTCAAACGTGGGTTGCTCGCTTTGTATTCGCATTTTTGTTGGAATGCTTTATGAATGCTAACGTGTGTGTGCGCTTTGATTTTGATTTATATCAAGATTCAGCGCTGTATAAATTTATACTGTATGTTGTTGTTGTGTGTGTAAGATTCACTGCACTGACTTTCTGAAAAGGGAATTGAATTTTGTTTGTTTGTTTACAGCTGCTGGCTGTACGTGAAGGAGGGAAGGAGCTTCGTTTGGGCTCTACCTGTCTGCTGGAACTGCGCTGCACTGATTGCGGGAAGCTGTCTGCTGACTGGACATCGAAGAAGTCCGGCACTGTCCATACGGGCTATGACATCAACAGGCGTCTGGTCACCGCTGCCACATCATCTACTGGGATTTCCCTCTCCCAGATCAAGAGGCTGTTTGCCTTGATGGGAATGCCAGCACCCATGAGTGAACTAACCTAGTATTTTTACAAGCAGAGGATTCACTTGGGAGCAAAGCGGGCAGCAGACAAGCACCTCCAGGATGCCGCCGACCAGATCCGCAAGACGTACGGCAATATGAACATTGGTGTTCCGAATGACGACGGGATACTAAATGCATCAGTTTCTATCGACGGTAGCTGGCAAAAGAGGCCATTCATCCCACAATGGCATTGTCACCGTCATCGAGAACATGACAGGCCTCATCATCGACTTCATCACACTGAGCAACTTCTGCCAGGTTTGCGCATCGGGTCCCAAACCAGATGATGATGGCTACGCAGAGTGGGTGGCCCAACATCATGATAAGTGCCAGATCACCATTGAATGTTCATCTAATGCCATGGAGATGGAGGGAGCTTTGAAGATTTTCCAGCGTTCTCTTCATCTTCATGGATTCAGATACACATAAATGATCGGTGATGGTGACGTGAAAACGTACTATCATGTGATAGCGGCAGATCCCTATGATGGCTACCCCATAGAAAAGTTAGAGGGTGTCAACCATGTGACCAAGAGAATTGGGACTGCGTTGCATAATCTTGTACAGCAGAAGAAGGCCCAAAGTGAGCCAACAGGCGGACGTGGCAGGCTGACTGATGCGTGGATCAAGAAGCTCACCAACTATTATGGCAACGCCATAAAAACCAACGTGGGGGACCTGGCGGGAATGCAGCGGGCAGTGTGGGCCAGCTTCTTCTGAGCACCGACGACAACCACAACCACACCTTGTGTCCTGAAGGCCCACGGTCATGGTGCACATTCAACAGGGCAGGGGCAGACAACTTGACGCAACCCCCTCATGACCATCCACTTCCTGCTGACATCGGAGAAGCAATGAGCCCGGGTACCAAAGGATTGGGCACCACAGATGCTTCGAAGATGTTCAGCAGGGAAAAACACAAACTTCAATGAAAAATTCATGTCTGTCCTTTGAGTTTGTCGTAACACATTACAAGCCATCTCTATGCTAAGTTTTGTTTAAATCGCATGTCTCACTGTATGATGTCTCTCTCTCCCCCCCTCTCTATCCCACCCCCCTCTGTCCATCTCTCTCCCCTCTCATATTCCCATCTTATCTTTTTTCCTTTAAAAGTGCTATTATTCTGAAAACAATTTATGATTGTCTCAGAATTGTCCTTGTTTTGTAATCAACTCAAACACAATCAGTTCACATTGCTTATTATTATCCAGTTGTTTTAATTCCCATTTTTATCTTTTTCAATTATTAATGGGCTAATTATGTGGTTTTATTTCTTTACTTGATCTTTTTTATGCAATTTGTCTTTGCCTGATGTGAGTGTGAGTGAGGGGGGCAAGGTGCAAAGAAGCTATTGTAGTGATCCTTTTTACCCTTCAATTAAAACATTCATATCATATTCTCTCTCTCTCTCTCTCTCTCTCTCTCTCTCTGGAATAGCATGCAACCACTTGCTTTAAAATTCCGCTCTCCTGCGGAGAAATCAGAATCTGAATGCTCTCAGATCCAAATGTCCACGTGACATACTAAACAATGCAAAGGCCCATGCACAAAATGTATGCATGCTAGAAGCTGATGAATTTATTCATTTCTTTGCCGTGTCATAATAATGCTAAACCTTAGAGGTTCTTGCTGATCTATGTTCAGTTATTCGTGTATACTTTATAACATGCTTTCTCTTATTTTCACTGTTCACTCTCTTTGAAATAGACGCAATGGGCTGCTTACTGATACGATCCCCCCCCCCCCCGATTCCAATGCTTTTTGTTTTTTTTTTTTTTTCCGAAGCGATTTGGACTCACTGTTAAATAAATCGATGAAATTCACATAGTTGTAAAACACCGTCAAAAGCA
>CM065687.1:14431013-14449645 GCA_017654935.2 Phymorhynchus buccinoides | reverse complement strand
TGCGCATTCCCACTCCTTCAACTAAAAGACAAGTTAGAGCATTGTTGGGTTTGGTTGGATATTACAGACGTTATATCCGTGATTTTGCCACACTTACTGCACCTATCACCGACTTGTTGTCAGGAGCGAGTAAGAGGAAGTTTGTGTGGTCTGCTTTGTGTCAGACTGCCCTGGACGAACTTCAGCGTCGGTTGTCCAGTAGTCCAATACTACTGATTGCGGATTTGGACAAACCATTTGTTGTTCGTTGTGACGCAAGTTCTGTTGGTGTGGGTGGTGTGTTGTTGCAGGATCATGATGATGTGTTACATCCTGTTACATTTGTTTCGAGAAAGTTGTTGCCTCGAGAGACCAGATACAGCACAATTGAGCGAGAGTGTTTGGCGATAGTTTGGGTGATTACCAAACTGGGTCGATATCTGTGGGGACGATCTTTTGTGTTGCAGACTGACCACAGACCTTTAGTGTATTTGTGCTCTTCGGCGTTCAAGAACTCCAGGATCATGAGGTGGTCCTTGGTGCTGCAAGAGTACAACTTCGTTGTGAAGTCAATCTCTGGCACAGAAAATGTTATCGCAGATTTTCTCAGTCGTTAACTAAGACTTGAGATGAAAGCTGATTTTGAGAGAATGTCACATTTTGATGATATTTTGTGTGTGGACTAAACTTAGTTGATGATTGAATCACCTAAAGTATTGCTGATATTATGGTTGTGCGTGTTCATATCACGTCGGATTAGTTGATTGAAAAAGTTAAGATGAACTTCTTGTGACGCATACGTTTTTGGATTTGTTATGTCCTTTGATATATGTCTATGTTGGGTATGACTGTGTTCATGACTTAAATTACTTCGTTAATTAGTTGGCTTGTGTGAATATTTCACATGTTTACATTGAATATTGGCATGGATAATTTAAATCAAAACGTTTGTATCATTATATGAATGATACTATGATGACTTTTTTGTGCTGTATTAAGTCATACTAAATTGGTATTTAGTTGACTGAATATTTGAAAATATTGGGAAATTGGTTTTTTTTTTAGGCGTGCTTAGTTAAGTAATTGACATCTATGGATTTGCCTTTTATTGGTATGTTATTTTTTTATGCCTTGCCTGACAGACCTTTTGCTATATTTAAAGATCGCAAGCGTTCTTTTTTTTTGGGGGGGGGGTACTGTCAGGAAAGGCATGATTCCGAAATGGACGATATAATATGTCAATTTATTAATGTATAAAATTTGGTAAATATATTATGTTGTAAAACTAAAATGCAAGTTGCAAATTTAAAAAGTAACTCCTTGTCGGAGATATACTTTACCCTTGGTAAAACCAAGTTTTGTAGAGCTGTTTCTTTATAACACGTGTAGCACGTGAATTTCGTAAACTTATTGGGTAACTCGCTCGACTGCTCACACAGCCAGCAGCCAAATAGGACACTGTCTGGTTGTGCACGGCACTGTGTCTGGCGATGTTGAGCTAGAAGGCTGCGCCCTTTTAAACAGTCGTTTTTTTTAACCGGGTTTTTCGGAAGTCCGGGTAAAGTAAATTTTGGGTTGTTGTTTTCTAAATTGCTAGGATTTAAAGAAGTTTATTATTTCAAAGTTGTATTTCATTCATAAAGTTTAAATTGGGTTTCTAAATTTTGCAGGGTTTTCAAAATTGTAGGTTTTTTTAAATTTACATTTGCAAAGACATTATGGTGTCTTAAAAATTGTATACTCTTTTTGAGAGAAAGTTACAGTTTCGGTGCTGGTGTGTTTGTCTAAAGTTCTAAGTTTTGTAAAGGCCAGTACATGGTTAAACACACTCACACCGAAACTAATCACGGAAAATTCTGTCCGCGAAGCTAATTCAAGTAGGGCTAGAATATTGACAGCCTTTTCAGTTCCCTTGCAGGGTGTGTGGCCCAGTCCCCCCTGTAACCCCTTCCTGTTGGGTGGACCTTCGACCTGTGGAGCCGGAGAGAGGAAGGGAGACCAGCCTCGCGCTTCTGAGGGAGCCGCTGGTTGAGTGTTGGTGCCAAGGGCACCAACGGACCTGTAAACGTTTGGGTGGAGAACGTTTGGGGAGGAGGTGCAACCAAGTTTGTGACCTTTGGTGGAGAAGACGGTCCTTCGCGGAGACAGATAAGTTTTTTAGTTGGTGTCACGAGGAACGGTGTGTTTGTAAAAATTATCCTGTCAGTGCCTGTCCCAAGACGAACATTTTTTTACTCATACAAAGGGACCAAAGTTGTTCTTGTTTAGCTTAAGAATAAAGGGGTGATAATCGGAAAGTTGTGTTAGTGTGTTAAAGTCCAAGTTAAACTCTGGTTAAGAACGCGCGTGGATGAGAGAGAGACAAAGTGTGTGAGAGTTTGTTTCAGTTTCTTTACATACACACAGACACACAACCGAACATGTACGATACAATAGACTGACTTTGTTTTAAAAAACGACGTGAGCCAAAAATCGTGTTGCTGTCCACCACCTTCTAACTATCACGGAAAGATGGACCCAACCAGTAAATAATTACAGCTAACAATTTTGACTTCTGAGCATATTCTAGTCAGGCCTACGTCTGGAGCACAAATCCGCGTTCTTCTTCAGAGATGGTTTCATTTGTACCGTCACGCTGTATCGCCGTCTATATTGCTACATCATATTTTGTAGGACATGTGTATTGTAGACGCATTGATGTGGTTTGTCATCTGGTTGTTATTTCGATGCAACGAGTTTTGATTTCAAGCGACAAGTACTGGTCCAATAAATTATTATCTGTAACTTCGAAGGCATGCTCCTAGCAAGAATGGTAATAAATCTTTTATCTCTCATTCTCTCTATATGCGTGCGTACGTGCGTATGTGCATATGTGTGTGTGCATGTGTGTGTGTGTGTATGCATGTGCGTGTGTGTGTGTGTGTGTGTGTGTGTGTGTGTGTGTGTGTGTGTGTGTGTGTGTGTGTGTGTGTTTGCGTGCGTCTAAGTCACTCTCTCCCTCTCTCTTAAGTAAGCTCACTGATGCTCTTGCATACACACGAACTCAGTAACAAAACAAACGCACACTGATAGAAACAGTGTCCGCTCATATGTATGTATGTGCATGTAAGCCCGTTTATGCGGCTTTACACATGCACGTACGCACATACACACACACGCCTGTGCACATACACAAACACAAAACACACACACACACACACACACACACTCACACACACACACACACACACACACGCACACGCACACACACGCGCACACACACACACACACACACACATACACACACACCCACACACACACACACACACACACACACTGACAATCACGCAGACGCACACTCGTACAACATAGGCTTTCTTGCGTGTGCACAAGCACAGATCCACAAATAAAAACAACACAAATACAAACAGTATGCACACAAACACGCACACACGCTCGTGCATTCACTCACACACACACACACACACACACACACACACACACACACACACACACACACACACACACACACACACACACACACCACGGCGTGTAAGCTCTTTACAGTCACCCTCTCTCTCTCTCTCTCTCTCTCTCTCTCTCTCTCTCTCTCTCTCTCTCTCTCTCTCTCTCTCTCTCTCAATTATTTGCAATCAATGTAAATAAAACCCCTCCTTTTGCTCTCTAGACTATCTGTCAGAGATAAATCAGCCAACAGTCAACCAGATATACACCTAGGTGACGAGCTCAGTGAGCCGTCGGCACTGCAGCCACCAGTCTTTGACACTGACTACCAGGGTCTCTAAAGGGCCAGCAACACCACATACGTGTCGCATCTGAATACGATGAGATTTTGACGGTGTGAGTAATGATTCGCGTGGAATTAATGTATTGGTTCTACTTGATTATAGTGAGCGAAAATAGCAGAATTTTTAACCGAAGTATTTCAAGTGGATCACGACTCACGTGACACAATCGCGTCGCATCCCCATACGATTTTAGACGCCGTGTGGCGCCGGCATAAGGGAGTGGTAGTATGATCAATGTAGCTTGGTACAGCAAGGTAGCTAGTGTTACTTTCTTTTAATAGACAAAACCTGGTCTTGTCAATAAGTTAGTAGCAGCAGTAGTAGTAGTAGTAGTAGTAGTAGTAGTAGTAGTAGTAGTAGTAGTAGTAGTAGTAGTAGAAGTAGCAGCAGCAGCAGCAGTAGTAGTAGTAGTAGTAGTAGTAGTAGTAGTAGTAGTAGTAGTAGTAGTAGTAGTAGTAGTAGCATAGTAGTAGTTGTAGTAGTAGTAGTAGTGGTGGTAGTAGTAGTAGTAGTAGTAGTAGTAGTAGTAGCAGCAGCAGCAGCAGCAGCAGCAGCAGCAGCAGTAGTAGTAGTAGTAGTAGTAGTAGTAGTAGTAGTAGTAGTAGTAGTAGTAGTAGTAGTTGTAGTAGTAGTAATAATAAGGACCATTTTTATAGTGCTTATTCTCCTTATGGGGCTCTAAGCGCTTCACAACGAAGTTAAAAATATGAGAAAAAACAAACGAACCAAAACGCACTTATCATATAATAAAGAACAACACGAAACGAAATCACAATAACTACAGTTACGTCCCCCTCCCCCTTCACACTCCACTATAATACAAGCCATTAAAGACCCACAGAGCCGGCTGGATTAAGTCCCTTGGTTTTTACCTCGTATACGATCGAGGCTGCTCTTTAAAGTGATACCTCGTTTTCGTGACTTTCCTCGTATACGATCGAGGCTGCTCTTTAAAGTGATGCCTCATTTTTAATTTGCATGGGAGCAACACTTGGTCAAAATTAGATTTCTTACCAGCTATAAGAGGGAAAACATGTGGAAACCGTGATTTTGACACGTGACGTACTAGGTCTTTAAAAATAGCGTTTTCCACGCAAAAGGCATTTTCTCACACTTTTGTGGAGGATTTGAAAGTGCCGACTGACTGGGAATGGGAAAGGTAAGTTGTTTCTGAGAGTAGGGCCTTGCAAGGCAAAAGCTCGCTGACAAAGGATTTGGTTCTGACTGTCGGAATGCGCAAGCGACGGGTATCTGCAGAAGAGCGGAGCTGACGGAATGGGGTGTAGGCATGAAGAATGTCTCTGAGATACTGAGGTCCTGCACCAGTGACAGAGGCAAAGTAAATGACTCAGTAGTAGAGTAGTAGTAGTAGTAGGTGGACAAGTAGTGTCCACAAAAGGCATAAACCATTCAAACTGATGCTACTAATGTAAAATTTGGTGGAACATAATCTTGAATACATTCAAAATTAGTCGACGAATTTTAACCCAGGAGCAGTCAGCAGTGAATTTTCATAAAACAGGTAAACATAAAATGAATTTTATTATCTATTAATTAAAACACTTTATTGTAATTGTATTGCAATACATACATATTGATTTTATTGCGTAGGCTTTTTTGCAAAGCATTTTTTTTTTATCCCACTGCACTGCAGCATCACATTTACAATATGGCTGCCTCAGTCACCAGGCAAAGCTGTAGAATCGAAAGTTGAAAGAAAGTAGTGACCCAGGTAAGCTTTGCTGTGTAAAATGTCATGAAAGAACTCGTATAATGTCTCTACAGTAGACAGAGGAAAATTATGCGAGATTGTGGTATTGCAACTTAAATGAAGAGAAGCTCATATTACTGGGACTGTGTGTTGTGTCAGTATTATGTGGAACTCATGACATAATAGTGTCTGACATTCAGCTCTTTAGCAGACCAAAAGAAGTTTAATTGCTTTATTATGTTTTAGGAAATGTTTTCCAAATGAGAAATCGTGTGAATAAAAACCTGTGGACATATATTATAGCTGCAGTAGAAATTACTTTGGCATAATAATAATAATAATAATAATAATGAATATTTAGGGCGCTTAATCTTAACAAAAGCCCTAAGCGCTTACAATCATGATAAAAACAATACTAACAAAATGAAAAGCTGGACAACACACAAAACACTCACACGAACTTAAGGTCAAACACACACACACACACACACACACACACACACACACACACACACACACACACACACACACACACACACACACACACACACACCAAAAAAACACACACACACACGCACGCACACGCACACACACACATGACTCAACGGATAACCTTTGCAGGAGGAGGATGAGAAAGATTATGTTTTGAAGAGAGTTGTTTTGAGGGAGGACTTGAAAGAAGAGAGGCTGTTTGAGGTTCGGAGTGCAGAAGGGAGGCCATTCCAGGAGGAGGGAGCTTGGAAAGAAAAAGAACGTTCGCCAAGAGTTCTGGCACGGAAACGGGGGATCTGCAGAACGTGAGTGTCAGAGGAGGAGCGAAGCAGTCTAGTTGGAGTATAAATCGATAGAAGATCAGAGAGATATGATGGGGCCAAACCATTCAGCGACTTGTAACATAATAGAGAGAGTTTATACTCTACGCGCTTTTCAACAGGGAGCCAGTGGAGAGATTGAAGCAAAGTTTCTTCTTTCACAATTATAGATGTGTCACTGTCATTGTTTTGGCAGATCAGTTCAACTGACTGCATCTATCAACTTATTGCTTTGTAGTAAACACACTGTCAAAAGAAGAGGAAGACAGGATGCAGACTATATATAAGGGAGTTGGCTAGTTCAATAATATGAGCACATTGTAGTGTGTGTGTGTGTGTGTGTGTGTGTGTGTGTGTGTGTGTGTGTGTGTGTGTGTGTGTGCGTGTGTGTGCGTGTGCGTGTGTGTATGTATGTGTGTGTGTGTGTGTGTGTGTGTGTGTGTGTGTGTGTGTGTGTGTGTGTGTGTGTGTGTGTGTGTGTGTGTGTGTGTGTGTGTGTGTGTGTGTGTGTGTGTGTGTGTGTGTTTGTGTGTGTGTTTGTGTGTGTGTGTGTGTGTGTGTGTGTGTGTGTGTGTGTGTGTGTGTGTGTGTGTGTGTGTGTGTGTAGGTATGTAGGTGTGTGTGTGTGTGTGTGTGTGTGTGTGTGTGTGTGTGTGTGTGTGTGTGTGTGTTTGCCTGCATGAGAGAGAGAGGAGGGGACGCAGAGGGGTTTCGAGGGTTTCCTGAATCACCCTCTGCCCAAGCATGTACATTATACAAGAATGAACAGTAAAAAGACAAAAGTTCGATTTTAGTTTTTATAATCACTAATTTGCACAAATGTTCGGGGTCTTCACCGGCACCCCCTGGGCCCCCAAAAGGGCATTACCCCTTAACGGATATGACAACTCTGTGGCAAACATGTCGCAAACATGCTGAGATACACTGGAATTTGATTGTGTTGTATAAATGAACACGAAAAATTGCTATAGATGAAGTAAAAAGGAAGATTTTCTAGAATTGTATTTATATTTTAATAAAGTCAATGTCGCAAAACTTAAACTTGTCGACAGCTATGACGCAACGGGCGCCAAACGAGAGTAGGCTTCAATGTAACAATAGACCTAATACTTCCATTGTGTTGAAACAGGAAATGACGAAAATGTTGACGTTTTATTGAAGGCGCTTCTGTGACTTATATGTCATATTAATAATTGACGTCATTTTCTTCAAAGATTAGGACAGTGGACACCAGTTGTGTTCACTTTGGTGGTCTGAAGTCATGTTAGAAACAAAACTGATAACACAGTAAGCCTAAGATCTGTGAAGAAGCTACGTAGTCCATGAACTCTGCCATTGTTTTACTTTTACTTTCGGTTAGTCATCCCGCTTATTGTAAACTATTAAATGTAAATTGCACTTAGGGTTTAAGCAACATCCTTTGGCACACATGTACCTTAGACCCTCCCCTAACATAAAATGATGGGAAACACCATCGCAGCTGGTGGTTTCTGTGAGAAACAGGCCCCTTTGTGACGTCACTATAATGCCGCTATAATGCAAATGAAATTTGAATATTGATGCAACGTTGACTCAACATGCAGTCAGCTTGATACGGTTCAGTCATCTGTGTTTCCTTTAAAACTCGTTTACCGTCAGGGAGAACGTTTGAGTGATTTCCAGCATATTTTGTATGCAAACTTTACCAATTCCCAAACCTTTTATCTACCAAAGTAACAATATGCAATTATAAATCTACACTTGTACACAAGCAAACAGGGAGAGAGAGATAGAGAGAGAGAGAGAGAGAGAGAGAGAGAGAGAGAGAGAGAGAGAGAGAGAGAGAGAGAGAGAGAGAGAGAGAGAGGCAGACAGACACACAAAGAGTGAGAGAGAGAGAGAGAGAGAGAGAGAGAGAGAGAGAGAGAAAGGGGGGGAGAGAGAGAGAGAGAGAGGGGAGAGAGAGAAAAACAGAGAGAAAGAGACAGAGAGAAAGAGAGAGAGAGAGACAGAGAGAAAAGAGAGAGAGAGAACACTGAACACGAAACTATTTTCAAGGGTGAAGATTAGGTGTAGCCTATTTTTCCAATTTGTGTGAGAGACAGAGACAGACACAGATGGTGAGAGACAGAGAATTACAGAGAACCAATAGTCTAATGTAAAAAAACAAAAATCCACCAATATCGTCCCACCATTACTGCCAAACCTGTTTAATAGGCTAATGGACATGCAGTGAGAGGGGTTGGAGTTGGGGGCAGATAGTGAAGGACCAGAGACTGTCTTTCAAACATACACGTTGTATGAACCTGTTTCATTCGATCTGCTTAAGTTTCGCTTTACATGCATAACTAACGACAAACAAGTAGCAATATACCCATCTCCTTCCGTTTCAGACAGTCAAACACCATTCAATCTAATCTTACTGAGGCCGGATGCACGACTGTAGCGAATATGTATTCCAGAAGGAAACAAAGAGCAGGATAATGTAGGCGAGAGTAAATATTTACTTGGTGAGTTATTCTGTTAGGGAGGCACTTCCTTATGCACTTTGAAAGGGAGTTACATGGAATAGGCACCATGTTATGAACATAAACAATTGATGTCGGGCATGCCAGTAATTCCAATTTATTCTTCATACTACATCAGGTTAAGCATATCAAGTCGTCTTCCTTCCAGGCATCACCACAAGTTCAACTGATTTGCTTTAAGATAGGGCCTTTTGCAATAAGGATAGTTTGTGTTATTGTATCCATTCCTGCCAGTGTAATATAGACACGCCCATGCATTCTTCTTCAAACATGTTTGTTAGCAAAGCTAGAAATGCAGCTCAAAATATATTTCTAGGCATAGTGTGCCACAGACGTAATTGTAAATTAAGGCAGACACTTTGAATCTTAAAAACGCCAAGTACTAGAAATATCATAGTTTGATTGTTTGAAGATTGTAAAAAGCATAAGAAAAATGAAAAAATGTCTTGGATATGTAAAACAATATTATCAAACAAGTTATATATCCAAGCATAATATGATCTATGATTTTCAGAAAGTATGATAACTTCCTAATACCACATCCCCCCCACTATAACATGGATTATGAAGGCAATGCTGCACATGGTTGTTACTCATAATGTTCAATCTGTGTCCTTAAGCCAAGGGTCCGAGAAATAATTGGGCTAATCAATAAACTAATATGCAATTTTGAGAATAAGATGTATATTTCCTTTCAGCAAGTTACTAAGAATTCAGAGATTAAAAAATACAATTTTATGTAGACAATTCAGTATTGTAAAATATGAACTAAATAAACCAAGTATGTAGGCTAGTTCTCTTAGGCATTTAGAGATTACTTGAATTAAAAACAAGTGGTGGGTGTGGAAGTAAGAAAAGAGACAGTGGTCAGCAGACATGTTCTGTTTTCTTGTGATGAAGAACAATGCACCGGTTATGACTAAGGATGTCGTCAAAGAGAAAAGACTATTGTTCTGGTTACTTGTACTACATGAGAAATTAAAACTGAACAGTAGTACATTTGTCAATCTGTTTGGACTTTAAATGACCACTCTATCTCTGTATCTTCCATGTAGCTTGTAGTGTGTTTCCCACGTATTTTCCACTCAATACATGTAAACGACATGTGTGCAAAGATAAATTATTGAATCACTTCAGATGACATTGCTTGAATTAACCTGGCTGAAAAATCATCATAATGTTTAACTAGAGGGCTTATGTTTGCCTTTGAGAACAAACATGACATGATTCTCCCCTCCACCAGCCTTTCCCTCCCCACTTCTGGCTCTGAGTGATACTGGCTTTAATAATCACACAAAATAGGAATGCATTTCGTGCAGCCGTTTTTGAGTTATTTAAGATTACAATTTACCCAAATTTGGCCATTTCCAACCCACTTCCGATTTTGGGTTTGACATGGAAGCTTTGCACCGTAACTCCTGAGTAAATTTGAAAATATGATTGTATTTTGTGCAGCTGTTTCCGAGATATTCAAGATTAAAAATTGGCCAAATTTTGCATGTTCAGCCACATTTTGCCCAATTGGTTTTATATTAACTATTTAGCATAAGTTGTCTGACCATTATAGCTGGGGCACTTCCGGTTCATACCTTCGGTTCAATAATCTATCGTAAATGCTGCAAATGTACTTTAGAGCAAAGTCTGAAAATATGAAGGAAATCTGTTCAGCCGTTTTTGAGTTAATGAAGATTGATTCTGTCCCATCTTCTGGGCTGTACAGTGGCGTTGCTCCCACGCCGCTCGTTCCGAATCCCAATTTGCAGCTACACCCAGGTTTGTTCAAGTCGCAGAAACCAAGACCAGCAGTCCAAGGGGAGTGAATCTATGTTAGGCCGTCAGGAGGCAACCAGCCGAGGAGACACTGCACTTCTGCTGAGTAACTTCGGTGGAGTTCAGTGGAGCCTGTTCAGGACACCACCTACTACCATCAAGAGGCCGCGAGGCCTGGCTGCCCTGAAGATCTGACCTGACCTGACCTACTAAGCCCCCTACTGACGACACTATTCTCTTAGTCGCGGAGCCAGCGTGAGTGATGTCCTCCTCCGAGGGCGCCACCACGACCGTCCACCGACAGCTCCCCAGAACACACTGATCCCCATGACTTTGACCCGAACGCACCAAAGCATAGACTGGATTGGAAACCGAAACTTATATTTATATATTAATACAGATAAATGCAAGGTTATGCATGCTGGTAGGAAAAATCCAAACAAAGATTATACTATGACTAAGAACGATGTCCCCGTTTCATTAATAACATGTGAGAAGGAGAAGGATTTGGGAGTTATATTTGATAAAGATTTATCTTTTGATGCACATATTCAAAGCTGCGTAAATAAAGCGAATAAAATGATAGGGTTAATTAAAAGAACATTTATTAATATTGATTATGACATATTTACCAAACTATATAAAGCACTAGTAAGGTCACATTTAGAGTATGGCAACAATATATGGTATCCTAAATATAAATATCAATCGGTAGCTATTGAAAAAGTTCAAGGAAGGGCTTCAAAGCTTGTTAAAAAATGCAGAAATATGACTTATGAAAACAGACTTCTTTATCTTAATCTCTATTCCCTTAAAGGTAGAAGAGTCAGGGGAGACCTGATTCAAGCATATAAAATATTTAATGGTCATGTTGATTTGTCATGGGATGATTTCTTTCAATCTGTACAATATGATATAACAAGGAATTCATATGGTAAGGTTTTCATTAAGCGATATAACACTAACATTAAAAAATATTGTTTTACTAACAGAATTGCTAACCTATGGAATGATTTACCAGTGGACCTAAAATGTGCACCCAATACTAATACATTCAAAAATCGTCTAGATAATCATCCAAAATTTATAAATATATTTAGAAGCATTGATTAAAATTGTATGATAGGAAAATTCAACCGATTACACCTTGATCAAAGATACAAAATAAAAATTGATGATTCGATGGGACTGCCAAAAAGCTTGACGGCTTATTTAGTCCCTGTCGCATGAAAATAGGTAGCTCGTAAAAATAAAAAGCTCGCTACCTATGACAGTGTATATTTGCGACATTGAGCATGAACCACAAATTTAACTTTTTGATAGGGTTAGGGATAGGGTTAGGGTTAGCGTTAGAGTTAGTTAAATGGTTAAAGTACAAAAAAAGTGAAATTTGTGGTTGTCGCAAATACAGACTCTCATAGTAGCGAGCTTTTTATTTTTACGAGCTACCTTTTTTCATGCGACAGTTCCCTACCCCTACTACTACTACTACACTTACGGCAGGTGGATTGGTAGAAGAGGAAGAAGTGTGTTGATTGTGGCTACGTACTGCGAAGAAGAAGATATCTATACTACATGACCAAAGTCCCCAGTTATTACACACAACAGAACCATCAAAAGGATGATGGTGGTTGTCTAGAAGTAAGTACTGCAAGAAGAAGACCTGACCTGACTAAAAGTAAAACATATTTTCAGCCCGCGGTCTTTGTCATGTTAGAGTGATCTTTCTTGGAAATACATGGGTCCAGTCCAGAGATACAGCATATGCCTAATGTCAGTTTTCATGACATTCAGTTGTTTGCATTCAAAGAACCAAGTGGACAGAGTACATGATATAAGCCTTTTGCTCAAATCGCTTTTATCATTGGTTGACAATAGCCTGTAGTTGGGGCCAATAGTAACATGAGAGTTACAGTAATGAAAAATCATAGTAAAATTTAGCTTGTTGAAGATTATGACTCTCAAACAAGGGGCCTTTGCATCGACTCTGGTGCTGCAGTCAAAGGGATCGGTTGGCCTTTGGGGACCTTCCCCAACGCCTGCTGTCCCCAAATGCCTTTGGTCGAGAGAGTGGGGATATGGGCAAGGTATCTCCACTATAAAAAAAAATTCTAGCCCAGCCTGCCAGAATAGCATCTGCCCCTCTGTTATCTGATAGTTATAGTAGGAAACGACTGACTAGCATAAAATAGGCATTGGGCACCAGCTTTAAATTGCTATCTCTTCTTCTTCTTCTGTGGTGGCAACCAACTTTTTATACAGAAGTGACGTACGCATTTAGGGACGTGACCATAGAAAAACAAAGAAAAATAAAAGAAACAGGGGTGGGTGGGGGTGGGGAAGGACTATCTGCTTCGCTTGGTGTCGTATTTCAATGCTACTTCTCTGAGAGATTGACTTGGTCCCATGATCATTTTGATCACCCTTTTTAAAAAATAAGTTTAACCTCTGACAGTTTCCAACTACTAGGGACTTTTCCTTCCTTCATTGATTATCAAATAATTTTTGAGAGAGAGAGAGAGAGAGAGAGAGAGAGAGAGAGAGAGAGAGAGAGAGAGAGAGAGAGAGAGAGAGAGAGAGAGAGAGAGAGAGAGAGAGAGAGAGAGAGAGAGAGAGAGAGAGAGAACACTGAACACTGAAATGTTTAATGCATATTGGCCATGGACCACAATACATGTTAGGGGAAGGGGAAGCGAATCGGTTACAGGAATATTATCAAAGTAACTTGTCAGTGTTTCTCCCAGTATTTCTTTTGAGAGAGAGAGAGAGAGAGAGAGAGAGAGAGAGAGAGAGAGAGAGAGAGAGAGAGAGAGAGAGAGAGAGAGAGAGAGAGAGAGAGAGAGAGAGAGAGAGAGAGAGAGAGAGAGAGAGAGAGAGAGGGAGAGAGAGAGAGAGAGAGAGAGAGAGAGAGAGAGAGAGAGAGAGAGAGAGAGAGAACGCTGAACGCTGAACATTTATGGTCATTACCTCCAGGGTCTGGTGACAAGGGGGGTAAAAGGAATAACAAAGTTCGGCCAATCACACAATCATCATGCAATAGAAAATATATAATAGAAAATAGAAAACAAATAGAAAATAACGTGAATTGGTACAATCATAATCATTAGTTTATGTATATTCACTATTGAGAGTTATTCCGCTTCTTTCAGACGCACCCTCTGCGCCTCAGCTATGAATTTAGCCACAGATTTCAATAATTCTTCGTCATTAGACGTTAAGAGGGAAGCAACATCCTTTCTCTCAACTATTTGAAAACTAGAAAACTTACATTTCACTCGTACATCATTATATGTTTTACAGTAAAATAGAAAATGACATTCATTATCCACACCTGATTTGCATAAAGGACATAGCGTTATTTCACTCGTATGTGGTTCGAACCATCTTTTATTAGCCATAAATCCAAGTGTACGTAACCTAAACCTAATAAAGCTTACCCTATGCCAATTGTCTGTAATACTTTCAAGATATTTTTCTGGCTGAAATACACTTTTAAATGAGAAGAACCATTTATATTTTTCCTTAGATTCCATATCAGCATGCCAGTTCTGCTTGAAACAACAAATGAGTCTGTCTTTAAATTCTTTTATAAAATGTTGGTCGTTTCCGACTCCCTGGGACAGCCATACTATACCAAATCCATGTTCTGACAATACCTTTTTAACTCTATATGCCCAATTCTCTTTATTTAATTCTAATTGCAGAAGCAACGTGTCATAGGCTTGTCTACATACACGTGACTGAGGTAATCTTAATAACTTCAACCAATATCTTATAGATTTTACAAATGTTCTTATATATAAAGGATACCTTCCTGTTACTCCGTATAACATTGTGTTTGATGAATGAATTGGTGCATGTAAAAACCGTTTGATGGCGTATGTATGTACTCTTTCTATTTGAACACTTATATTCAGTCCCCAAATTTCTGAAGCGTGCGTAAGCAGCGGCTCTATTTGGGTATCAAATAACTTCCAAAACAAACAGCAATCTATATATACTTTTAAGTTTTTTCAATGACTTCACAATTTCAATCACTCCTTTCTTCCCTTTTCCAGCAAACTCATCCCAAGTATAATTAAACTTAATTTTGTTGAAAATAGCATTCCTAAATATTTGTATGTATTAACTACTTTTATCTCTTCATTACCATAAAACCATTTCTCATGTGCTGATAGGTGCCCACCCATTCTGAAGACCACAATATTTGTTTTATTTAAGTTAACAGTTAATCCTAATCGATCAGATTCCCTTTTCAAGTTATTTAATTGGTTTTGTAATCCTATGACAGTTCCAGATAAAAGAATGACATCGTCTGCAAATAATAACAAGAAGATCTCAATCACACCTGGAATAATTTGTATTCCATGCCTTCCATTCTTTGATAATTCGATTGCCAGTTCATTAATAAACAATGAAAATAACTGAGGACTTAATAAACAGCCTTGCTTTACTCCATTAGGACAATTAAAGTAATCAGAACATAAATTATTAGCACGCACACACGCTAGCACTTGATCATAAACAGCGCGAACAGCTTTGTACAGCTTACCGTTCACTCCACTTTGTCGAAGCACATTCCAAAGGGTATTACGATTCACTGAATCGAAGGCTTTTTTGAAGTCTACGAATGCCACGAAAAGCTTATTGTTAGCAAGTAAATATTTTTGAACAAGTGAATATAATGTAAATATATGATCTGTTGAGCTATATTTGGATCGGAAGCCTGCCTGTTCTTCTATTATTTTTTCCTCCCTTTCAGCCCATTTTGTTAGTCTTCTATTGAGTATGAATGTGTAAACTTTACTAATAATACTAGTTAAACATGAAATAAGCAATGACAGGTTTGTCCATCCAGCACTGGGGAAAATAATAATGAATGACAGGAAATAAAAGAAAACAAAAACTAAGTAATGCATGCATAAAAAAATCGGGGGAAAATGAAGGTAATGGGAGACGTGAGGTGGGAGTTAGGGGGGGCGCGGGGGTATGCTAAGGCACAACACATAATCATAAGGTGTTTAATCGAAACCTGTGACAGAAAAATAATGAAGCTATTATTATTATTAGTAAGAGAGAGAGAGAGAGGAGAGAGAGAAAGAGAGAGAGAGAGAGAGAGAGAGAGATCCGAGAGAGAGAGAGAGAGAGAGAGAGAGAGAGAGAGAGAGAGAGAGAGAGAGAGAGAGAGAGAGAGAGAGAGAGAGAATTGAATTGAATTGAATTGAAATTTTTAATGAGGATAAATGTATAAGTAACAATGCTTTTATTCACCATATCCTCGACAAAAACAAGTTAACAATAATATACAAAGCAATCAAACATTGCAAGAAATCAAATATACATAAAATAGTATATATTTTCAAATAGCAAGAGCACACACACTTCTGCAAGCCTTCCACACACTTAACACAACGCATATGCAAAAGAAAAGAAAACAAACAAACTGACAGACAACAAACAACAAAAAAGGAAACGAGCAAACTTATTCCTAGTCCAACAAGCACACATAGAGCATGATACATGCAGCATGGTGGCCCTATACTCCTCTTCACTCATGCCACATGTCAATGATAATTAAGGATGTAATTCTATGAGCAACAGTAATATGTAATTAGATGATTCCAGACACGTTAAGGTCTCCCTGGCGCCTGTCTTCACGCGGCTCTTCCAGTGATCCATGGACTCTGCTCAGGTGCCGCCTCTCTGGAAGATGACCACAGTTGTCCCTGTCCCCAAGAAGCCAACGCCTGCAGTGTTAAATGACTACAGGCCTGTGGCGCTCACGTCAGTGCCTTTCAAGTGCCTAGAGAGACCGGTCCTGCAGCGTCTTATCGCAGAGACGAAATAGCACCAAGACCCCCATCAGTTTGCCTACTCTGCAAACCGCAGCTGCGAGGATGCAGTCAACCTTCTCCTCCACCAGACGCATGAGCACTTAGAGAGACCCAAGTCATACGTTCGGTTGCTGTTCCTGGACTTCAGCTCAGCATTTAACACCATCCAGCCGCACCTCATGATGTCCAAGCTGCTGAGGATGGAGGTCAACCCGCTGATCATCCAATGGGTATTCAGCTTCCTCACCGACAGACGGCAGAGGGCACGCATCGCCGGTCCCACCGACTTCTGGTCGGATCAGACGGTCACCAACACGGGTGCTCCTCAGGGGTGCATCATTTCGCCTGCCTTGTTTACTCTCTACACGGCTGACTGCAGGTGTGGGGAGCCCGGAGTCCTACAGATCAAATTCTCCGACGACACCTCCATTGCCGGCATGGTGACGCAGGGGGACGAGACAGCCTACGGATCTGCTGTTGCTGACATGGCTACCTGGTGCCTGGAAAGCCATATGCTTCTCAACGTCAGCAAGACAAAGGAAGTCATTATTGACTTCCGGAAGACCCTCCTGCTCCTCTTCCTCTGCACATCAATGGCGACCAGGTTGAGAGTGTCCAGGAATATAAGTACCTGGGCACGTCTCTCGACTCCAAGCTGGACTGGTCCAGGAACGCCGCTGCCATCCTTAAGAAGGGGCACCAGCGCCTCTACTTCCTTCGGAAGTTGAGGTCTTTCAACGTCAAGCTCGCCATCCTCATGATGTTTTACCAGGCCATGGTGGAGAACATCCTGTCCTACAACACCCTTTGCTTCTTTGGCAACCTGCGTGCTGCAGACGCCTCCAGATTGCACAAGCTGACCAGAACCGCCAGCAACATCATCGGGCGTCCAGTGACTGACCTGCAGGCCCACCACGACAGGAAAGCAGTCAGGCGGATCCGGGCTATCCTCGCCGACCCATCCCACCCACTGCACAGTGTGCTGACGGACCAGAGGGCGACCCGCGGGACTTCAGAGAGGTTGAGGAGCCTGTCAACAAGGACCTAGCTGCCGCTTCCACCAGTCCTTTTTGCCATCAGCAATCAGACTGTTCAACCAAAGTGCTGGCTGAGCAGACTGCTTCCAAGGGACAAACCGAAGATCAGGGAAGCGGGAGAGGGAGGTGGGGGGCGGGGGAAGGTGGGAAGGGCAGGGGGCAGGGGGAGGGGGAAGGGGGCGGGAAGCGGCTGGGAGGGGGAAGAGGGGGGAGCAGACAGGGAATGGCGTGGGAAAGGGTTGTGGTGGGGGGGGGGGGGCAGCTAGGAATTGTAGGGGGAAAAGGGAGGAGGGAGTGGGATATGGGCAATAAGAGAGGGCGAAAAGGATGTCGTGAGGGGAGAGGGTTAGGGGTAAGGAGGGGGAAGGGTGAAGGTAATCAGGGTGAGGGGACAGTTAATGTTTCTCTGTGAGACTTCATTTCAACTGTTAGTTAGGGATGTCATTCTTTCATGCGCGCGTATGGGTCTGTGTGTGTGTGTGTGAGTGGATGGACGTGGGTGTGTTTCTGTGTTATTTTGTTCAATATTATAAGTCATTATTGTTATTTTTGCTATTATGATTGATGCTATTACTTATGTCATTATTATCAGAAATAGGCATATTGTTCTAATTGATGGTTCTACTGATGCGTTGTTATCATCATCATCATGATCATCATCATCATTTTTATCTTCCTTATCATCATCATCATCATCATCTCATTCATAATAGTATCGTCCTCACCATCACAATCATCATCATCGTCAATCATCATTTTCTTCTTCTTCTTCTATTACTACTACTGTAATGTTAGTATTTGTAGTGGTAGTGTTTCCCCGAATAATTTTTACTTATTCATTATTTATCATAATCTTCATCGCTATCACTGTTGTTGATGTTGTAGTGATTGTCCACTTAACGTTTTTAATGCACACGTTTATCCACTTGCACACACATATGCACACATATGCATGCGCATGCGCACACATGCATATATTGCCACGCACACACACGTACACACACACACACACACACCAAAGCACACACACACACAACACACTCCTCTCTCTCTCTCTCTTCTCTCTCTCTCTCCTCTCCCCCCCCCACCCCCCCCCTCTCCCCCTCATCTATTCTCTCTCTCTCTACTCTCTCTCCTCATTCTCTCTCTCTCTCTCTCTCTCTCTGAGCGAGGAGAAGATCAAGAGTAGAGAGT
>CM065687.1:14382143-14430513 GCA_017654935.2 Phymorhynchus buccinoides | reverse complement strand
CGCTTCAACGGTAACTCTCACATCTGTACAGTATGCAGGTGGCTCATTAGTTAGTTTTGGTAGTGACTCTGTATCCTCTTTAGTAAAAACGCTAGCAAAAAAGTCATTAAGAACATTTGCTTTGTCTTCATCGGTTGTAACTAGATTTTCATGTTGATCCTTTAGTGGACCAATACCTGTATTCGTTTTTAGCTGTGAATTTATATATTTCCAAAACATTTTTGGGTTAAATTTACAATTATCTGCAATATTTTTCTCATGAATTTTTCTTTCTTTCTTTAGTTGTTTTGAACAATTATCCCTTGTTTCCACATATTTTTTATAGCGTTTACTCGCTTTTGACTTGCCATTTTCTAAATATCTTCTATAGATTTTGGACTTCCTGTTGATACTCTTCCTCAATCCCAGTGACATCCAATAAGGTTTATGCTTCTTGTTTTTCTGAGAAACATTTGCTTTTGCCTTAGGAATGTGATTATCCATTGAGTTATGTATTTTATTTCTAATGTTTTGCCAACAGTCATCAACACTCAAGCTGTATAAGTGCTCCCATGTCTGTGAACCAATCTCGTCTTTCATTTGTGCAAAGTTCGCTTTATTAAAATTGAATTTAAGACTTTGATCTGTATTGCTTAAGTTGCCTATGTTGACATACATATGAAACATAAGCACTTGATGGTCACTTTTGCCTAGGGGACATGAGTGAGTAATGTCGGATATCAATTGGTCATCATTTATTAAGATCAAATCTAATATGTTTGCCTATTGACCTTCCCTTGTTCGTGTTGGTTTATTAACCATTTGAAATAAATATGCGTCTCTTGTGGCTTCAATAAAGTCGTTTTCTCTTTGTGATGTCCACCGGCCATCCCACTTTATATCTGGAAAATTAAAAACCCCCATGATACAAACCTTATCATATTTCTGTATCTCATTGTCTTGAATTAAGTTATTTAGTTCCAGTAAATTCTCGTCCGTCGTGTTAGGACTTTTGTACACACAACCCACTAACACCCTATCTTTTTCCTTTGTTTGAAAATGGCACCATATTGCCTCTTTAAATTTGCTTTTATTCAAAGTGGTACATTCCTGTGCATGTAATGTTCTGTCAAAAAACAAAGCCACCCCTCTATTGGGATTTTCGGTGTGAAACATTTCATAGGTGTCCAGCCCATATTCTGACAGTACAAAATCACTTACTTTTTTGGGTACAGTTTCTGTAACAGCAATGATTTTTGGTTTAGCTTCATCAGTTAGTAAGAGAAGTTCGTCTTTCTTATTTAACAGACCATCAGCATTTGTGTATAAAACCGTTAGACCTGGCTCCATGTCCTTGCTAAAACAGTTAGAACTATGTACATTGCTAGAACAATTAGAATCATTAAAACAGTCGCTAGTAAAAATGCTACCTGGGTCAACATTCACCCTTAAATTTACATTAGAGCTAAGAGCTTTAAAATCTGGTTTATTTCCTTTACATGTACTGCTAAAACTATGTACACAAGTCTTTTTGTTCAGTCATTTTTTGTCTCCCTGTTCTTGACTGGGCACTTTCTGAACTATTGCCCCATTCCTGATCACAAGATCAGGTTCCCCTCCACTCCTACGGGCCTTCAGTTCGTCTCTCAGAGCCTTGTTCTGTCTCCTTTCAAGTGGGGTAAAATCAGGGTTTATATAAACCCTGTCTTCTGGCTTCTTTACCCCTTTGTTTAGTTGTGGAGCATTTCTGAGGATTTGTGATTTGGCCTCTTGACTTTTCACTTTTATTCTCAGAGGTCTCGGTTTCCTCCCCTCCGCCTTCCCAAGCCTAACAGGCTCTTCTATCTCCACCTCTTTCAGATCCGGGCACACCTTTGCGATTACGCTTTTTGCCTCTGACAAGTCACCTTTTTTTCTGTCTTCATTGTTCTCTTCTGCGCTTTCCGTGACATTTACCAGAATGAGGTATTCTTTTCTTTTTTCCCTCTCATTTCTTTCGTCCAAAGCAGCTGCCAATTTATCATCCACAATCTTTTCTATTTTTTTATCAAGGCTTTCCTTTGCAAGTTTTTCATCCAGCAGCGCCAGACTGTCTGCCATTTTTTGAGTAACTGCTGTCAGTCGCTCAATTCTCGCTTCCAGGTTGCCCACTTTTTCCTTCCCCCCTTTGAAACAAGGATCACACACCCACTGAAAATTGAATTTGGTTTTATCACTCAGAAATTCAAATTCATAGATCAGGTCTTCTTCTTGCAGTACTGACTTCTAGACAACCACCATCATCCTTTTGATGGTTCTGTTGTGTGTAATAACTGGGGACTTTGGTCATGTAGTACATGTATAGATATCTTCTTCTTCGCAGTACGTAGCCCCAATCAACACACTTCTTCCTCTTCTACCAATCCACCTGCCGTAACTGGCGTAAGTGTAACCGACCTGCTCTCATGGTGACCTCAGTTTCGGTTTCCAATCCAGTCTATGCTTTGGTGCGTTCGGGTCAAAGTCATGGGGATCAGTGTGTTCTGGGGAGCTGTCGGTGGATGGTCGTGGTGGCGCCCTCGGAGGAGGACCTCACTCACGCTGGCTCCGCGACTAAGAGAATAGTGTCGTCAGTAGGGGGCTTAGTAGGTGGTGTCCTGAACAGGCTCCACTGAACTCCACCGAAGTGACTCAGCAGAAGTGCAGTGTCTCCTCGGTTGGTTGCCTCCTGATGGCCTAACATAGATTCACTCCCCTTGGACTGCTGTTCTCAGTTTCTGCGACTTGAACAAACCTGGGTGTAGCTGCGAATTGGGATTCGGAACGAGCGGCGTGGGAGCAACGCCACTGTACAGCCCAGAAGATGGGACAGCAAAAAAAAAAAAAAAAAAAAAAAAAAGTTTAAAAATCGTCTGGATACATTACCAAAATCTTTAGAAGTTTTTAGAATCTATGACTAATAATGATTTATTAGGAACATTTATGCCGCATCAACCTTGACCAAAAGGAAAAGGAAAAATTGTTGTTTTTATTGTTTGCTATTAGTCTGTGACATTTTCTGTTGAAATTTGTTGTTAGTATGATGATTATTATGGGTCTGTTGAGGTAACAAATGACCTTCGTCATCACTTTACATTTGAAAGTTGTATCAAATACACTAATTCTGTCTTTAAGTACTTAAGATGCCATTAAAAAACCCAATTACAAGTTAACTGAATATTTTCTACCAAACTATTAATTGATTCATGTCATTCTTTTTGTTTTATTACACAATGTGTGAAAAATGTATGACGAACATCAAAGTTACCTAAATAATTTATTTTCCAGTTTCTGGCCAAAATGTCTATCAATAACTGTATTTTTGTCAACTGCAGTAAGCAGAATGCTTTAAAGAAAATAATAACTTGCATGAATAAAGTTTTTTTCAAAAAACTATTGAATTATTTATCATAATTCACTATTTACACCATAGGACATGTATGACGAACATCATAGTTACATTAATAATTTTCATTAAGCACTATTTTTTCATTTATCTTTCTATGAAGGCTGCAAAGTGCTCTAAATTAATTACTAAACCCACTGAAGTGGTGTTCATTTGTTTATTAGATGGTTAGACCAATAAAACCAGCTAAATTTGATAATTAACATTTTCTTGATGACGAACATCAAGTCCAGTAAAATGATTACATTAAACATTTGGATTAGTGTAGAAGAAAGAAATGAACATGCTGGTGTTAAATAAGGGTAGGGGTCAACTTTATATGACAGTTTAACTGTAAAATAAAAGAGAGCAAGTTAAAAATATATATCTTGAGGATTTTATTGAGCATTATAACTTAGGTATGACGGATGTCAAGTGTTACATCTAAGTCAGAACCTTTAAGAGAAAGTGCAATATTATTTAAAATAATATATTTTGTAAGAAACTTTTATACTCCTATGATAAAGTAATATCTGCTCCAACAAAGCATGACATTTTCATGTATTTTGGATTTATATAAGTGACAAATTTTTGGAAGTTTGATTTTGGTTGAATGATTACATCAAAAATGATGTTTGTCATCAACATTGGTTTAAGCCTAATAACTAACTGAACTTTCATTTTTGAATGTTACAATCTTTAGCGTTTACTAATGAGGTACTTTTGCATAACCTGTCCAAATTTCAAGTAATTTTACTGGAGTTTGTGTGTTCTAGCACTTGTTGAAATCATGACTATTTGCAATGTCCACTTTTGAAGACCAGATTTTGGGGCTGATTTGACATTCATTGTCACATAACTAAATAACTACTGATCTTATAAAGCTGATATTGTCTCTAGTGTCTTTTCAGACATTTGTCTATATGTTTATAACATAAGCACAACAGTCAGAAGGTTATGTGACAATTTATTGAGAATGTAAGTACCTGACCCTCTCCGTGCTCACCTTTTGGCACAGAGTCAAATAGATAAATGTGTGGCATGTTAAGTGTTGATTATGATTGATTTTACCTCTGTTGAATGTATGACAATTTTATGCAGTTATTTTTTTTCTGCTATGCCTTTGCTTTCATCACACCACTAATTTAGCATGAGTTCGTTTATTCATTTAAAAAAAATTCCAAACCATATAATCTGAATATTGCTACAGTACTCCCCGTTTATAGTAAACTCGGTTATAAGAAATTTCGGTTACAGTAAAGGAAAGCACTGGTTCCCGGCCAAAGGTCTACTGTTTTATTACTAAATAGACCTCGGATAGTAGCAACTCGGTTATAATTAAAAACCTGCTATAGTAAAGTTACTTTTGGTTCCCCACAGGACTGGCTCCTCGGTTACAATAAAAAAAAATTGTCCTCTTCGTGACCTTTGTAAATACGTCACCGATGTATGCATCACAGTCTCACCACTCCCTCACCCATAATAACAACTGGGTTATAATTATGTAGTAAATAATATAGTATAATATAGTAAAGTCATTTGTGGTTCCTCCTCGTTACCCCCCAAAAATTGTCCTCTTCCTGACCTTTGTAAAACGTCATCAATGTATACGTCACAGTCTCACTACTCCCTCTACCCACCTTCATCAACGAAATTGAAAGGCACTCAAAAACATGTTTCTTTCCCCTCATTACTTAGTGGAAAAAATATATATACAGCCGAATCCGCTTATAAGAAACTCGGTTATAAGAAAACTCGTTTGCAATGAAGCAAAAAGAAATTCCATGCCGAACTTCTTCTTTCTTATCTATGATCAAAACTGGGATATAAGAAAGTCGCTTATAAGAAAACTCGGTTATAAGCAAGCAATTTTTTTCTCCCATCCGCAATGGAAACTTGGATATAAGAAAATTATGTCATACAAGCGAGTTGGTTTGCAGTTCATTTTCTTATAAGCGAGTTCTATTTACTTATAAGCGAATTACCATTGACAACATTTTCTTAAAGACCCACCAGATCACGTGTCAAAATCACGGGTTCCATCACGTGTTTTCCCTCTTATAACTGGTACAAAATCTTGTTTTGACCAGGCTTGACTCCCATACAAATGCCCCCAAATTCAAAACGAAACATCATTTTAAAGAGCAGCCTCAATTTGAAGTTTTGGGAATTTGTATGTGGGTCACAGCTACCCAGAAAAAACAAGGGAATTTAATTGTGTTGGCTCAGTGTGTCTTTAAAAATGAGTTGGACCTGAACTGAAAGGATGTTCCGAGAAAATTGAAGTCGTTCCAAAAAGGGAAAGTTTACCTCATACCAGTTGTGTCACAGACAGTCTAAACAGTACAGGCACTTGATTACAAGACTAATTGAGTTGTTTTTGTTCCTTTATTCCATACTTTCCTTCAGTATTCTGTGCAAAATAAATGTTGAGCAGAAGAAAAAAATATGAGTACTTTTGTGTTGGTGGTAGAGAGACTGTCCATCCTTACATTTTCAGCAGCAATGGCAGAGAGGAAAAGGCAATTCATTTCTTTAAGAAGATAAATACAAATAACTGAATATGTGGACGAACATCCACATAAAAGCAAACGAGTTTCGGATATAAGAAAACTTGGATATGGTAATAAGCAAAACATCATCTCCCTTCGATTTTCTTATAACCGAGTTTTGCTGTATTTTGATTTTATGATGTAAAACATGAGTCATAGGTCGGAAGTTTCCTTATTGTCCATTGGCATTGTACAAACGCAAAAACAAAATTGTCTTCCACTGTGTAAAGTAAGTTATACATCCAAATTAGAATATTGATTAAAAACAAGAAACAGAAATTTACATTTAAACAAATATGCTACTCTCACACCACACCCACTCATTCATCTGCTCTCCGCTATCTTGCTCGCTCATCATGCAACTCCATCTGCCTTCATTTTTGTTTTTAATTTTCTGTTCTGTTCTTTCTTTTTTTCCTCCTTTGTTTTGCATTTTTTCCTTTTTTTTCATGCACCAATTTATGTAAAAGCATTTTTTTCTTCGTTTTATGTTTCTGTTTGTCTTTTATTTTATTTTTTTTCTCTTTTTCTCTTTTATTTTTTCCCTTTTCAACTCAGTTATAAGGGAAAAAAATCAAAATGTTTTCTTTTATCCGAGTTTCGGATATAAGAAAACACAGATTTCAGAAAACAAAAAAAATATCTCCCTTCGATTTTCTTATAACTGGGTTTTGCTGTAGCATCATAAAAATGCGATATTTTATTGCAGGGATGATAATCTATTATCAGGCATAATGTCTGTAGGCATAATGTCCAGTAGGCAAAATGTCCGGTGAGCATGGTGACCATAGGCATAATGTCTGTAGGCAAAGTGTCCATAGGCGAAATGTCCGCAGGCAAACTGTTCGGTCACGGTGCGTGTGTGTGTGTGTGTGTGTGCGCGCACGCACGTGCGTGTGCATGCATGAATAGATTCAAAGGCGATTCTGGAAGTTAGAGGTTGTACACTATATGCTTTTACAGCTAGTTTTGTTTTGTGCACAGGGAAATATACCATGTATAAACCCAATCACCTTTCTGGACCTCAAACCATATGAGGAAGGGGTAGGATGGGTTTATATTTAGTATTTTACGTTAGCTTTGACTTTGAAAAACAACATCGGATAAGATAAAAAATATTATCAAAACTTTACTATATCCGAAAATCGTTTATAAGAAAAACCTGTTATAGTAAAGGAAAAGCCTTGCTCCCCTGCACTTTACTATAAGCGGGGTGTACTGTATTTGTTTATTGTATATTCTTATGACGTGCAGGGAGGGGATGCGGACAGCAACGCCTGTGTGGCAGGAGCGGTGCTGGGCTGCAAACTGGGACTGGACCACATCCCTGACTCCTGGAGGACAGGCCTCAAGCACACAGAGTTTCTGGACCGCATCATTGAAAGGTGGGCAAACACAGGCATAATGATACACTGTAGCATAGGCATTCAAAATGTACTTTATACGACCTTGTACTAAGAAGGTTGTGGTCTGGGCTTTTGTTTCAAATCTGTTTGCTTTTATGTTGGTCTGTTTGTCTTTCTGAGGATTTTATAAGAAAAAAAGTTATCAGCAGGGCTCCCAATCGTCCCGCAAAACAAGGGGTCCCAGGAACTCCTTCACTTACAGTATAGAGGGTCCTAGAGACGGGATAGAGGGTCCCAGTGGCATTGTGAATGCTAAAAATAATTTTTCTAGTGCATCCCTGAGACCCCCTGCACATTCCTTTGGAGGGTCCTTTAGAATTTTAGTACTTCCAATGGGGGTCCCTGGGAGCCCTGATCAGATTTAAAGTGACTTTGGTGGGTGCTTAAGGTTTCAGTTGTAGATGTTTGTCTTCCCAACAACAATATATTTATTTCTGTTACCTACAACCAGGGAGGTTTTATATTCCTGTCACATCCCAGTTCTTCAAGAATATTATTTTTAACTATTGAAGTTAATTTGGAATCTTATCAGATAATGGTTTTTTAAAATATTCTTTTCTTAGCTGGTAGAATCGCTCAAAATACTGTGAGCTTATTTGTATTTGATAGGATTTATTTTTTGGATTGTAGGGTAATAGTTTTGAAACAAGATCTTTTTTCTTGTTTACATGCATGTTTTGAAGGGATTTAATACCTATAGTGTATTGCTGTTCTCCAGTTATCAATGTAATAGCTTAAATTATATGGTTGTATACAGAGGAAGTGATTTTGTGCAGGTGTCTTTTTGGTGTGTGTGTGTGTGTGTGTGTGTGCTTGCACACAATTATGTGCATGCATATACATAATGTGTATGGATAGTTTTTAACTTTTCGACGGTTCTTTTTTGCATCCCACATAATAAACCTATGCGTTGATGAAACCACACATCAGGAAAAAAGCAGGAATCCTGATTTTGTCTCTGTTGATTTTCAGGAAATCCCAAAATCGCATGGTTGAAAATACTTTAGCGACAAGCAGTTCCACTGGAATTATATTAAAAAAAAGGTTGTTTCACAGTTGTAAAAAGAAAGATGAAAGCTGTGTATCGAGACGCTCTTTTTAATGAAAAAAGTCCCAAAAACCAATCGTTCAGCTTCATGGGGTGGCCCTTAACCCCCACAAAGGGGTTGATTCCACCAAGGCGGCCGCTGGAGCCCCGGCCTTCCTGCTTTTCACTTTCCCCAGCTTCCACCCTTGCCTATTTGCCTTGGCATAAGGCTGTGTCAGAACAGCTGACATAAGCTAGAACACCAAGGCTACATCAAAATGTTGTTACGTTCTGCGTAGTTATGTGTGGGTTGTCTTTAGCCATGACAAGTTCCTAGCATAACATCTTCAGTCTAAAATCCTATAAAGTCGGAGTGTGGCTGCCCACGTGGCGGGGTGATCGAAAACGATCACACGCGTAATGTTCTCATCCCCAGCTGGTGCATTTGTACCATAGTGGTTTGGGATGATCCCTGGAGTCTTTGGGCAAGCCAGGGTAAGACAACAACAATAATAACAAACAACCCTTGCCTATGTAACACCATTCATTTTTGTTTTCAGATGGCTTTCTCTTCAGAAGGAAGTGGCCAGTCAAACACCTGTGGTGGTGCAGGAAAGCGAAAATGCCCCCCTTCCGCAACAGTGAGCCCCACACGTGACCAGTGACTACCGTTCTGAGCTAACAGTAACAATGGAAAACATATGGTACTACATACCTGGCCCAACAATAGGAGCTGACGAGAACCTTTCAATATTAGAGCATCTGCACAGGGGGAGAGAGAGAGAGTGAGAGAGAGAGAGAGAGAGAGAGAGAGAAACTGAAAACTTTATTTTGCAAGGATAAAGATTTTAGGCTGAGCCTATTCTTCCAATCAAGAGAGACAGACAGACAGTCGGACAGATAGATATGGAGAGAGTGGGGTGTCAGATGAAAGATATAACAGAAGTAAGAACACGAAAGAGAAAGAGAGTGGTAGAGAGAGAGAGTGGAGTAAAACTGAATTATACAAGAGGGAATGAGAGAGAAATGAAACATTACAGAGATAGTTACGTAAGAGGTAGATCATAGAGAAAGAAAGAGGAATTGCATAAGAGAGAGACAGAGAGAGAGACAGGTGGATAATTATAAACTTTAATAAAGCAGTAAACCTTGGGTTCAGGCTATGTACCATAACTTTTTTTAACCATAAGGCAATACTTTTTTTCCCCAGACTTAGACCCCTGTGTTATATATTGATATAATATGATTAATAAAATAGCAAGAATAACGAAATTTAAACTTTGTGTTGGCCCATTCTCCTGCCCTTTTTCAAAAAAATCTTACAAATAATTTTTCTCTTGAGCTCCTCCGAAATCGGAATGTGTCGGCTGTACGCAGCGTGGAGACCAGTGAAAACTGAAAACCGGACACATATGTACTTTACCCATTATGGCCATATGGCCTGGGAACACAGAAGAAGAAGAAGAAGACTTTGTGTAAAATTTGAGGGAGGGGTTGCCTTATGATAAGGTGAGCCTTATAGTAAAACAAATATGGTATTCATCTTTTGGAAGCAGACAGTGTAGAACTGTCGTAGAAACTGTCGAGGTTTTACCAGTCATTACTGACATCATGAATGAATCTCTTATCACTGGCATAGTTCCGCATTGTTTTAAGCATGCTTTAGTCATACCTCTTCTTAAAAAGTCAAACCTCAACCCCGAGCAGCTAAAACATTATCGCCCAATTTCGAACCTGCCATTCCTTTCTAAACTTCTGGAGCGCATTGTTCTCTCGCAGCTATTAGCTCATTTAGAGTCCAACAACCTTCTGGAACCCTTTCAGTCAGCCTATCGGAAGCATCACTGTACAGAAACTGCCTTGCTTAGGGTTGTAAATGATCTTTTACAAGCTTCTGACAGGGGTTGTGTTACAATGTTGTCGTTACTCAATTTGTCGGCGGCGTTCGACACCATTGATCATGGTATTTTACTCGCTAGATTATCCCAGCACTTTGGTTGTTCAGGAACGGTCCTGAACTGGTTCACTTCTTATCTTCAAAACCGCACACAATGTATCCTGATAAACGGTGTTAGATCTGCAAATTTTGAGCTCAACTTCGGTGTGCCCCAGGGCTCGGTGCTCGGGCCTGTTCTTTTTACTATGTATACCAGGCCCCTCAGCTTTCTTATTGCACAGTTAGGCACTCAGTACCATTTCTTTGCTGATGACTCTCAGCTCTATCGTTCAGCGCAGCCTGAGAATCTTGCTTCCACTTGTGATTATCTACAGGCATGTATAGAGAGAGTGGCTGAGTGGATGTATGGAAATAAACTTAATATGAATGATGAAAAGACTGAAGCAATGTGCGTAGGATCAAAATCAAAATGCAAAGATATTACACTGAAAACCATGTCTGTGCATAAATCTGAGATTCCATTTTCTTCTTCTGTGAAAAACCTGGGGATTTTTCTAGATCAGTCCCTTACCATGGAAGTACACGTGAACAACCTCTGCAAAGTTTTGTACTTTCAGCTCAGAAGAATAGGCAAAATTCGTTCTTATCTCTCAGTTGACTCTACAAACAAACTATGCGTCTCTTTAATTCTTTCTAGACTTGACTACTGCAACTCCCTCTTGGCTGATCTTCCAGAAAAGCTGATTTCCAAACTCCAACACATTCAAAATCACGCTGCCAGACTTGTTCTTAGAAAGAGTAACAGATCCTGTGTTACTGAGCTACTGAATACCCTGCACTGGCTCCCAATGAGAGCCCGCATTGAGTATAAAATTGCTATCATTTGTTTTCAGATTGTCAATCTTGAATGTATGCCATCCTATTTATCTGATCTTGTCTGTCCTTACACGCCCTCAAGAGCTCTCCGATCTCAGGATGCCAACCTTCTCTCTGTCCCCCGCTTCTCTCTCAACTCCTTCGGCAAAAGAAGTTTCTCTGTCTGTGGCCCTGTCACTTGGAACTCTCTACCAATAACTCTCCGCCAAATCCAGTCTCTACCCACCTTTAAAAAACACCTGAAAACACACCTCTTCAAAAAACATCTGTAAAACACAGTTTTGCCCTGATGTCAGTCATGCGCATGAGCTTGAATTGAATTTGTATTGCTTAAAGTCTTAGAACTTTTGTCTTAGAAATGGTTTTAGTGCTTTTATCTTAGAAATGTGAATGTATACTGCCTAAGGTTTTTAGTGCTTTTTCTTAGCATTTCTTATTATGTTCTCTTTGTTTCCTTACGCTCTGTCTACCTGTCCTCTCTCTCTCTCCCTCCCTTCCCCTCTGTCTCTCTCTCTCTCCCTCCCGCCCCCTATCTCTCTTTCTCTCTGCCTCTCCGTCTTACTCCTGTCAAAGTTTGCCCTGCCCACTTGTCTCCGCCTTTTTTTGTGTCTAACCCTGAACCCCCCCCCCCTTACCCTGACCCCTCCACCTCCTCCCTGTCTCCTCTCTCTCTCTCTCTCTCTCTCTCTCTCTCTCTCTCTCTCTCTCTCTCTCTCTCTCTCTCTCTCTCTCTCTCATGTGTTATTAAATAATGTTACTATTATTCTATATCATTGTTATGAAACATGGTGTGTCAATGTGTTAATTTTTAATTTATATTTTTACATGGTTTTATCAATGTTTGTAAAGCGCCAAGAGCTTGCTTTTAGCATGATTTGTATCGCGCTATATAAGTGAAATTATTATTATTAATCTTGATTGGCTCCACCAGTACTTTTTTTGCGCTGTGTTCAATGTGTAAGTGTTCAAGAAAATATGTATTGCAGACTACTTCTATGCATTGTATATCGGAGTACATATTTGAATACATATTATTAAGTACGTTTCTGCAAGTAAGGCATCAGTATGTTAGTACAGAACGTGATTTCTTCTGTATTATCCGTTTATTTAGCTGCCTATAAGTTTTGTTTATTTTGTTGATTTTTTTATAGTTTTTTTATCTGAATGTAAGCCACACTGAAATCTGTTTCTTCTGTGTGCCTTGTATTATCTGTTTATTTAACTGTCCATAGTTTTTTGTTTGTTTTTTATCTGAATGTAAGCCACACTGAAATCTGTTTCTTCTGTGTGCCTTGTATTATCTGTTTATTTAACTGTCCATAGTTTTTTTTTTGTTTTTTATCTGAATGTAAGCCACACTGAAATCTGTTTCTTCTGTGTGCCTTGTATTATCTGTTTATTTAACTGTCCATAGTTTTTTGTTGTTTTTTTATCTGAATGTAAGCCACACTGAAATCTGTTTCTTCTGTGTGCCTTGTATTATCTGTTTATTTAACTGTCCATAGTTTTTTAGTTTTTTTTTATCTGAATGTAAGCCACACTGAAATCTGCTCTGGAATCTTCTGGAAATGAAAATATTATTTCCACCTACGTGTACTTGTATTTGTGGCTGAAGTTTGGGCCTTCAGTACAGTAAGAGCTGTGCCGTAAACAGAAACCAGATCTATAGAAAACAATCCTGGTGCAGCTTTGTCTTTGTCAATAAGCATGTCTCTCAAACTGGGGATCCAGCATTGGCACCGGCAGTTAGTGCTGCAGCAAAGGGGCTTAGTAGACCTTTGGGGACCTTCCCCAGTGTCAGCTGTCCTACAGACCTTTTGCCTGGTAAGAGAGTGGACAAGACTTCTCCACCATAAATACATTACTGCCCAGTGATCCAGAATGAAGACAGGAAATCTGTGGCTAAAGGACCAAGGGTGTCTTGGGCATGTTTTAAGGGTGCTCGTGTGTGCAATATGGAATCGATGTTTATATCCACCATTGGGATACCGGGGGATCGTTCAGCACAAATAGTTCCCATACTCTCTGGAAGTTCCGTGCTAGCAACTTCCTCTAATGTATCACTCTCTTTGACTCAGCTTTTTCCTTTTCATACTGTCAACTATTTTTTTGCCTTATCGGCCTGTTCTTCTGCTTTAAAAAAAGAAGAAGTTCCAAGTCTTTTTTTCCCTATGATCTCCTCCAACATTGGAATGTTTGGCTGAATGCAGCGAGGAGACAAGTAAAATCGGAAAACCAGACACATCTCACCCATTATGGCCATATCATATGCCTGGGAACGCATAAGAAGAAGAATGTTTATGATTACATGTCAATGATTACGCATATGTCTTTGCTTTTGAACGGTGTTTACAACTAATGTGATTTCATCAGATTTATTTAGACAGTGGAGTCAAATCGCATCGCATTGGAATCGAATCGTATACAGTATAGCAGCCCATTGCGTCTATTTTCAAAGAGAGTGAACAGTGAAAATAGAGAGTAACAGCACTGTTATAAAGTATACACGAATAACTGAACATAGATCAGCAAAGAAACTCTAAGGTTTAGCAATAATTATGGACACGGCAAAGAAATGAATAAAATGTCATCAGCTTCTAGCATGCATACATTTTTGTGCATGGGCCTTTGCATTGTTTATATGTCACGGGGACATTTGGAATCTGAGAGCATTCAGAATTCTGAATTTCTCCAGGAAGAGCCTGAATTTTCCAAAGCAAGTGGTTGCATGCTATTCAGAGAGAGAGAGAGAGAGAGAGAGAGAGAGAGAGAATATGAATATGAATGTTTTATTGAGGGTAAAAAGGATAAGCTACAATAGCTTCTTTGCACCTTGCCCTCTCACTCACACACACACACCATGCATCAGGCAAAGACAAATTGACATAAAAAAGATCAAGTCAAGAAAATAAAACAAAAATTAATTAGCACATTAAATAATTGAAAAAGAATAAAAATGGGAATTAAAAGCAAACATGGATAATAATAAGCAATGGTGAACATGAATTGGTGGTTTGAGTTGATTACAAAACAAGGAAACAATTCTGAGACAAATCACAATTGTTCAGAATAATAGCACTTTTAAAGGGAAAAAAAGATAAGATGGGAATATGAGAGGGGGAGAGAGATGGACAGAGGGGGGGGGGGATAGAGAGGGGGGGAGAGAAAGAGACATACATACAGGGAGACATGAGATTTACAAGAATCTTAGCATAAGTAGATGGCATTGGTAATGTTTACACAAACTCCAAAGGACAGAATGAAATTTTTCATTGAAGTTTTGTGTTTTCCCTGGCAGACATCTTCGAAGCATCTGTGGGTGCCCAATCCTTTGGTACACCGGCTTCATTGCTTCTCCGATGTCAGCAGGAAGTGGATGGTCATGAGGGGGTTGCGTCAAGTTGTCTGCCCCTGCCCTGTTGAATGTGCACCATGACCGTGGGCCTTCAGGACACAAGGTGTGGTTGTGGTTGTCGTCGGTGCTCAGAAGAAGCTGGCCCACACTGCCCGCTGCATTCCCGCCAGGTCCCCCACGTTGGTTTTTATGGCGTTGCCATAATAGTTGGTGAGCTTCTTGATCCACGCATCAGTCAGCCTGCCACGTCCGCCTGTTGGCTCACTTTGGGCCTTCTTCTGCTGTACAAGATTATGCAACGCAGTCCCAATTCTCTTGGTCACATGGTTGACACCCTCTAACTTTTCTATGGGGTAGCCATCATAGGGATCTGCCGCTATCACATGATAGTACGTTTTCACGTCACCATCACCGATCATTTATGTGTATCTGAATCCATGAAGATGAAGAGAACGCTGGAAAATCTTCAAAGCTCCCTCCATCTCCATGGCATTAGATGAACATTCAATGGTGATCTGGCACTTATCATGATGTTGGGCCACCCACTCTGCGTAGCCATCATCATCTGGTTTGGGACCCGATGCGCAAACCTGGCAGAAGTTGCTCAGTGTGATGAAGTCGATGATGAGGCCTGTCATGTTCTCGATGACGGTGACAATGCCATTGTGGGATGAATGGCCTCTTTTGCCAGCTACCGTCGATAGAAACTGATGCATTTAGTATCCCGTCGTCATTCGGAACACCAATGTTCATATTGCCGTACGTCTTGCGGATCTGGTCGGCGGCATCCTGGAGGTGCTTGTCTGCTGCCCGCTTTGCTCCCAAGTGAATCCTCTGCTTGTAAAAATACTAGGTTAGTTCACTCATGGGTGCTGGCATTCCCATCAAGGCAAACAGCCTCTTGATCTGGGAGAGGGAAATCCCAGTAGATGATGTGGCAGCGGTGACCAGACGCCTGTTGATGTCATAGCCCGTATGGACAGTGCCGGACTTCTTCGATGTCCAGTCAGCAGACAGCTTCCCGCAATCAGTGCAGCGCAGTTCCAGCAGACAGGTAGAGCCCAAACGAAGCTCCTTCCCTCCTTCACGTACAGCCAGCAGCTGTAAACAAACAAACAAAATTCAATTCCCTTTTCAGAAAGTCAGTGCAGTGAATCTTACACACACAACAACAACATACAGTATTTATACGGCGCCGATTCTTGATAGAAATCAAATCAAAGCGCGCGCACACGTTAGCATTCATAACGCATTCAAACAAAAATGCAATGCAAAGTGAACACACACGTATGGCATAAATGGTATACAGCAGAAACAGACATAAAGGCAAGAGAGAGGAGAGAAAGAGAGTGGAGCCTCAATGACGGGGAACAGGTGGGTGTTGAGGTTAGATTTGAAAGCAGAGAGGGTCGGTCGCTGACGGTGGGGTGGGGGTGCTTTTGTGTGCGTGTGTTGCTTGTGTGTATATATATGTTGTCGTGAATAGATACCTTTATTTTATGCTTGCAAATTGTGTGACAATGCATACTTGTATTAGACCTATGATTATAAGTAGTAGTCGCAGTCATAATAGTAGTACCTAACCCCACCGAGGTGAATCAGCAGCAGCACAGAGTCTCCTCGGTTGGTTGCCTTCTGACAGCCTAACATAGATAAGATTTAGCTCCCCTTGGACTGCTGATTTCGGATTCTGCGACTTGAACAAGCCGGGGTGTGGTTGCTAGTTAGAACTCGCAATGAGCGGCGTGGGGGCAATGCGTTTAGGATAATTATGTATCACACTCCACTAACTGGGCAAATTGAACAGTCTTACCAGAGACCATTCTTTGTTGTTACACAATATAATCTCTTCTTCTTCTTCTTCTTCTTCTATCTTCCTTTCTCTCTTCGTGTCTCTCTTCTCTCATCTCTCTCTCTCTCTCTCTCTCTCGCTCTCTCTCTCTCTCTCTCATCTCTCTCTCCTCTCTCTGAGTTTGTAGGTAGAGTCTCTCTCTCCTCTCTCCTCTCTCTCTCTCTCTCGCTCACTCCCTCTCTCTCTATCTTCTCTCTCTATCTCTCTCTCTCTCATCTCTGTGAGTTGAGTATTTAGTCTCTCTCTTCTCTCTCTCTCTCTTCGTATCTCTCTCTCTCTCTCTCTCTCCTCTCTCTCTCTCGTCTCTCTCTGTCCCCACTCTTTCTCAAAAAATCTAGTTGATGATTGATTGATTGATCTATTTGTTTGTTTATTCGTATTTTTGTTCATTTTTTTACTTTTAGAGGACCTGGATGAAAAGAAGTATGTTTACTTATTCAGTTATCCTCATTAAACATTTCGAGTTTCGAGTTTCTTACAGGCGAAGTTGTGAAGTTGAAACTTTGTATGTCTCTGTGCCTTCATTGTTGATGTGTCTTCTGCCCGCATCCCGGCCTCACGTTGCTAAAGACTATATAGACTTTACTAAGTTGCTGAGGAAAATCTTATCTCCAGCCTTGATTTCTTCGCATCTCTCTCTCTCTCTCTCTCTCTCTCTCTCTCTCTCTCTCTCTCTCTCTCTCTCTCTCTCTCTCTCTCTCTCTCTTCTCTCTCAATGTTCATTGATACTATTAGTATTACATGATGCGTGTTTAGAACCAAGGACAGAATGGAAGAATAGGCTCAGCCTAAATTCTTATCCTTATTAAATACAGTTTCTGAAGTATGAAGACAGTCTGAACATGTAGAGTTGTTATGGCAACCTTTTGTAAGATGTTTCTCAAACGGCTTATATCATTGGTTGACATTAGCCCGAAGTTTGGACCTACACCAAGTGAGAGCCACGCACTAAATGCTTTTCTACAGAAATGGAAAATCACGGGAAAGACCACGGCTCTCAAACTAGGAGGCATCTGCCCCGGCTCTTAGTGCTGCAGCCTTGGGGATTAGTTGGCCTTTGGGGACCTTCCCCCAAAACGTTTGCTGTCCTGAACCCGTTTTTGCCTACAGGGTGGGGATGCACCCTTAGCAAGGCATCTCCAGTATTAATAGATGTTATCCCAGCCCTCCGGAACAGCAGCTGTCCCTTCTGCTATCTGGAAGACGTGGTCGGAAACGGCAGACTGACGTACTCCAACGTTATTGATTTGGTGTTGGTTCCGTTCCGTGCACACTTTGACATTTTGTACGTCTTGCTGCACCGTCAGGAACATGATGAGACTGGTTGTACATGGTTGATTGAAACATTGAAGTATTGAGGCAAGAAGAGAGAGAATGACAGAGTGAAAATAATACAAAGGTAGAGAACTTTCCTTAAATTAACTCCCCTCCACCGAAGTTGCTTACGACACCCTCCGCCTAGCTGTGCATGAGCAAGAGTCAACGGGAATCGAAGCCAACATCGTCCTCAAAGAAAAAGGACGTGGCAGATTTGCCTTTATTACCCTCACCCACACAGAACACAACAACGATGGTATTTTACATGCTTGAAGTGTATTCATGCTCTCTCTCTCTCTCTCTCTCTCTCTCTCTCTCTCTCTCTCTCTCTCTCTCCTCTCTCTCATCTCTCTCCTCTCTCTCCTCTCTCTCTCTCTCTCTCTCTCTCTCTCTCTCTCTCTCTCTCTCTCTCTCTCTCTCAATCATACACGCACGCGCACACACACACATTTATGTAGAACAGAAGAAAAACATTTATTCATCACGAAGCAAGAGACGTAAACATTGAATAATTTGTAATAAACAGAATCGTCGACTTGAAACGACGCAATTCACAAAAAAAGATAATGTCTGGGAAACCATTCAATGTATGATTGCATGATAATGGCTTTGTCTGGAGATGCACTGGCCTGGCCTGTCCTTGGGGATTGTTGAATGCGTGATAGGTTTCCTAGTGTGGTGTGTTTTGCCAGTGGGCTCTGCAGTCATGAAAAACGGACTGGTACACCCATGGGGACACTTTCGCAAGGACTCCTTCGCGTCATATCTAATTGGTCACTAAGTCGAAAGCAGGTATATGCCTTGCATGCTTAATGGAATGTCCCGTGCATGCCTACACCTACAATAACATAGCACGGGCTTCCAAGGCTGGCGTAGGCCTGCTCTTGTGCTGGTAGGGCAAGGTGGTGTAGAGTGCATCTCTGGGTCCCATCAGCACCATACACATCGGGGTGTTTCTATTTCATCAGGGGTGAGTTTCACTAGGGGATCGCTATTCGGCGACTAAGAAACTACTTTACAAAACGTTTGCGGAAGAATATTACAAGCTCTTGTCTGGTTGGCAAAAAAGGTATCATTTTAACCATACCTTAATGGGCCAATCAACAACAACAAATGTATTAACCCCTTGCAAGTCACGTGATAGTTCACCGAGTGCTTGCTTGGGGAGAGGCTCAGAGCGCTCGCCAAACGAAGGTGTTTCTTAGGGCCGTTTCTGCTGAATTGTGCTAACAGCTACGAGCGTTCGCCCTTGTGAAACGGCCCCCGGGTGTTCATTCAATAGCAACTGCACAGATTTAATGTCCTTAATTGTGCCTAAACTTATATAGGTCATTTCAGAACATTGGCATGAAAACGTGACACATTAGAAGCGTTATAAATGAACATGGGATGTTTTATGACTACAAAGTACAATTAAAATTATCTGTTTTCGCTAATGAAATATAAACGCTTTCAGATAGGCTTTCGATTGCGTTGTTTAGATGAACATAAACAAATGCCATGAACGCAGTGAAAGGGCGAATTTTCTGGATTTTAGTTTTGTTTTAAAAATAAGATCGATGCTCAGAAATTGAAAAAAAAATCGTCTGCTAAACGAGACTTTGAACTGAGTCGAAATAGGAAATGATGACAGGGCTCTTGAACGTGAAGGGTGGAGTACAATCGCATGATGCCGATGTCAATGTGCTGCAGTCACGGCGCATGAACTGCACACTTATGTGTCAAACTGTATCTTTCATTGATTTTCGCTGCAAGACACCATCTACTAAAAATGGCTGCAGAAGACAAAGGACTGAACTTCATCAATCAGAAACACTCTGGGAATTCACAAGAAACGGCTGTTGTGTCCAAATCACTATTCCAACTAGTTTCTTAGACACATCATGACACAATGTAGTTTTTAACGTCCAAATCAGTACTCAAACTAGTTTATTATACACATCATGACACAAAATAGTTTTTCAACGTCCAAATCAGTATTTCAACTAGTTTCTTAGACACATCATGACACAATATAGTTTTTAAATGTCCAAATCAGTACTCAAACTAGTTTATTATACACATCATGACACAAAATAGTTTTCAATGCCCAAATCAGTATTTCAACTAGTTTCTTAGACACATCATGACACAAAATAGTTTTTAACGTCCAAATCAGTATTTCAATTAGTTTCTTAGACACATCATGACACTATAGTTTTTAATGTCCAAATCAGTATTTCAATTAGTTTCTTAGACACATCATGACACAATATAGTTTTTAATGTCCAAATCAGTACTCAAACTAGTTTATTAAACAAACATCATGAGACAAAATAGTTTTTAGCGCCAGAGTTGGGGGGGGGGTTTCTACGTCAGGCTGCATGTTGCGTCACAAGTAAAATAATTCTCAAATTCTTCTTCGCTGAGCGTGGCCACAATCAAACCCCGTGCTTAGAAAAAAGCCAACATTTCAGTTGCGGCTTTAGACGAGTTAGAGACGAAAACGATATAGCCAAAACAGGTGAGAAAACTTTATTCTTCAAACTACAGTAGTCAACAAAGAAATGTTTCACGCAGTGAAAAACTTTTTGGGTGCGGGTAAGCTTATGTTAGATGTTTTTCCACCTTTGGACTGGAACCGCTAGGCTTATCTAATTTTCCGGTCACGTGATCAGTCAGAGAAGGGAACGTCATAGTTCCAGAACATTCCTTTTCCGCCAAACCTCAGCAGAGTAAGGTGGGTCTTACAATTTGTTCAGATTTTAATTTAACACTTCTTGCATCTGATCGTGCTTTGCTATGGCTACAGTGCTTATTTTGGGCCATTCAGTATGCAGACGTTTACAGGAACACATTCAGTCAGCCACAGATACACGACTCAGATCTGATTTGAATTTAGCCAAGCAAGCAAACGTGCAGATTTTTGGCCAAGGCGGGTTGACTCTACGCCGGTTGATGGCCGATGGCGGCAGTTTGCTCAGCTCCATTTTGCAACAGTACCCTAAACCCAAGGTCGTAGTGTTGCAGCTAGGGGGTAACGATTTCACAACATCGCTTTCCCCTGACGAATTTGCACTACAGCTTTTAGCCTTTGCAGGTCTGTTGCATGGTAGGTACGACGTGCAACGAATTATTGTGTGCACACTCCTGCCACGCTTCCCTGCCATACATGGTGGCCACAGAGCAATGACGCGACAAGCGGCCAACCGTTACTGTACGTGGGCAGCAGCAGTGAACGCTGCCCTGCTACAACAAGCAGCTGACATAGCGACTTATGTTACAGTGTGGCCACACAACCACAAATTTTCTTTCTCCACTGAGCATCATGAAAGAAGCCGGCGGCTGTTCGGAGCCGATGGCATACACCTGTCCCGACAAGGACAATATCATTTCTATAAATCTGTGCGAGGCGCTCTCATTCAAGCACTCAAATCTCTCTCACCTTAGAAGCAGGTGCCGACTTAATATCATCCATTCCAGGCGTTTGTGTTGTGCTGCCAATGCATGCAAGCAAGTCACACACAACAACAACAACAAAACAACAACACACAGTTGGGCTATTCCAGATGGGTACCACCTCACTTATTTGTTGTCTGGGTACTACCTTGCATACATTCTGGATGGGTACCACATTGCATGACTGCAAGCAGCACATATTTAGTTGTCTGGGTACTACATTCCAGATGGGTGCATGACTGCAAGCATCACATATTTAGTTGTCTGGGTACTACATTCCGGATGGGTACCAACTTGCATGACTGCAAGTCTCATATTTGTTGTCTGGGTACTGCATTCCGTATAGGTACCACCTTGCATTGACTGCAAGCCTCATTGGTTGTCTGGGTACTACATTCCGGATGGGTACCACCTTGCATTACTGCAAGCCTCATATTTTGTTGTCTGGGTACTACATTCCGGATGGGTACCACCTTGCATGACTGCAAGCCGCATATTTTGTTGTCTGGGTACTACATTCCGGATGGGTACCACCTTGCATTACTGCAAGCCTCATATTTTGTTGTTTGGGTACTACATTCAGGATGGGTACCACCTTGCATGACTGCAAGAATCACATATTTAGTTGTCTGGGTACTACATTCCGGATGGGTACCACCTTGCATGACTGCAAGCCTCATATTTTGTTGTCTGGGTACTACATTCCGGATGGGTACCACCTTGCATGACTGCAAGCCTCATGTTTTGTTGCGGTATTACATTCCGGATGGGTACCACCCTACATTACTGCAAGCCCCATATTTATTTGTTAAGGTACTACATTCCGGATGGGTACCACCTTGCATGACTGCAAGCCTCACTACTCTACAACTTTCTGATATGTCGCTCCCCCTGCGGCCTTTCTATCGTCACAGGTTAACGATGAGATGGATAGGCATGTCGGTAATCCCTGAAAAATAATATATTTTCTTTCACAGTTATGAGAAGGGCGGCCACAGCCACCTCCATTTTGACACTTAGGACATAGACAACCATGACGGCAGATATATCATTTCTGGCCAGATATAATTTCTTTTTCTCAGATGCCGAAGCACCACCCACAGAAAAGGTCGTCAAGGCGAACGTCATCGTCCCCATATGCCACGGCACGAAAGGACACCACAGGGGCACAGAAAGCTCCTGCTGAGAAAGCCCCTGCCAAGGGGCGTAAAGACACAGCAGTGACACAGACAGCCCCTGCTGAGAAGGCCGCTGCAGAGCCGGCAACGGACGCATATATAACTATACTTCATCTGTCAGCTTAGAATGAAAGTGTTCATGGCGGTTTCACCCACAAAGAGATACAGGTTAAGGGAGATAATCAGTTCCGAACATTCAAGGAACATAGGACAATAGGTCATGGCTAGACCAATTTTCCAATAACATTTCAATGTATGTCATATTGTTTATAGATTCTCGGAGCAAACGGAAGTCATGTCATGCGCAATCGATACTTTATGTTTGATCAATGTGTTTTATTTTATTTGGGTAATCATTCGCTCATTATCTGGTTCATATGTTTGACCAATGTGTTTTAGTTTAATTTGTTAATTCATTCGCTCATCTAGTTATCATATGTTGGTATTTCAAATTCACTAAACGTGGAAGCAACTGCAAATATCTTTCGCTGAGAGCCGATTTAAAACGATTTTTCACCAAGAGCCCGGATATCTCCTTCAGTGTGCATTACGCCAACATATAAGTACCTGTCAGCACGCATGTCAATATGCATAGAATAATGTAAAATAGTACACTCATTTGATTACAACTGTTGGCACAAGCAACAAAGAAACTATGTAAACAATGCCTTTCCTTTAAATGTTGTTTTCACCACGATTATGAGAGAATGTGGTCACTTTTGCAAATCTAAAACACTCTTATAATCATATGGAAAGTTCACACTATTAATCACCCTTAAAAAATGGAGTCAAGAAAAATCAACACAATGGCAATGTTAAATAAGGACTTGAGCGAAATGAGGGGAATTATAGCGCAAACTGTAATCAAGATATAATTTCAAAAAAAGATAAAATTATACAAATACTGGGCAAAGGTGAAGTTTAGGTACCCCTCATAATTATGGTCTTGGCTTTCAAACTCAATGCCGGTTCAATACAGTTGTCTTTTTATATTGTGAAAATAACCATAGCCCAGCACTAACTTTATCTCTTACCCTATATATATAAATTAATTCAATTCTTACCCAAGCAAAGCAAAACATTGCTTATTTATTGGGGAAAATTTGTGGTTTATGAGAAAATTCGAGGGTGGGACAGAGGTGGGGTACCGAAACTAAAACACTGAAATAGCAAACACCCGATGGTGCCATAGATGGGACACAGACACGACTTCTCCACTGAACTTGCAACACCAGCACAGGAGCAGGCCTACATCAGCTTTGGAAGCCTGTGCTATGTTATGTAGGTGTAGGCATGCACGGGACATTCCATTAAGCATACAAGGCACATGCCTGCTCTCGACTTGGTGACCATTTATATATGACGCAAAGGAGTCATTCCCCTCCATTGGAAAAGTGGTATCCACATGGGTTGTTCACCCTTAAAATATAAGAAAATAATGATTTTTTTTTTTTTTGAATTTTTTTTTTAATAAGTTTAAAGAGAAAAAGAAAAAAAATATAAAAAGAAATAAAAATAATAAGTAATCTTTTTTTATTAAAATAGAAAGAAAAAAATTTTTTTTTTTTTTTAAAATTATTAAAATCAAAAATTAAAATTAAAATAAAAATAAAAATAATAAAAAAAATAAATAAAAAAAAAAAAAAAAAATTTAAAGGGGAGGGGAGAGTAAATTTAAGGATAAAAATTTTTTTTAAAAAAAAAAAAATTTTTTTTTTTTTTCCTTTATATTTTTCTTTTTAAATTTAAAAAAAAAATTTTATAATAGAAAAAAAAAAAAGTTTTCCTGACTGCAGAAGGCCACCGGCAAAAACACTACCACTCAGAAAGCTACTAGTGTTGCCACTACATCTTTTATTGATCAGCTATTTAGGGTGGCCTTCCCCAAAATTGCAAACTTTTAAGTAAATTAGATTATCACAGTTTTAATTATCATGTTAACATTATTCAGGTTCAAGCGTTTGTGAAGAAAATTCTTTCCATTAAATGTTGGAAAAAGTCTGTTCTGTTCCAATATGCCCTAGACAGTTCTAGCAAAATAGAGAAGAAAAAACAGTTTCAAAAGCATACAGTGCCTTTGAGACCAAAAAAATAAACCCCAAATCACACTAAAAAAATAAACTAAAGAAAAGAGCTCAAACAAGCAAAAAAAAAAAAGAAAAACAACAAGAAAAAAACACCAAAGAGAAAATACAAACAAAGACAAAACAAGAAAAAAAAAAAAAAAAAAAAAAAAAAAAAAAAAAAAAACAACAACAAAACAAAAAAAAAAAAAACAAATAAAACAAAAATAAAAAAATCCTCCCTCCACCAAAAAATAGGAAAACAAACAAAAAACCCAAAAAATAAAAAAAAGGAGAGAGAGCAAACCCCACCACCCCCCTCTAAAAACAGCAACACACAAAACACGGGTGGAACAACAAGCGAATAATCCTTTACGATTTCACTATCATCCTCATCTTGGGCCCCCCCCAAAATGGATGGTCAATTGTTGGTTCAGAAATTGAGTGTAGTGCGAAAGGTTTGAAGGTAATGCCAATGGAAAGAAATGATAATACTTATTTACTGGGAATAGATAGCTGGCTGACAACTGAACTTTACTGTGACACTCCCCTGTTCTGGAGGGCTTCTCTCAAAGTAAGTTGCTTTGACCGTTTGTGTGTGTAGAACTTTTTAAATCATCTTCAAAAAATGTCCACTATACTAATTCTTCATAACACAAACAAGAGCATGGTTATTAAAAGTTCTCCGGATCCTTTCTGATGTTTATAATTGATGAAGACCAACATTGATCAAAATATTGCCTTGGCAGGTAGGGCACACAAGGGTGGAAACCTTAACAACAGCAGTAACTGTGAGAGCTGGGCCTGAAAAAAAGAAAAGAACAGCAATGTGACTGTTGTTTTGTATTGAACTCATAGTTTGTTTGGTACTTTGCTTGTTTGCTTGCTGAGTTGTTTGTTTCTGCCGCACCTGGTTTTCAGAGCCTCCAGCAGTGTCTTTTCCTTGGACTGCTGTCGATGCTGCAGGACAATGTTCACCAGGATGAGAGCTGGATTCAGGGCTGAGTTGAGGGGCAGCAGGAACACCACCATGGCACTGTAGACCCCGTGCACCACCGCACTCTGTGACACCAGCGTCCTGACAATACCCAGCGACACCCAGCACAGCGCATCTGTGCCTGCCACAGCCCTCATCAGCTGCACCGCGCAATACACCCGTCTCCTGCTGGGCTCCAGAGCCAGCTGAAAACGTGGGGTGTGAATCTGCACAACAATTAAACCGGCTATGATGATGGCAGAGATGATAGCATTAATGACGATGATGGCCGTGAACCACTGGAAACCTCGGTGAAAACGGAAGTGGTCGAACAAGGCCAGGCGACACAGACCAGACTGACCCTGGACTCCCCAGTGGGACAGACCAGGGAGAAAAGGTACAGCGGACAACAGAATTCCAACAAACCAGGTGACTACACACACAGCACGTATCACACTTTGGTCGTTTCTCTGTGATTGTCTGGAGTGATGCAGAACGATCATGTGATTGATAGTGATTAGAAATACAACACTGATTGAAACCACACTGGACAACACAGACAGAAAACCAGTGACTTTGCACAGGGGACTGCCGGTCCACTTCTGTTCCATCTGGACATAACGTCCGTGGAAGGTGTAGTCCGCAATGAGGGCAGCACTGACATGGCAGCCCATGGAGATGTTGGCCATGTTCAGGTGGACAATGGTGGACACAAAGTCACCTCCAAGGGTTTCCTTGAAGGCAAACATCACGGTGATACAAACCAGGTTACCCACAATGGCGAACACGGCCATCACCCAAAACACAGTCCTGTGCATTGCAGAGGGCAGCAGTCTGTCACACGAGGGAAGGATGCCCTGAGGAGAAAAGCACTCAATGTTATGCAAGTCTTCAGGGAGGACGTTCTGGCAGCAAAACCTGTGGTTGGAGGATAGAATAGTTTCCAAATGATCTGACCGTGATAAAATGTCAAACGAAAAATAATGCAACAAATTTCCTCTGATATCCAGCATTTTGAGTTGTGGCACGTTTTTGAAAGTAAGAGGACCAATAGTTTCTATGACAGAAAAGGACAAATTTAAACCCGTTGTACGGGGTAAATACAGTCCATTGTCAAATACACTAACATGTGTCTGTGATAGACCCAGTTTCTTTAAGGAATGTAAACTGATTCCCTTGATTTCATTCTTCAATTCACTTAGTGGATTGTGTGTCAACAAAAGAACTCTTACATTTATTGTCTCTTTAAGAACAGTCACATCAAGAGTTTCAATAATGTTATTGGACAAATCAACGAACTGCAGATTTACCAGCTTCACTGCAGATACGTTTAGTAAGGAGCAATGTGATAAATCAAGAAACACCAGATAACAATTCTGTGTGAAATCAACCGGTGACATTCCTGATCCAGAGGCATGGACCTGTCGAAGGTTGGAGAAGACTTCAGCAGAGAAACGATGCCTGCAGTGAACAGAAAACCCCCAGCACACACAGCCCTGGGGGCAGGCCCTGTCACACAGCAGTTCATCATCCCGCTGGGGACACTGACCCCAGCCGTCACACAGGTGATCTCCGTGCACACACACACTGGACGATCGGCAGCGATACAAACCAGGACATGTCACTGTCTCACAGCCTTGTTCATCCTCTCCATTGATACAGTCAGAGTAGCCGTTGCAGCGTGTGTAGAAAGGCAGGCAGTAGGTCCATTCGCCTGTACAGTTGTAGTGGCTCACTGGACAACAGTGGTCAGTGGTCATTACTCGCTGGTGAAAGTAGCCTGTGCCGTCTAGGTCAATGTGAAGTCTGCGCCCGTAGCTTACCTTTCGTTCTGGAGGTATGTATGTGCCGGTTCTGTCCCTTCCGTATTTTTGTGTGCTCCAATAATTGTACACTTCATCAGAATCGTCCAGACAGTCTGAAAAATCATTGTTATATTGAACGTTTGACACACACTGGCCGTTATTACAGTGGAAATTAGAACAAGATGGATGTTGACAGAAATCCTCGTCACTGTGGTCAGGACAGTCGTGCCTGAAGTCACACACTACAGTGTAGGGAACTGGGGTCCTTTCACCATCATCACATGTGAACACAGAGTACCAATACTTCACTGCTTCTTCAAGTGCAGCAATTTCATTTTCTGTGTGTCCATCAGTTTTGTTAAAGGAAAATGGACACTGCAAGAACTCTGTTTTCCAGCAATGACTACTGAAGTCACATTTCAAGAAAAAGTGCACTACATGATCTGATGGACAAAGAAATAACAGCTGCTGCGTATTTCTGTATATGGACTGGACAGACTGTGTATGGTGATGGACAATTTGCAGAGCAAAATAACCTGGGGAGGGCAACTTTCTCTCACAGAGCGCAAGCCTATACCGTTCCCATTTAGATGGATCTGCTGTCTTCACGTAAAAATCAATCCATGGTATTTCCTTAAGAAGGCCGAACATCGTTAAATAATAGTCTTTAAGGTTCTAGGGAAAACCCCATCTAATTAAATGATTAACGTTGTAGACCAGTGTTTTATCCGCCCAGTGACGAAATTTGCTGTACAGAAAAGGCACGTTTAACCATCCGATCATCAAACCAAAGAAAATGTCCATTTTAAAGGAATTTTCAAAAATAGGTAATGAATCCATTTGTTCTCTTTGTGTTTTTATTGAAGCCAATCCAGCGCCCATGCTTTGACACTTGTAAACAAAGAATGTTTGATAATCATAGGCTTCCAGTAAAATCAACTTGAAACACTTGTTGGTGGAAGCCACCATCCCCTGGCACTGAGGACTGCTGAAGGGACAGTGCTCTGTCTCATCCTGACCACTGTCACACTGCATATGCTGATTACAATGCACGTGACGCTGAAACCTGAAGTAATGGTCCACAGAGCAGTTGAGTGAACCAGAAGGCAGCACCTGGGGCTGATGTGCTTCAGGCAACATGGAGAAGTACAGTCTGAGGCCTGGATGCAACCATTATATATGCAAGTGATTCGAAGTGATGGTGGGAATACTTTAGGCATTGTAAAAAGCTGAATATAGATGTGACCATAGGCGGGTTTAGTTGCTTTCAGTTTTCTGTACGAGACATCCATTCTAGTTAGATGCCTTTGTCTGCTAGGACTGTGCACTTGCTGGACACTGACCATTGTGACATGTCCAGCAGGTCCGTTCAGCTTTTGTTTGAAATATTTTGTAACATAATAGCTTTCTACAAAAGGCATGATGAGATAACCAGTATGGCTTGTTATATACTGCAATATAAAATTGTGCTGTTTGATTATACTGAGAGCAATTTCTGCCAGAGGATTGTTGGTGCTTAAAATGAAAGTGCTCTGTTTTGTAGATTCAACAAATGTTTCTTCCAAACTATGATACTTACATCTGAATTTCAGCTGGGAATATCTCCCATAATATATCACTGGGCTGAAATGAGTAGAGTTACACCAGTACACCAGTCTTCTCACACGAACACGAAGATACAATTTCTGCAGTGTTCTGACATGAAGCTTGCAGAAGGACGTGGAATGTCCACAGAAGCCGTGGATCACCCCGGGCAGTGCAGGGAACTGGGACAGGCTGTGCTCACAGTCTGAGGCATTGATCTGCACGGCAGTGTGGTTGGGGAAGGCCTGGTTCCTGGGGCACTGCACGCCAGGGCACAAGGCACAGAGGTCCTGGGTAGCACGAGTAGTGGGAAGACTAAGGGTGTTGTCTGTGCTGTGTACACCGTTTTCCATGTTATGTGGAACATTGGTAGAGTGCCGACTGAGGATGTTGCCTGTTGTTCTTTGCAGTGCTTTAACAAAGAGATAATATATCAGTTTTAACTCGTCACCAGAAATAAAATGCACATACATTCTTGTCCTGTGCCCAGGTATACAGGGCGAAGACTGACTTTGTTTTTGTACTTTACTCCAAATTATTGTATTTTTTGAATAAACGAAAGACTCGTCTATGTGTAATAAATGTAAAGAACCCCTCGGCACCTTGTGGCGCCCGCTACTCAGCTTTATTGAGTTGTAGTGTGCAACTTTGCACACTAATGATGCACAGGGGAGACCACATTCTTGGGCATGGCGAGAGACTCAACATTTCAACAGAAATCCCCAATCTACGGGAAAGCTTTGTTGTTGCTTAGTTTCTTTCAAACAGACCGTAACATTAATTAAAACGTTCTAGGCTTCTTTGACAGACCTTTTTTTGAAGAGAATGGCTTTACTTCAGCTTCCTGTGTCCATTTCAAATGCAAGCATACAAGCATTATAAATTGGCATATTTTTACAATTACCCATTCAGTCACTGTGCTATTTCAAAGTAAAAGTAACACAAAAATGCGGGCTTTTGAAGACCAGTGCGTAAGTAAATGCTCGTCCCCACATTGATATCTGTATCCATTTGTCCATTGCCATAATTATTATGTGTTAATCGATCCTCAGCATATCAACATAACATGACAGTCCAAAACTCAAGTAATTATTAATCAACATAAAATGTATTTTCTTGTAATTGCATGGAAAACAAACTTGGCTACCAATCTCTGAGAAAAGCATGACATGCTAGAACAAATTGATTGTACAGTTTGATTACCAGAGTTATTGATGTATCTACTTAATAAATCAGAGTACAGAGGACTTCTTCTTCTTCTTCTTTCAAATACGTCGCTACAATCCAGTAGTCTGGCGTAACTGAAATGGGGAGAGATTGCGCAGAGGCGGTATGGTATATTGACGTTGGTTGACTGCTAGCTGTCTTTTGAAGGCCTCAACTGGATTGGACGGTGCTGTTATTCCGATGGTTCCACTCTGTTGGTGTTCTAACAAAGAAAGAGTTTTTGAACTGGTCAGTGTTTGAGGAGGAAACTTTTCTTGCTTTGTTGTCGTTTCGAACTGAAGATCTGATTGGGTTCAACGAGTAAGGAAGTCCGGATCTTATCAGTCTGCTCGATTTGTGATGTGATGAAATCTTCAGGGGGTAAGGCTGGTACTAACCCCTTAAACCGGCGAAATCTTCAGGGGGTAAAGCTGGTACTAAACCCTTAAACCGGCAATGGAGTATAAAAGGAGTGAGGAGATAGTTAACCGGTACTTCTTGTTTCAGCATCTTCAAAAATAATTTGGCATTTGAAGCACAGCTCGCGAGAAGGATAGTTCATACTTCTTGGTTCCCTGTTGTGCGATCCCTGGGATCGGTTTACTCCCTTTAACCACTCTGTAGTTTCCATGGTCAATCGGAGGTGTTGGCGCCTTTGTTGAAGGGATGGAATCTGGTTTTTTCTGGAAGTAAATGTAGGAAGTGGTGTTAATTTTGCTCAGCTGGTTCTTGCAATAAACACACTATTTGTTTAAGGGGATTCCCTGTATCTGTGCAAGTTGCGTCCTAAGAAAGTGCGCCCAAACGTAATTGAGACAGTTCGATACTAAGGAAGCAACATATCGCAACGTCGAAAAGTATTTTTGACTTTCAAATGTTGATTTGCTCAGAAGTCCTATAACTCGTACCTTTCCCTGTTTCTTGAACATACATTTCTGTTAGTCTAAAACATGTACATTTCTGATGAAGACAATGCTGTGCCCAATGGACCCCCACCTAGTCCTGATTGTCTCCAGAATCCAAGGGAACCCTGTCATGTAACTAAGAATTTCCACTAACTGATTACTGTGCCCAAACAGTGTTTTCTTTGCAAGCCTGAGATTTGCTTTTGAAACCGTCACCAATGTGTTATCAGGGCATTCAAGGCAGGTTAAGGGGTTTTTTGAAGGCTGATGCAGATCAGAAAGCATTTGATAATCATCAATTTATCGCTTTATTGCATGACTATTTTGGCCCAAAATATTAACTTTTTTCATTTTTTTTAACAGACCAAAAAAGTATTCAAAGTTAGAAGTTCAAATCTTTTTCTCGGAGTGCCAAATAAGTCCCATGTTTTGACGCCATTTTATGTCTGAATTGTACAGCTTTTCAGCTCATTTCTCTATGTTAATCCATTATAATCTCACTAACCTTGATTGTAGAGCTTTCTGGCCATTTATGTTTCATGTTTCATAAAAAAAGTTTGTCTACGCCCAGATATTAATTATTGGTCTTAAAGACGAAATGTTCAGTTGTCATTAATACCAAAGACGCATACTAATATTATTTTAATGATCTCCATAGTGTATTCTTGCTCTAAATCTCACGTGCAGTTTACACCTGAACGAAATGCAATATTGATGAAAAAATGATATTTAAGAATGGTTTTCTGTCCCATTCGGCTGGACCTTCTTTCTCATGTTTGGAGATCTGTACATTTTCCATCTATCTTAAGTACGGTTTCATTTTTAATATTGATTAGGTTTCGATCCTGTCGATGCCTAAGCATATCGTAACCACTATGTTACATATCGCGTATGCTATTATGTAGAGTTTGTATCTTAGCAAGCTGGAAATACACAAATATTATTTGTATTTGATTCTGCATACTAATATTTTCTTTTAAGTATTTTGCATGCTTTCGAGATGAACTTTGTGTTTTTATGCGTTTGAATTCCCACACCTCTGAGCCATACAGTAAATTCGGTTGCATCTTGAGAAAACAAATGTCTTTGAAAGAATTGTTTGTCTTGTCATTTCTGTCCACTTTTCTGTCTGTTCTACACAGTCTCTGTCTCTGTTTTGCTTTGTTAATTAGACCTTCAATGCCTTGCCAGATAATTAGGAGTGAAGATTGTTCTCTGAGAGATTTATAACTTTGCAAGGACGGTTTTGAAAATACGCTCCATAAATCAGCGAGAAAGATGTCCACCTTTCATACGATGAGAGGAATAATCGAAGTTTTGCTATAGTTAGACATGATATACAATCTTCAGAAGTCAGATATTTATTGCTCTATGTAATTTACCCATTGCAAGTGGGGGTACTGTTACATACCACAACGCTGTCGAAAATCCGTCAAACACAATGCATGTTTTGTGACAAGTTTAGTCAAGTGTGTCTGTGTACAATCTCATGTCTGTCCCTGTGTGTTAACATGGATAATGCTGTGCAGTCCACAGCACACGACATAAGTCTGTGGGGTCTGTTTGCTGTCTGTTTGCTGTGTCGGTGATAGGAGGGGGGTGGGAGAAAGGTCATGTTCACAGTCTCTGTGAGAGAGTTTACTGTCTCTGAGAGAGAGATTGATGTATGTGTATCTGTGTTGCTGTCTGTGTGTGTGTCTGTGTGTGTGTTGTGTGTGTGTGTGTCTGTTTGTATCTGTGCATGTGTTTGTGTGTGTGTGTATGTCTGTGTGTCTGTTTGTTGTGCATGTGTGTGTGTCTGTGTGTGTCTGTGTGTCGCGCGTGTGTTTTGTAAATCACGATGTGTTTGACTTCGAAGTCTGTGTTTCTTTTGCTTTGAGAATATAATATGCCTGTGTCTGTGTGTTAGTTTGCTGTCATTGTCTATGTGTCATTTAGCTGTCTGTGTGCCTGTTTGCTCTGTTAGTTGAGAAATGTCAGCCAGGTAATTAATCGCAAAATTGTTCTCTGTGAGATTTATGTCTCCGCAGAACAGTTTTAAAAATACGCTCCATAAACGTTGAGCATTAGCAACACAGGACATGCAAGGGAGGGAAATCGAAGTTTTGTAAAGTTAGAGAGAGTGAGAGAGAGAGAGAGAGAGAGAAAGAGAGAGAGATACCAGAAAAAAGGACACTGTCTCTTTTGCTACCTCGCCCAACATGGTCTTGTGTGTGTGTGTGTTGGTGCACGTGTGTGTGTGTCACGGTGTTCACGTGTTTTAAATCTTATAGCTGGTTTGACTTCGATCTACGTTTTGACTTTTATTCCAGAATACAAATGTGCCCAAATTGTAAATAACATCATTGTATTATTTAGCAGCCTCAATTTGAAGTTGGGGTACAGCTGTATGAGTGGCGACACCTTTATTCAGAAACCAAGGGACTTAGGGGGGGGGGGGGGGGATCGGGTGGTCTTCTCCGATGTGTTTGGGTGTATGTATGTGTGCGTGTGGATGTAAACTTGTGAAAGATGTGTTGTGGCATTCTAGTGGGGAGGGGATTGGGCTGGTTTGGTACATGTCTCCTTATGTCAAGTTGAATATGAAGGGAAACAGTGGAGAATCTGAAATGTTCTGTACTGCTTTCCTTCTCCTTGTTGTTTTTATATGATCTGAAAAAAAGGGTGATGTACATTAAATGCTTTAGAGAACTATTACAAAATTTACCATTTGGTAGTATTCATAGAATTAATCTACACAAATTGATCAATTGCTCCTTGAATTCTTGCTGTAAGAAACCGGAAATCTTAGTCTTAAACTTGACACTATACTGCACATAATACAATTCTTTTGTACCATTTGGTATAGGTGATTGAATTGGATGATTGTGTAGTTGTCGTTGATATAAATGGGACTTAAAATTTATCAACCAAAAAAAAGGAATGGTTCCAGCAAAAAAATAGTATAAGTGCATGGCTTTGCGTCATCGATTTATCGGCAAATGCGTAGCGCGCACCCTCCTGTGTCTATGTCTTGGTTCTTTCCGTGTGTTTAGGGATAGGGTTAGGTTAGTTAGATGGTCTTTTCTTTTGCCACAAGCATCTGTTTTTTTGTGTGCGTGCATCGTATTTTTTTGTGCATTAAATCGTGTGAGTCGGATGGCTATCATTGGTCAGTTTCATCTGTTTCTGTGGCAGTTTGGTGTTGCATGAAAGTGATCTTTCGTGGTAATTCGTAATTGAACATTTAAAGATTGTAGAAAAGACCATGTGCCCTAAGGTGACATGGGGCTTATTAGCACTGATTGACAATTCATTGTAAGGATGGTAATGTTTTAGATTGGGTTCAAAATATATTACAATTAAATGATTGCTAAACAATAAATGAACACTATTCAAACTTAAAACAGTAGTTCGTTTTTTCAGTGTCTATAGACAAAATTGAGTAAACGACAATTGATGATGTCACATATGTGTGTGTGTGTGTTGGTAATGGCGGGCTGAAAAACAATTCAACAAATGTGTGAAGACTGTCACAAAATGGCTGTGTGTGTGTGTGTGTGTGTGTGTGTGTGTGTGTGTGTGTGTGTGTGTGTGTGTGTGTTAGTAGAACCGAAATCATTTTGCCCAGTTCATGAGATAGTCAATTTCACAGATTGGGCGTAACACATATGCACGAACAATATTTTCTCATGCACAGAATTTGCCCATTTCATGAAATGGACTAGCTCGCATATCCCTGTGTTGCCATGGTGAAAGAGTGAAAAATGTTCACGTGTACAGAGACCTTTAGGACTTACAATACGCGAAGCAATTTATCAGCACCTGTCCTGGCAACAGTGTTTATGGCTCTACTTGAGCAGATTAGCCCGCTGTGTGACTTGTGAATATAAAGCGCTTAGAGCTTGGCCTGGTTTCTATGACAGGCGCATATAACTGTATGTAACATGACATAACTTTACATTAGATATCCAATAAAAGTGACTGGATGAACTCATAAATGGTAATAGTGGTATCAGGTGACGTCACAAATGGGCGTATTTCTTACAGAAACCATCAGCTGAGGTGTTTCCCATCATTTCATGTTAAGGGGAGGGGCCGAACTGCATCTGTGCGAAAGGATACGATTTCAGTAATTTTAAAAACATTGCAATTTGCCTCTCTCATTCTCTTACTCATAAGCCTATGCACGCATTCCTAAAAGATGCACGTTACTGCACGAAATATGTTCTTCCAGTATCTACGACGATTTGCATTAAAGATATACAAACTGTGTCCATTATTGATAGTACATGACACATATGGACGTTTCACACCAAGTATCCAACTTTTAGCCAAATTGTTTCATTTACCAGATTCAACAAATCGTTTTTGTCTTAAAAACAACAACAACAACAACAACAATTAATCAATCAATCAATCAATCGATCACTGCATTTTGAAGGATTTTGTTTTTTACTTCCAAATTGTTTTTGGTGACTGCGTTTGACACAAAACTTGTTTCAGAAGTAACGCCGATTTGGTCAGTCTCCCAACCATCAACGCAGTCATACTTCAGGGTTGTGGTGACGTCATTAACGTCTGGCTACATCATCATGACAGACAATCGGACCCAATACCAACGTATTGATATACATATGAGATTACATGTGCCACGGAGACATGTTATCATGTTAAGATACATACAACTTAGTTCAGAATATAGGTACCAATGTGTCGCTTGAAGGCTATAGAAAAAGAGATGACTCCACTTATCAGTATTATTATTCTGGTTATTTGTCTGCATTAAGTACTACTATACACAGGATATCAAAACTGGACATTATTACGGATAGACAAACAGACAACTTTCAGCTGAACTTTACGGTTGTTCCTGAAGATCACGCCCCTGTTAAATTAGCCAGCGGCCTGTGGAACTGTTCTGTTCCTCACTACGCCAGCTTCCAGCCCCACGTGGAGTGCAACCTGAAGACAGAGTGTGAAGGTGGACAGGACGAAACAGAACACTGTTTCTACAGCAGTGCTGACTGTCCGGGCCTGTTCTTAATGTGCGGCAACTGCTATGCCTTGATTGACGGGCTGCAGTACAATGAAAACGAAAGGGGCGATTTTAACGAACAGATTTCAGCAGAATGCAGAGCTTTGGGGGGCTCCTTCAGTAGGCCGGTGTGTGAACAGAACTGGCGCTCTGTACTTCTGCGACTGAAACTGATCTCCTGGGGTAAACGTGTTGGAGTTATAGTTGATTTGTATTACAATGACGTGTCAGCTCCCAACATGTATAGACTGATGATTATCGGCAGACAAACGGTTTATTACCATTCTGTTAACGTTGATCAGTACAATGAAGGGGTGAAGATATGTCTTGCAACAATGGATGATAATCACTATTATACTTTTCGATGTAAACTACGTTATTATGACCATCGCCCTAGTGAAGCAATCTGTGAGATGAAAACAAACAGTAGCAGCAGCAGCTTCCTAAAACCTGTGGTGTTGTCCTGGCCACGTTCAGTATTAACTGACAACCCCCAGTCCCTGGTGACCTGTCCCAACCAGCACACCACACACGGCTTCCTGCTCTGTGGCTCCAGCCCATACCAGGTGTGTGGCCCACAACAGGCCAGCTCCTGTGGTCCTCACACTCACTCTGCTCACCAACAGACTCTGGACTCCAGACGCGGTGTTCACAGCACAATTCCAGTGTTCACGTGTGACAACGGTCTGTTCACCCTGTCCTACACCTTGGTCTGTGACTTCACAGTGGACTGTTCAGATGACAGTGACGAGCTGTTCTGTCTTCACCCAACGTGTCTGAACACCTTCACCTGTGATGATGGCCAGTGCGTGTCCTATGAAAACCGGTGTGATCAGATATCCCACTGCAAGGATGAATCGGATGAATCAGACTGCCCTATGTTTAAAAGAATGATAACTAAAACGTCCGTCTTTCCATGTCCCGCACTCATCCAGTTTAACGGCATCAGTTACTTCATGTCCACCCCAATGCGCGCGAACGAGTCATGCCCTGAAAGCCATTACCGTTGTCCTGGAGACTTCAACGACTGCCTGCCAGTGTACACCCGCTGCAATGGAATGCACGACTGCATTGGCCAGCATGACGAGGCAGGGTGCCAGGACCCGGTGTGTCCAGGGTTCTTCAGGTGCAGGTCCTCCACAGTGTGTGTCCACAGTGACCAGATGTGTGACGGCTGGCCGCACTGCCCGCTGAATGATGATGAACTGCTGTGTGAGGCAGTGTGCCCTCTGGGCTGTGTGTGTCAGGGCCACGCTCTGTCCTGTCCACAGCCCTTCTCACCAGCAGCAGTTCCTGCGCTGCGTTTGTTGGACGCCAGCGGTTCTGGGATGACGCTGTCCAGTGTGGGTCATCTCACCTACCTTGTCCACCTCATCCTGGCCAACTGTTCCCTGCTGTCCCTGCCTCAGACAGCGCTGGTCAATATCAGAGTGCTGGACTTCAGTGACAATGAGCTGCAGCACGTCAACATGACTTCGCTGGTTAATTTACACAATTTACGATCACTGATCCTGTCCCACAATCCACTGACCTCCATGCACACTGACCTGTCGTCCTCTGGTCAGCAGAAGGCACTGACTGTGGTTGACCTGTCCCACACCTCGCTCACAGAGTTTGACACTTTAGTGTTGTCCCAGTTTCCTCAAGTTCAGACACTAGTTTTAAATATGACCAGTATCAACACAATTGGCTCTGATGGCTTCAGGTTCACACCAAAATTGTCCAAGTTGTACATGAGAGGCAGCCGCATTAAAGATTTCCCACAAGAAGTATTGAAGCATAACACCTACCTTAAAATAATTGTCACAGATAATTATAAATTATGTTGCCAGGAAATTTTACCTGATAACTTCATTAAGTCGACCTGTTTTTCCCCCAAAGACGAAATTTCGTCGTGTGAAGATTTGCTGCAGTCATGGATCTACCGTGTATTCCTGTGGCTGATCGCCTGTCTGTCTCTGTCTGGTAACCTGTTCTCCTTCTGTTCTCGATTACTGACAAAGAGCATGGCCTCGTCCCATGGGTTCAGTGTGTTTGTCACCAACCTCACTGTGGCTGACTTCCTGATGGGTGTCTACATTGCCATCATTGGGTCGGCTGACGAACAGTTCCGCGGCAAATATCTCCATCACGATGACTCTTGGAAGGGCAGTGCTTTGTGCAAGATGGCCGGGTTTCTGTCCCTGCTGTCCAGCGAGGTGTCAGCTCTGGTCATCTGGCTCATCACACTGGATCGGTTCATCGTTCTTCGTTTTCCATTCAGCAGTCATCGATTCGACAGGAACTCGGCAGCAGTAACATGTCTCCTCACTTGGCTGGTGGGCTGCTTCCTTTCTCTGTTGCCTTTACTCCCTGCGACGGCACACTGGGAGTTCTACAGTCAGACAGGCATCTGCATTCCGCTCCCAGTTACCAGGAAAGACTTCAAAGGTAAAGCCTACTCCTTCAGCGTTCTAATCATTCTGAACTTTGTGTTGTTTGTACTGATATCACTGGGTCAAAGTTTCATTTACATGACTGTTCAGAAGAATACTTTAAAAACCAGCACAACCAAGGTCTCCAAAGACATGACCATAGCTCGACGGCTGATCACTGTCGCCATATCAGATTTCCTGTGCTGGTTTCCCATTGGACTGTGTGGGATTCTAGCACTGGCTGGCACTCCCATCCCTGGAGAAGTGAACGTGGCCCTGGCTATCTTCATCCTGCCCCTCAACTCCGCCATCAATCCCTACATGTACACTTTGAACATTGTCCTTGAAAAGCGAAGGAAAGCCAATGAAGCTAAACTTCTACAATACTCAAGCAGTTATGTAATTAGTTTTTTTCATTAATTAGCACTACCCTTCTATCATCATGCGTAATCTTTTCGTTACCTTCTGTTGTTGTTTTCGTTCCCTGGGCAGCTTAAACACTCTGGGGGCACACCCAGTGCCATGTGAACATTTCGCATGGCCTTGGGTGGGAAGATTACGTGTATGGCTGCTTTTAAAGGGCCCCGCCACATGGGCGGCCATACTCCGACTTCAGGGGACTTCGCTCCATTCATGGAACCACCCACACGTTCACTACACCCGTGGAGCGACAACATCCAACAATTCTTTATAATATTACAGCGCGCAGGGAGAACTGCCACTGGTAAAGACAGCTTCCATTGGGCACAGCCGTATCATTTTAATATTGGCCATGGGTCAATTTCACTTGCATCACCTTTACAGACACAGTGAATAGCCAATGACCCTTGGCCATTCGTTACCTTCTTACAATTGTTTTCTTCTTTTTCTTCTTCCTGTATCGAGATGGACAGCACCAAATAATATGGCGTTTGAAATCCAAACACTTTGATCTCGCTAGGCAGGTGGCGTGTGCTCTCGGCTCCAATTATTATTTTATTTTGGTCTAATATCATAGAAAATAAATTTTGAAATTGAAATGCAATGACTTGAGTTTTCCCCATCAATAAATATTACCAAAGTAATTATAAGGTACATTAATTCCATTGACAAAATATCCATTTCTCAATTCTGAATACAGTGGACATTATGAAAAGCCAAGGAAAGCCAAGGAAGCTAAACTTCTACAATGGTTCCCACGACGGTCTGATAAAAGATTAACTCTAACAATGCGAGTTTTTCTACACAGGCTTCTATAATGATAAGGTTCTCAGAGAGAGAGAGAGAGAGAGAGAGAGAGAGAGAGATTGATTGATTGATTGAATTTTATTTATAGAGGGTAATAGAGTAAGCAATAACATGCTTTTTTACATCCAGCCCTCTGGACAAAATACATATATAAAAGTAGAAAATGGAAAACGAAAATAAACACATACAAAGTAATATAAAGCATGCAAAAAAAACATCCCTATATTGTAACACATCAATAACAAAATCAAACCCATTATTATTAACTATACTAATTATTAACATTCAAAATGTGTGAAGTAAGCGCATACACACGGGAAAATAAAACCCAATCCTACTTTTCACACTCATCTTTAAACATTCAAAATAGAGAAGTGCACAAACATAAAAAATTAAAAAGTACCTCAATCATACTTCATCATTAAAATGTACTTATTTGAAGAAACCCATGCATATAACAAGTCAAACATAGTATTACTTTACCTACTCATCTTAGCATGCACAATTTAAAATGTAAATACATGTACCCATGGCAACATGAAACCTATTCCTACATTCCATTATTCATTTTTAGCATGAACATATTAAAAAGTAAACACACACTCGTAACAAAAGCAAACCTAGTCATATTATTTGCAAGCGAATACACATATTAAAAAGTAAAATACTGCTCATAACGAAATCAAGCCTAAACCTACTTTCTAGTCCTCATCTTTAACATGCACATAAGTAAAACTTAACTCATTACAAAATTAAAACTAATCCTTATTTTACATACTCGTAACATGTACACATTTTAAATTTAAAGCCGATACACATAATAAAATCAAGCCTAAGCCCATTTTACATACTAATCTTAAAAATACATCAAGCTTAAATGTAAGCACATAGGCTACACATGACAGAATAAAACCAAATCCTATTCTACATACTCAAAATGCACGCATGCACTTTGGAACAGTCAGTACACATTACTGTATTTTGTTGTTTCGTGGATGCCTTCCTCTCATGGCGACACATCACCACACAAAATTTGAAGCGATTCGGTTAAGCGGTTCGGGGGATATCCTTGGGACAGACAGAAAAACCCACATTACTGACTGTTCGAAAGTGCATTGATTCTGAATGTGTGACTTTTCAAGAGGAGGGGGAAGTTGTTGAAAGGGGCATTTTGTTGACTGAACTCGTTCTGATTAACGATTTTTTTGAATGAACTTAATGTTAAAAGAATAAATTCAGTTTTGTTATGAGCTGGGTGCGTTTTATTGAGTTCGTGAGTTTTCGGAGATGATTGTCTTTCTGGGCCTTAACTTTTGGTCGCTAGTGTACATGCGATGGGGAATCTGCGGAGTTCATATACTGTGATCGGATCTACAAACAGGTTTTCCTAGTTGAGTGCATGTGGGGGTGAGGGGTGTGTGTGGTTGACAGGGGACTAAAGGGCGACAGTAATTGTATATATAAATTATTGTAGATAATGTATTTGTGAGTTATTGTAGCGAGTAACGTTTTGGAGTAGCCTTTTGGATTACACGTTTCTTATTGAGTCCCCTTTACCCTTCCATTTACCCCCTGATTTAACTCGTTAGGACTGGTGGCTAGGGATGGTTGAGAAAGGGGAGGGGGGTATAGCCTGGGAAACTTTCTTCGCGTTTATCATCTTTCTTCTATCTAAAGTAAATAGGACCGCTCTTGTCCCTTTCCCCATCCATTTCATCTTCTAGGTTTTGTATGTATATGCGGTGTGCCTGAATCTTAAATAAATGTTGTTTTGTGAATGTTACTCTTAGCCTGGACTGGTGTGTGGTTGGGGGTGCGCTTGTGGTCCTGTGCTCCTCTCTCTGAATCGTCCACTCTTGGGGTTGATTCCTTGGGATTGACCCTGTGAGTTTGACAGTGTGTACTGTATGTGGTTAACAGTTTCCGACTGAGACCACTGTCCTGTATAGTAGTAGTAGTAGTGTAATAGGGCTAGAAGTGGGCCTATCGGCCCTTTCTTGATTGTTGAATTTGATTAGGTTTCACAATGATTGCGCAAACCTAAGCTAAACTAGTCTTAATTAATTTTTTTTATTTTTTGGAATGGACTTTCATTTTTAATCATAAAAAAAAATTGAAAGCTCTTATCATATTAGGATCTTGGTTCAGAAGATTTTTAAGTGTTAATATTAGGTGCCTGTTTGATGTTTGTATAGTGAGATTCCAGAGATTCTTTTAGGAATGGATATGTTTTTACACTGACTGCAATCATGGGTTCTCTCTCTCTCTCTTTCACCACAACTGCAGATTTCAAACCAACAACAGTCAATGCAATCATATAATTTGACATTTTACACATTTTATTTAAGTATTCTGATTAGGAGGCAAAAGACATTAACAAGTGAAAACATGAATTAAATCAAAATATGATAAATCATGTTATTGTCTGCATTCAAATTTAATATGCAGCAAACAAAGGTATTGCTTGTCAGATACTTAAGCCAAACTTCAAATCAATTAAAACCAGAAAACCCCTCTCTCTCTCTCTCTCTCTCTCTCATTACTAAGTTTCAATGACTAATTAAAATGAAAAACAAAACACTGCAGAAAGCATTTTCACACACGAGTTACAAACACTTTTCTCAAACTTTTCTTCAGCCATTGTATGTAATATACATCCAGATCTACTGCCATGAAAAAGTAATGCTATGAAATTATCAAACACAAAAATCGTATGCAAATTTTAAAAAAATGGGTGGCGTGTCTGGCTCTCCATTGAAACCAGAAAACCTCCTCCCAGTCTCTCTCACTGTCTTTCTCCTCTCTCTATCTCATATTACAGTGGAACCTCCCTTATAAGACTCACTCCCATATAAGACCTGCTTCTCTGAGACATTTCACTTCTTTGTAAGTATTAAAATTACCTCCCTTAAAAGACAACTCCCTTATAAGACCTCATTTTTGGATGTGTTTTTTGAAGGTCTTATAAGGAAGGTTCCACTGTACTAAGTTTGAATTTAAAAAACTACAATAACAACTGCAGAAAGTATTTTCACACACACAATCCTTACAAACACTTTTCTCAAAATTTTCTTCAGCCATTGTATGTACCGGTAATATACATCCAGATCTACTGCCAGGAAAAAGTAATGCTTTGAAATTATCAGATGGTCTTTGCACCCGTATGAGCTGTGCACGTTACAGGCGAAAACCTCATGGTCAGACCTACTGCCAGGAAAAAGTAATGCTTTGAAATTATCAGATGGTCTTTGCACCCTTATGAGCTGTGCACGTTACAGGTGAAAACTTCATGGTCAGATCTATTGCCAGGAAAAAGTAATGCTTTGAAATTATTAAGTGGTCTTTGCACCCTTATGAGCTGTGCACGTTACAGGTGAAAACTTCATGGTCAGATCTACTGCCAGGAAAAAGTAATGCTTTGAAATTATTAAGTGGTCTTTGCACCCTTATGAGCTGTGCACGTTACTGGTGAAAAATTCATGGTCAGATCTACTGCCAGGAAAAAGTAATGCTTTGAAATTATTAAGTGGTCTTTGCACCCTTATGAGCTGTGCACGCTACTGGCAGAAACCTCATGCGCTAACCCGCAAATAAGTAAAAGCATGAGCTTATTCTATCCGCTTATTTCTTAAACTTTTACTTATTTGCGAATATATACACATGAGGGGATATATGCACATGAGGTTTCCGCGCAGCCCCAAATAGCTCAGTGTGCAGAAAGGGAAGTCAAACATTCTCTCAAACCTGAAATCCCATGCTTCAATGTTATCTGAATCTTCCCAATCCTGAAATGGCGACCACATTAAAAAATAATGTCCAATGTGTGTGTACATGATGGGTGCATGGGATAGTGTTAGAGCTGCATATCTATCACTTTGTTTTTAGTCTGCCATCAATTTTGGCAGAAATGTTTGATTTTATAAGACCATGGTTCTGGGTGACAAGATGGCCGATCCTGAAGACTCTTTCTATCAGTTTTTTCAGTGCTGATTTCAGGAGCATGCCTCAACTACTTTCACCCATGTTTTGAGGATCTTACTTTGTTGTGCTGAGCGTCCAATGTATTTTTCCATTTATGTTCTTTTAAACTCCCCCCTTTAAAAAGACCTTATGAAAGGATTTGACAGGCTCTCTTTAAACAAAATACAAAGCTGAGGCAGTGGCAAGCTGTGGCAAGGATACAATATGAGGAGGTGAGAAAGGGACATTGGCCCCAAATTATTAAATAACAAAAAATCATCTGCAGCCTGCACAGCACAACCGTAAAAACAACAAATGAATTCAGTCACATATCGTGAAGAAAAGCACTCGTGCAGCTCAACATGAATGATACTATAACATAAAATAACAAATCAAAGAAATAACACAAGCCATGTAGTATTATATACCCACCACACCATAAAATACCATGCCCTAGCATATTATATCACAACAACACTAAAATAATTTATAGTAAAAGTTATCCAAAATTTTAAGATTCACATAGTAAGTGGATATTATAAGATTAACTTACTACGCCCGTATAATATTCTCATTCTTCCACGTACCCTTTTTTTGCACATTGATTATTTTTATCTCGTAATGGTGGGGTGTCAGGGTCTTTCCAACTCCACAAACTTGAAGAGAAATTAAGAGTGGCGATGTCTGCGATTGATCATTGGCAGTTACAAGACACCTTGTAATATACATTAAAATCGCTGCACTTAGCACACGTTAAACCCAGTGGCAACGAAAAAATTGTCATTTGGTTAACATTTTAACTAACACACACACACACAAAGCACATCTTTCTTCCTCATCAGTCACACAAAAATCGCATGCAAATTTTAAAAAAGGGTGGCGTGTGTCTGGCTCTCCATTGAAAATCAGAAAACCTCCTCCCAGTCTCTCTCACTCACTCTCTCTCTCATATTTCAGTGGAACCTCTCTTATAAGACCTCCCATTATAAGACTCACTCCCATAAGACCTACTTCTGTGAGACACTTCACTTCTTTGTAAGTATTAAAATTACCTCCCTTATAAGACCCCTCCCCTTATAAGACCTCATTTGGGATGTGTTTTTGAAGGTCTTATAAGGGAGGTTCCACCGTTCTAAGTTTGAATTTAAAAAACAACAATAACAACTGCAGAAAGTATTTTCACACACACAAGCCTTACAAACACTTTTCTCAAAATTTTCTTCAGCCATTGTATGTACCGGTAATATACATCCAGATCTACTGCCAGGAAAAAGTAATGCTTTGAAATTATCAGATGGTCTTTGCACCCATATGAGCTGTGCATGTTAGTTTTAGTATACTTGTGGCGGTACCATAGCCGATGAGGTTTAACCGAGGTGTGGTTACCGTCTACACCTATCTGTATTGTTAAAAAACAATCGGGACTTTACTGGTGTTGCACTGCCTCCGGGCATTGCCTCCAGTATTGTTCCCACCATCTTTGTATCTACAAAATGTCCCATATGTGTCTGTCCAGACCGAGAGGACGTAAAGCACCATTTTTCATTCATTCGAGCTGTGCATGTTACAGGCAGAAACCTCATGGTCAGATCTACTGCCAGGAAAAAGTAATGCTTTGAAATTATTAAGTGATCTTTGCACCCTTATGAGCTGTGCACGTTACTGGCAGAAACCTCATGAGTTAACCCGCAAATAAGTAAAAGCATGAGCTTATTCTATCCGCTTATTTCTGACTTTTACTTATTTGCGGATATATATACGCATGAGGGGATATATGCACATGAGGTTTCCGTGCAGCTCCAAATAGCTCAAAGTGTGCAGAAAGGGAAGTAAAACATTCTCTCAAACCTGAAACCACAGGGTGAATTATGTGCAAGCACGCTTTCAATGTTCTCAGAATCTTTCCTCAATCCTGAAGTGGTTACCACATTTATGCATAATTGTTCCAATGTCTGTGTTGTCGCGTCTATCTTGGACCCTAGTGTCGTATTGTCTGATGGGTTAGTGTTTCACTGAGCTTGCTCATATCTCTATCACCTTGTTTTAGCGGTCCTGGCCGATTCAATTCTGGCAGAACAAGGTCTTTGGTTTTTAACTAATGGGCTCTGGGATGACAAGGTGGGCCATCCTGAAATCTTGGTCTATCGCCACGAGTCCGCCTACCCTCCATTTTTATAAAGAATTTAACAGGCATTTCAAACGTAAAAATAAAAAGGTCTGAGGCAGTGTCAAGTGCGGCAGGAATACAAGTAATTGAAACAATGATGGGGATGGTACAGAGGAGGGTACCTCAATTGTCCCCAAATTATTACAGATTCAGTCAAATATTGTGAAGAAAAGCACTCGCAGCTCAACATGAATGCTACTATAACATAAAATATCGCGGGAATCAAAGAAATAACACAAGACATGTAGTATTATATACCCACCACACGATAACATACCATGCCCTAGCATACCATAGCACAACACTAAGTTATCATGCACTATTATAAGATTCACTTACTACGCTCGTATAACATTCTCATTCTTTCATATACGTTTTTGCACATTGATTTTTTTCATCTGGTAATGGTGGGGTCTCAGGGTCTTTCCAACTCCACAAACTTGAAGAGAAATTAAGAGTGGTGATGTCTGCAATTGGCACAGTTACAAGACACCTCGTAATATCCTACATTAAAAACCACTGCACACATTATTTTAAACCCAGTGGCAATGAAAAAAGTTGTCATTTGGTCTCATCCCCCCCCAGTCACACAAAAATTGTATGCAAATTTTAAAAAAATGAATGGCCGCTTGGTTTCTCTCCAGGTTGGAGCCACCCGAATTTCACAGACGCATTAGTGTTCTCCGATTCACAAAGCCGAAATACGTACATTTCAAGTTTGACATAAATTCTCAGTCAATGTGTGCATTATGACGTACAAGCGATGCTTCCTCAAACGTGTTCGCACGATTTTGGCTTGCGGGAAACGACAAACAGAATTCTTTCACTACAATACCATGCTTGTAGCAGACGACAAAAACTATCATGAAACACAGAGTAATTTCCCTTTGTTTCTCGCCACCCATACTGCTCACAAATGCACTGCTGCCAAGCCTAGGCCGCACGTTTCTTGGAAGGTAAAAAATGGCGCTGCTTCGCTGGATTGCGAAAACTTCGACGTGAAGTTCTTTGAAAGACTCAAGTTTTAAGTGAGGTGACAAAAACCCTCGAACCAGTTCTAGGCCCTTCAAGTTCTACTTCAACTGTCAGTAATGATGAAAAGAAGAAAGTAACTCGCAAACCAAGCCAAGTTGGTGTGAAGAATTTGACTGGCTAAGTTCAAGCTTTGTACACATTGTTAAAGAGATTTGTCTTATTTTTAGAGCATATTGTCCATTTATTACGGCTTTTATTTTTACCCTAACATTTTTTCAAATGACCCTTAAAATTTGTGGGCAAAGGGTCATGATGACCCTTCAAATATTGGAAGCATGGGGAACACTGCCTCTGTGTGTGATTATAAAGTACCAACTACCAAAACAAGATGCGCTTTAAAAACATGCATGACAATTACCGTTTAAATCAAAACACACATGATTGTATCACATTAGAACAGTATTGCTTGACACAAAACATACTATGCCAATATTATAAACACCTTACTTGTACTTAACTTAGATTATGTCAACTCTAAGTTTTAGTGGAACCGCCCTTATAAGACTTCCCTCCCACATAAAAAAGACCTACTTCTATGAGACATGGCCCTCCTTTATAAAGTATTACAATTCTTTCCCATTTAAGACCCTTCCTTTTAAGACCTCATTTTGGATGATTTCTTATAAGGGAGGTCCCCACGTACTGAAGTTGCGATATCACCACTACATTTCTGACATGTCCATGGGAAAAGGTGGGATAACCCTTGAAATATCCATTAAAATTGATGTTTGCTCTCAATGTCAACATAATAGTATAACATGATACTATTCAACACTGTGCCATTAGACAACAGTCAAAACTCTCAGTCCAACTCAAGGTGGCCAGCAGATATTAAATATCCACTGAAATTGATGTTTGCTCTTAATGTCAACATAATATAACATGATACTATTCACTACTGTGCCATGAGACAACAGTCAAAAGTCTCAGTCCAACTCAAGGACGGTGGCCAGCAGATATGACTCTGAAATATCCACTGAAATTGATGTTTGCTCTCAATGTCAACATAATATAACATGATACTATTCACTACTGTGCCATAAGACAACAGTCAAAAGTCTCAGGCCAACTCAATGTGGCCAGCAGATATGAAATATCCATTGAAATTGATGTTTGCTCTCAATGTCAACATAATATAACACGATACTATTCACTACTGTGCCATGAGACAACACTCAAAAGTCTCAGTCCAACTCAAGGACGGTGGCCAGCAGATATGAAATATCCACTAAAATTGATGTTTGCTCTCAATGCCAACATAATATAACATGATACTATTCACTACTGTGCCATACAACAACAGTCAAAAGTCTCATTCCAACTCAAGGTGGCCAGCAGATATGAAATATACATTGAAATTGATGTTTGCTCTCAATGTCAACATAATATTATAACATGATACTATTCACTACTGTGCCATACAACAACAGTCAAAAGTCTCATTCCAACTCAAGGTGGCCAGCAGATATGAAATATTCACTGAAATTGATGTTTGCTCTCAATGTTAACATAATAGTATAACATGATACTATTCAACACTGTGCCATGAGACAACACTCAAAAGTCTCAGTCCAACTCAAGGACAGTGGCCAGCAGATATGACTCTGAAATATCCACTGAAATTGATGATTGCTGTCAATGTCAACATAATAGTATAACATGATACTATTCACCACTGTGCCATGAGAGACAAGTTCAAACTCAGTCCACTCAAGGTGGCCCAGCAGATAT